>JAUDYJ010000001.1:351412731-351977908 GCA_030761175.1 Masticophis lateralis | reverse complement strand
AGAATTGAATCCAGATGAAAAAGATTTTACTTTTTTCTCTGATAGACATCAATCCTTTTCTAGGATAGATTTTATTTTGTTAACATCTGATTTCCTTTCTAGGGTGAAGAAAGTCAAGATATTTCCAAGGACTCTAGCTGATCATAGTCCAGTTTGGTTGGAATTAGAACAGGAGAGAAAAGAAAGGCGGTCTTGGAAATTAAATGAAAATTTATTTAGATATGAAGAAAATGTTAAAGAACTTAAAGAATATATGAAGGAGTTTTTTGATAATAATATGTATAAAGGTACTTCTATGGAAATGGTTTGGGATGCAAGTAAGGCTTATATGAGAGGAGTATTGATATACATGAATAATAAATATAGACAAAAGCAGGCAAAGAAACGGAAGGATATTGAGGAAGAAATAAAAAAGAAAGAACAATTGTTAATAGATAATCCAGAAGATAAAAGAGTTAAAGAAGCAATAAGTATATTAAGACAGCAATTTAATATGCTAATGGCTGATCAAGTTGCAACTACTTTACAATATGCCAAACATAATACATTTTGCAATGCTAATAAACCAGGCAGATGGTTAGCCTATATGTTAAGGAAAAAGCAAAGATCACGTATTATTAGTAAGATGAAATATAAAGGCAAAGAAGTTTATCAAGAAAATTTGATTAAAAAAGCTTTTTTAGAATATTATGCAAAATTATATGCAGGAGATTTGATACAAGGTCAAGATATAGATAGATATCTTAAAGAGGTTGATATCCGGGAATTGACCTTGGATCAAAGAGAAGGTTTGAATCAACCAATAAACTCTGAAGAGATTATTTTAGCAATTAAACAGTTAAAAGTAGGTAAAACGCCGGGAACGGATGGGTTGACAGCTATTTATTATAAGAACTTGCAGATGGAAATGGTGGAACCGCTTAGGATGCTTTTTAATAAAATTCAATCTGGGGGAGAAGCCCCACCCTCATGGAAAACAGCTTTTATATCACTGATTCCTAAAGAGGATCAAAATTGTGTTAAACCTGAAAATTTTAGACCTATCTCACTTTTAAATACTGATTATAAGATTTTTGCTAAAGTATTGGCAAATAGATTAATGCCAATTATGCAACAAATAATCCATAATGATCAATCAGGGTTTATAAAGGGGAGATATATGAAATACAACTTGAGACAAATAATAAATTTGGTTGAATATTTGGAGAAAAATAATCAGATTCCCGCAGCTTTTTTCTTTTTGGATGCAGAGAAAGCTTTTGACAGATTGAATTGGCAATTTTTATTCAAAATAATAGATAAAATGCAATTTGGAGAGCAATTTATGAGCTCAATTAAAGCAATATATAGGGAACAAAATGCACAAATAATTATTAATGGAAGTTTAACGGATAGTTTTAAGATAGAAAAGGGAACGCGGCAGGGTTGCCCATTGTCTCCCTTATTGTTTGTTTTATCTTTGGAAATTTTGTTGGAAAAGATACGTGAATCTAAAGAATTAAAAGGAATAGTGATTCGACAGCAAGATTATAGGTTGAGGGCTTTTGCAGATGATTTAGTTGTTACACTAACGCAACCTACAGATACAGTTTCATATATGTTGGAATTGATAGAACAATATGGTAAAGTTTCGGGATTTAAAATAAATCAACATAAGACTAAGATAGTGACCAAAAATATGTCTTTTAATCAAAAAGGAGAGCTTCAACAAATATCAGGATTTGAAATACTTAAAAAGGTTAAATATTTGGGTGTGTTTATTGCTGGGTCAAATACAAAATTATTTAAAAACAATTATGAACTCTTATGGCAAAAGGTGCAGAAAGAAATGGAGGATTGGAAAAAGTTACAATTATCTTTATTAGGTAGAATAGCAGCAATTAAAATGAATGTATTACCTAAGTTTTTATTTTTGTTCCAAATGATACCGGTGTTGAAGAAGGATGAACAACTGAGGGAATGGCAAAAAGGTCTTAATACTTTTATATGGTCAGGTAAAAAACCCAGAGTTAAACTAAAAATTATACAAGATATTCGGGAGAGAGGTGGTTTAAAAATGCCAAATTTAAGATTATACTATGAAGCATCGGTATTAGTTCAGATTAGTGATTGGTTTAACTTAACAGAGGATAGAATTTTGAATTTAGAAGGACATGATTTACTTTATGGATGGCATGCTTATTTATTGTATGAAAAGAAAGTGGATAAAGTTTTTAAAAGTCATATGCTTAGAAATGCCTTGTTGAGAGTCTGGAAGAAATATCAATATAAACTGGATTATAAAATACCTATCTGGGCAAATCCCAGACATGCAATAGAAAACATAAGCATAGAACAAAAGATGGAGGTGATCACATATAAAGAACTTTTATTTAAAGAAAGGGGTAAACTACAACTTAAACCCTTAGAGGTTTTGAAGAAGGAAGGGATAATTTATACCTGGTTTCAATATGGTCAGCTTCAAGCAAGATGGAGGGAGGATCAAAAAACAGGTTTTATGGAAAACGAAGAAAATTTGGTAAAACAAATCAGGGACCAGGGTATTATGCATATTAAAAGATTATATAATGTATTATTAGAGATAGACTCTGAAACAGAGCTGGTTAAAGACTGTATGATTAAATGGGCTAGAAATTTTCAAGAACCAATAATGATGGAGACATGGGAAAAGATTTGGGTTAGAAATGTTAAATTTACTCAAGCACAAAACCTTTTATAAGATGTTTTATAGATGGCATTTAGATCCAAAAAAGTTGTCCTGTATGTATTCTAATGTACAAGCTAAATGTTGGCGGTGTGATTGTGAAGATGCAACTTATTTTCATATTTGGTGGACCTGTAAGAAGGTTAAAGCATTTTGGATAAAGATTTGGTGGGTAATGCAAAATATTTTGAAAAAAAGGTTGGAATTTACACCGAAATTTTTTTTGTTGGGTATTATAAATGAATGTACATTATTGGAGACTAAGTTGATTTTAAATTTAATAACAGCAGCTAGACTGTTGGTTGCACAACACTGGAAAAAAGACTCTTTGCCTACAGTAGAAGACTGGATTGTAAAAGTAATGAACTTAGCTGAGATGGCCAAAATCTCAGCATATTTGAAGGATCATACGCAAGAAAGATATATTCTGGAGTGGAGGAAATGGATTGATTATGTTCGGAACAAATATCATATAAGAAGACATCAAATTGCGTATGAATGAAGAGGAACTGGAGTTGTAATTTTTGTTTTTCTATTTTATTAGATTGGAGTTAAGATTTTGATAGCGTTTGTAAACTAGAAATCGGATAGGTTAATGGATGGTTTAAAATTTTTGTTGAAAAAGAGAAACCCTGTATTTCACTCTGGGAAGTCGGGGGGGGAGGGGGGTTGAAGGAGGGGAGGGATGGGGGGTGAAGGGGGGTTTATATGTTTGTACTTTTATAAAACTTTTAATAAAAAAAAAAAAGTTAAACATTTTTAACAATCTTTTCCAAGTGGCCAAATTTTTGGGAGTCCTGTTTATTGTTCAGTTTCCTAACCATAAAATTATCTGACAGCTGAAAAGAGTCGTTCCAGGCTCCCTGAGTAGAGACTATTTATTTATTCTACTTCTTAAATTCATTCTCTGCCATTCTTGTTTTAAAGTGACTCTGGGTGATGGAGAGGGAGGGATCCTACAGTACTTACTGTTCTATACTTCCATGTCAGAAGCACTTCCGGGTTGAAAGATTAGTCAGTGACATCACCATTGCCCAGGAAACCCCACATGGGGGTTTCCTTTCCTGTCCCTATTAAGCTGCCCACCAAAGTGGTACCCATTTATCAACTCATGTGGTTGCCCGTTTTCAAACTGCTGAGTCGGCAGGAGCTGGAGCGAGTGACGGGCGCTCACCCCGTCCTATAGCAGCAACCGGGTCTCGAGCCGAACAATTGTCAGCCTGGTACCCTAACCACTGCAATCCCATATACGTACGGTTGAAAACCACGTTGTTGTCCTTGAACTCCTTCCACTGCTGGTACCACTTGGAGTCTTTGTGTAGGACCATGCCCATCGCTTGCCTGGAGGGGGAAAAAGAGGGAAGTTAGGGAAGGAGGCCGGCGTGTCCCCCTACTAATCCCCGTCGCTGATTCTCCAGAAGTTCAGAAGGGGAGCTTTTTTCCGGCTCCCGTGGAAGAAACCCTCGCAGCCAAGCACCCACATGAGTCATTTAGGATTGTTTCTCCCAGGGGCAGGTCAGACATTCTGTTTTGGCCTCCAGCAGCTGAACCAGATGAGGAGGAGGTGGTGTGGGAGTCAGGGCCAGCATCAAGGCAACCGGAGAGGGGGAAGAGGGAATGGAGCTGTCAGAGAGAGAGAGAGAGAGAGAGAGAGAGGGAGGGAGGGAGGGAGGGAGGGAGGGGGGGAGGGAGGGGCAGAGTCTGGGCCATCCGTCAGCGCTCAAATGGAGAGTCAACAGCCCCCAGGTCTGGAGGTGGCTGACAGCTGGGCCCAGTCCCTGATGGGCGGATGTGCAAAGGAAAGGAGAGCAGTGGACATCAATGGGCCGGTCCTCGGGACGGAAGAGCCACCGCTGCTAGCAACGCCTCACCCTAGCTCTGGGGAGAAAAGGCAGGGGGCAGAGATGAATAGATGTGGAGGACAACTATTCAACTTCTGGCCGGAAGGACTTGTAAGCCTGCTGGGAGAGAGAGATTTTTGGCCAGGGCTGCTGGCACACCTAAGGAATCTTTGAGTGAACTTCAGAGGGTTTGTCGTGTCTGGATTGGAACTCATCTTGCCTCTCCCGGTGCTTCAGCAGCAGCCCTGGGTAAAATAGGCGTCTCCTGGAGAAGGTTCCTTTCCTGCCACCGCCACCCCATCACCCCACAGCAAGCTGCCCACTCCCGGAGCTCCTGGGAAGGCTGGTCCCAGTTCTGACACCCACTCGTTGGCTTCGAATATCCGCTCATCTTTCAGCCTTTCGCTGGCAGATTCTGTCCTTTTCCGGAGTCTCTCCGGACGCCTGTAAGGGCCCGTCTGACCCAGCACGCTCTCGTCAATCTCCTTCCGGACGGTCTCCATGCCCTGGGAAGGGAAGTGCTGTTACACGTCAGCTGCAAGGAACTCGGTCTGCTCATGAAAAGTCCAAATCAATCAATCATCAATCAGAATAGAGCTGGAAGAGACCTTGGAGGTCTTCAAGAAGGAGACCCTGCACAGTTTGAGACAAACAGGTGTCCAATTTCTTTTTAAAAACCTCCAGTGATGGAGCCGCCACAAGTTCTGGTGGCAAGCTGTTCCACCGGTTAATTGTCCTCACTATCAGGAAGTTTCTCCTTAATTCCAGGTTGCTTCTCTCCTTGATGAGTTTCCATCTGTTGTTTCTCATCCTGCCCTCAGGTGCTTTGGAGAATAGGTTGACCACCTCCTCTTTGTGGCAGCTGGAATACTGCTATCATGTCACCCCTAATCTTTCTTTTCATTAAACCAGACATACACAGCCCCTGAAACCTTCATACGTTTTAGTCTTCAGGCCCTTAGTTGCGGTTCGCTGGACTTTTTTCCAAAGTGTGAACTTCGGAAAAAACAACACATTAATTAATTAATTAATTACATTTATATACCGCCCTACTCCCGAAGGACTCAGGGCGGTGAACAGCCAAGATAAAATAGAGACAATACGAATGTTAAAAACCCATTAAAAATATTAAACGTTTTGGCCCAAGAACAAATTTAAAAACGCCCAATTTATAAGACAGATTAAAACAATTTAAAATTTAAAAATTTAAAAGGGAGCGTTAGGCCAAAACCTTGAAGCACACCCGGAAGACCACCGGGAGCCAGTGCAGCTCGCGCAGGAGGGGGGTCACATGGATGGGAGGTTGGCTGTGTTCTGACTGGCTGAGGGTGTATTCTGTTTGGTTGTGCTCGGGTTAGTCTGAGTTGCAGAGGGATTTGAGCTGGTGAGCTACGTTGCTGTTGTTTGGCTTCGTGTTCGTGGTCGTACCACTCATGGCGGGTGTCAGTCTGCTTCATGTATGGATTGGAGGGGTTTAAAGTGGCTAATGATGAAGCTGCGGTCTGGCTTCTGGTCTGTGGTCGTGCCTCAAACACAGCACAACCAAGCCCCCACCGAAGCAGAACACACCCCCATCCAATCAGAACACAGCCAAGCTCCCATAATCAGAGCACAGCCAAGCTCCCAACCAATCAGAACACACCTCCACCCAATCAGAAGACAGCCAAGCTCCCACCCAATCAGTTCACACCCCCACTAGCAGTTAAAAGGAAGAAACAGCTGCGATCACACATTGCTCCTAGAAGCATGAAGCCAAGAACACCAGCCTGAAGATGACGAATGAGACTTCGTCGAAACGTCTCCAAGACCATTCCAATTTTACGCGGGAGAAAACCCGAATAACCAAAGACCTACATACAAACACCCGAGAAAACCTCAGAAAACAATATATATCAGTTATATCTATCTATCTATCTATCTATCTATCTATCTATCTATCTATCTATCTATCTATCTATCTATCTATCTATCTATCTATCTCTGAGCAGAGCCTTTACAGCCAAAAGGAAGAGGAAAGAACACCAGGAAATCCAGAAAAGCGACCACAGAGAAACCCAGCCTAAGCCAACTCTCCTGCCCTCCACAGAAGAGCTGGACCTGTCCCGGCCGGGGTGGCACCTGATCAAAGAAGAGGACTTGCCTGTGAAATGGCCTTGAATGCTGCAGTCCGGCCCAACTTTTCTCCTCCCTTGGAGACTGTTTCTGCAGACTGCTTCGCTGTTTTGGCCGCTTCCTCCATTCCTTCCTTGATCTTCCGGCCAATATCGCTCCTGCTGACTTCATCTATACTCTGCGACCAGAGGTGGGGGGGGGGGGGGGGAGGAAGAAGAACAGAGTTGGAAGGAACCTTGGAGGTCTTCTAGTCCAACCCCCTGCTTAGGCAGGAAACCCTACACCACTTCAGACAAACGGTTGTCCAACATCTTCTTAAAAACTTCCAGTGTTGGAGCATTCACAACTTCTGGAGGCAAGATGCTCCACTGATTAATTGTTCTAACTGTCAGGAAATTTCTCCTTAGTTCTAAGTTGCTTCTCTCCTTGATGAGTTTCCATCCGTTGCTTCTTGTCCTGCCCTCAGGCGCTTTGGAGAATAGCTTGACTCCCTCTTCTTTGGGGCAGCCCCTGAGATATTGGAACACTGCTATCATGTCTCCCCTAGTCCTTCTCTTCATTAAACTAATCATGCCCAGTTCCTGCAACTGTTCTTCATATGTTTTAGCCTCCAGTCCCCTCATCCTCTTGGTTGCTCTTCTCTGCACTTTCTACAGTCTCAACCTCTTTTTTACATTGTGGTGATCAAACCTGGATGCAGAATTAATTAATTAATTGGTTCAATTTCTTTTTTTTAAATGAGATTTATATGCCGCCCTATCTCCAGCCGGACTCAGGGCGGCTCACAACAGTAAAAACATCTAATGAAAAAGTTAAAAAGAAATTAAATCCAAATCTCACAGTTCAAAGTGCAATTAAGATTAACAAGTTAAAAAATTAAAACCCCATCAGTCCAGGCCAGCCAAACGAAACAGCCATGTTTTCAGGTCGCGACGGAAAGAGCGGAGGTCGGGGGCCACCCGGAGCTCCAGAGGCAGTTGATTCCAAAGGGTAGGTGCACCCAAAGAGAAAGCTCTCCCCCTGGGGGTCGCCTGCAGGCACTGTCTGGCCGACGGCATCCTGAGGAGGAGGCCCTCTCTGTGGGAACGCACTGGGTGATGGTCAGCTGCTGCTGGCTGCAGATGGCCCCCCAAATATCCTGGGCCTAAGCCATATACGGCCTTATAGGTAATCACCAGCACCTTGAATCTCACTTGGAGGGCAACTGGCAACCAATGCAAGTTGCGTAGGAGAAGTAGATTTATATGCCACCCTTCTCCGGAGACTGAGGGCGACTTACAATGAGTTAAGCAATAGCCTTCATACTTTTGTATATACTTGCTTAGTAGGGCTTCCCCCCCCCCCCCAAAGCGGTGTTCTTTTTTATACAAAATCAGCTTATTGCCCCCACAATCCGGGTCCTCATTCCACTTTTCCGCCTCTCATTTCCCATTATTTTCATTTTCTTTTATATTCTGATGAACTAATAAAAGGAAGGAGGCTGACTCTTGGAGGAATCAGCATGGACTCCTTTACTCTCAGCCTCCCACCAAGCGGAATACCCCAGCGCAGCGAGGGCTCCCAAGATGACCCCAGGGCCGGAAGGACATCTCTCTGTGGTTCTTACCTCCTTGACAGAGCCACTGATTTCTCCCAATTTCTTTCTAAGCACTTCCGAGGTCTTGACGGTTTCAGACTCGATGGTTTTCTGCAAGAAAAGAAGCAGAAGTTGGTGTGGCAGAGGGAGAAGTTAATTCTCTTCTCAACCAACGACAGCTCTGTGATTTTTTTTTTTATTTTTTTAAAAAATTTGATTTATATGCTGCCCTTCTCCGGAGACTCAGGGCAGCTTACAATGCGCTAAGCAATAGCCTTCATACTTTTGTATATTTATACAAAGTCAGCTTATTGCCCCCACAAACTGGGTCCTCAATTGACCTACCTTAGAAAGGATGGAAGGCTAAGTCAAGCTATATTGAGGGTTTATTTATCGCCAACCCAACAAGTTAGGTACTTATCATTTCCTAACAATCTAACAGATCACACATATTAATTAGCTCACCACTGAGGGTATGCCTTCTTTTGGAAGTAGTAAGAATGCATAACACAATTATACATCGACTGCTTTTCACCTTCCCTCAGAATACAGGTAGTCCTCAAGTTACGACCGCCATTGAGCCCAACATATCTGTTGCTAAGCGGGGCATTTGTTAAGTGAGTTTTGCCCCAAGTTTACGAACTTTTCTGCCCAACGGCTGTTAAGTGAATCACTGCGGATGTCAAGTTAAGTCAAACGGTCGTTAAGCGAGTCCGGCTTCGCCATCGCCTTTGTTTGTCAGGTGGTCGCAAGAGGGGGGGGTTGTCACGTGACCCTGGGACGCTGCCACCGTCATAAACGTGAGTCAGTTGCCAAGCGTCTGCATTTTGATCGCATGACCATGAATGATGCCACCACGGACGTTAAGTGTGAAAACCGGTCATAAATCACTGTTTCCACTCATCTTGTAACTTTGAACGGTCACTAAACGGACTGTTGTTAAGTCTGTATAAGCAGCCCTCGGCTTACGGCCATTTTGTTTCAGCAACCACTCAAAATTACAATACGGAAGAAAACCCACTTACAACCGGTCCTGATGCTTATGGCTGTCACAGCATTTGCACGGTTTCCCTCGATCAAAATTCAGATGCTGGGCAACTGGCACGGATTTACGACGGTTGCGGTAGGCCAGTGTCTTATGGTGGCCCTCTGCGCTCTTCCCAGCCAGCTTCCAACCAGCAAACTCAACGGCAGGAGACGCATTCGCTTAACAACTCCGCGATTCCCTCAACAACCGTGGCGATAAAAGTTCTTAAAATCAGGTGTGACTCACTCAGCAACCTCCTCACTCAGGGATGGACATTCTGGACCCCATCATGGTCGTAAGCCGAGGACTACCTGTCCCATAAAAGTTCTTCTGGCCGCCAAAAGCAACAAAATGCCCTCCGGCGCCGGCGAAGCCAACATACGTATTTCCGTCTCGCTTCCTGAAGGGCTTCCGATTCTTCCAATTTCTTCGCTTCGTCTCGGAACTTCTTGATGCTCTCCTTCATCTCCTTGTTTTTGGCCAGCTCCTGCTTGATGTTCTCTACGAAGCCAGAGATAAAACCTTTCCGATGGCCCGAGGAAGAACATCTAGACTAAAGAAAAGGTCACAATTACACCTTGAAGCACGAAGACAGTCCTGCCTCGGCCGCTTGGTTGGCACCCACTGCCGAAGGCCGATGGGTTTTCCACGGAGAAACATCTCAGCTCCTTCAGTCAGGGTTGTCCCAAAGGTGCTCCCCCACCCCCCCGAAGTGGCAACCGGGCTTTCTGGTTTTTTTTTTTGAAGATGTTTTGCTCCTCATTCAAGAAGCTTCTTCTTATTGGGAATAGTTAAGGATTTCTCAGTGAATGAAACAAAACTGATATTATATATGGTCACAGCAGATAGGTTATTGATTGGTCAATATTGGAAAAAAGAAGTTGTACCTACTATTGAAGAATGGACTTTGAAGGTGGCCAGTTTTGCAGAAATGGCAAAGATATCAGCATACTTAAAAGACCGGACTCAAGAAACTTTTGTGTGGGAATGGAAGAAATGGATAGACTATGTGCAGAATAAATATCAAACAAAGAAGCATCAGATTGCTTTTAGCTGAATGCTATGTAGAAATTCATATATAGGGGGTAGAGTAGAGTAGTTGGGGGGAATTATGACTTGGATTTCATTTTTTAATATTTGGAATAGATTATGTGCAGAATAAATTTCAATTAAGGATGTATCAGATAGCTTTTACTTGAATGTTATTTAGAAATTTTTAGTATAGACAGGGGCTAGAATAGCTGGGGGGAATTGTATGATATGATAGGATTTGGATTTCACCTTTTAATATTTGGGATGTTAAAAAGGAATTGTAATGTTAAAGTTATAGGGAAGTCAAGGGTGGGGAGGGATGGGGAAGGGAGGGTTAGGGAGGGGAAGGGAGGGGAAGGGGGAAAATTCTGTATTTGTAAAACATTTTCAATAAAAAAAAGAAGAAGCTTCTTCAGCTCTGACTGGATGGTGGGGAATGGAAGGATTTAAAACTGTCCTTGGGGCCCTTGGACATTTGTCTGTGTCCTCGGGGGTCACCTGAGTGGTGCAAATGGATGCGGAGCCTTCTTGGAATGGCTGACATCTCCTATCTCCACTCTACAACACAGTCCTCTCAATAGTTCCAAGAAGGCTCCACCCCCATTTGCACCACTCAGGTGACCCTGAGGACACAGAGAAACTTCCAAGGGGCCTCAACGACTCTCTCAAAGGATGCAAAGGACCAGCTGTCTGCAAGGAGTATAAAGCCTTGCATTTACCACCATCCAGTCAGAGCTGAGGAAGCTTCTTGGAGGAGAAGAAAAACGTCTTCAAAGAAGAACCAGAAAGTCCAGTTGCCTCCTGAAAAAGTACCCCTGGGATGAGATACAAATGAATGAATAAAAGTGCTTGAAGAAAAGACTGATCCAATCCAACTTCCTTCCTCCAAACTAGGTCACTGCCAATTAATTTTGATCTGTCTTAACAGACAGTTGTTCCCCCTTCTGTTTTAAATTTGATCGGATCACCCAGAGCTGGAATCCTGCCTGCTCTCTGAAATTCTTGTCTTGTCCTGGCCAATTTGGAACTTGCCGGGTGGAGACTGAAGGAGGAGGACATTAAAAAGAGATGGGCAGGACAGAAGCAAACAGCCTTGTGTCGTTGCTGGGGTTTTTTTTTTCTCTTTCAATTGTCTCCATTAATTACTTAAAACAAATTCCTATTGGGTATCCTGCCTGAAAAAATTAGTAAGGAAAATACCTACTTGATTAAACATGTAATAATGGCTGCAAGAATTGTTTATGCTCAAAATTGGAAAGCAGAGAAAATACCTTTGGAAGAAGAAGTAATAAAAAAAAATTTAGATTGTACAAAAATGGATAGATTAACTTTGATGATTAAGGATAGGGAAGAGTTAGAATATTTTAAGATATGGAATTATTTTTATTACTGGTTGAAAAAGAGATATAAATGATTACTTTCATAATTATGTATAAAAACTTGATGATTAGAATACGGTTATAATGGTTTGGATGAAGAACAAGATAGAAGAAACTTTTGGAAGACGAAGGACAAAAAGAATTGAAGAAGGTAACATCGAGATGTCACAGGGGAGGGATGACTGATGTACTAAATGTTTGTCTTAAAAAATATTTTTTTTAAAAAAAATAACAAGGATCCTTGCCTTGGACTAGGGTTGCTTTTGGTGGGGCAGATTTTACAGCCCGGCAACTCCTTCCTCCCCATTCATCCCTAAAGTTGCTTAATTTAGGCACTGACAATAGAAGGCAAGATATTAATCAAGATTACTACCCAGATTGTTGAGGGAGGGAGGGAGGGAGGGAGGGAGGGAGGGAGGGAGGGAGGGAGGGAGGGAGGGAAGGAAGGAAGGAAGGAAGGAAGGAAGGAAGGAAGGAAGGAAGGAAGGAAGGAAGGAAGGAAGGAAGGGGCTCTTATAATTCCCTCAACACTGTCAAACTATTCACTAAGTCTGCATTACTCTTGATCTTCTCATCGTTCCCATCACCCATCTCTTTCCACTTAGGACTGTATAACTGTAACCTTGTTGCTGGCATCCTTACGATTTATATTGATATTGTTTCCTGATTGCTTATTTGTTCCCTATGACTATCAATAAGTGTTGTACCTTATGATTCTTGAAGAACGCATCTTTTCTTTTATGTACACTGAGAGCGTATGCACCAAAGACAAAGTCCTTCTGTGTCCACTAAATAAATAAAGAATTCTAATTCTAATTCTAAATGCATCTGTACCCCCAGGTTCTAAGTGTGAGGAGGAAGGGCAAAAAGTGAAAATGAAAGTGAAACCTTCTAAGCAGCTTATAATATTAAAGCGCTCCTGTCATTTCAGATCCATCCTGGCAGCGCCAGGCACCCACTCCCCTGCTGCCTGCCACATCCCTCCCTTTGTTATGTCCCTGCCGCATCCCCAGCCGTCCCGTTAAAGTGAGTGGGACGGTTGGTGAGTCAACAGCAGGTCAGAGGAGCCGCTGCAGGAAAGAGATGGCAGTTTAAAAATTATGATTTAAATGGAACTGATTTAAATCAAGCCTTTTTACTAGTGTTTTAAATCGACTCGCTTTAAATCAAATCCACCCTGAGGAACTAACAAAATTCTTAGGGAGGTGCCTTTGAATATTCCCACACTTCAAAGGCCTCTGACAGGTCAGTGTGATGCTGTCAAGGATAGCTTATCCTTGGCTGCAGTCCATTCACCTTTTCCTGCCTTAAATTCTCTCCTCCTCCTCCTCCTCCTGGGTGATTGCTTTTGACAGCTCGTCAAGATCAGCTTCAAGAATCTGAGCTGTTACGGGACAAATTAGCTGTAATTCGTTTTTCTCGCCATGTACATTTCCCCATCCGAACTAGATTGGGTTCTTTCTTTTACTTGCTTTATTCTAGTCTGATGAAAAGAAGGACTAGGGGAGACATGATAGCATCTTCCAATATCTCAGGGGCTGCCCCAAAGAAGAGGGAGTCAAGCTATTCTCCAAAGCACCTGAAGGCAGGACATGAAGCAATGGGTGGAAACTAATCAAGGAGAGAAGCAACTTAGAACTAAGGAGAAATTTCCCGACAGTGAGAACAATTAACCGATGGAACAACTTGCCTCCAGAAGTTGTGAATGCTCCATCACTGGAGATTTTTAAGAAGATGTTGGATAATCCTTTGTCTGAAGTGGTGTAGGGTTTCCTGCCTAAGCAGGGGGTTGGACTAGAAGACCTCCAAGGTCCCTTCCAACTCTGTTATTCTATTTATATTTTTGTCATGTTTATGCAGTCTATATTGAGGTGGTGACCCTTTGAGAAATGCATGCCATGAAATATCATTTTAATGCCTGCCAATTAGTGTGCATTAAAAGGGACCATACAGTTATTCTGTGTCTTTTAAAACAGAAGCCGTGTCTGGACTCAGTTGTTTTCTATCCTGTCTTTCTTGCTAAGGGAACATTCACCCAAATGCTCTCTTTTGTTTCCAAAAACCAGTGGCTTCAATTTACAAGGATTCCCAGGGAACTTTTGCCCTGACAAATCTCAGGAAGGAAGACAGATTAACTAAAGCTCTTGCCATCGTCTTATCTGGTCACCCTCCTTTGAAAGCCATCTAAGGACAGTTTCTTTCGTCCAAAGGGCAAAATCAACAGAGAAGCAAGACGTTATTTCATTTACAAACCACCCAAGGGCCTCTCGGCACTGACCCCAAAATTAAAAGATTAAAAAGAATCCCGGTCATCAGACATTTCAGATTGGCCATACACAAAGGAAAAACAAAATAAGGTGAGATTTAAGTTAGAGCTAACAAATAGGTCATATCATTCATAAAACATATTCATTCTTAATAAAATTACCCTGGCCTCTTCTCTCCAGCTCCATACCCTGGAGTAAATTTCCACTCCTACCTTCATTTCCTATTCCTGTTTCGGGTTTTCTATTCCTGCTTTCATTTTTGCCCTCAGAATCAGCCACCACCACCTGTACTTTATCATAATGCAGGTAGTCCTTGACTTACAGCCATTCGTTTAGTGACCATAAGAGCAGTGGTAGCACAGTGGTGAGAATGCAGCATTGCAAGCTAGCTCACTGCTCATTGCCAGGAGTTCGATCCTGACCGGCTCAAGGTTGATTCAGCCTTCCATCATTCCGAGGTTGGTAAAAGGAGGACCCAAATTGTTGGGGTCAATTCGCTGACTCTGTAAACCGCTTAGAGGGGGCTGTAAAAGCATTGTGAAACAGTATATAAGTCTAAGAGCTAAGTAGGGAGGGAGGGAGGGAGGAAAGGGCAATTTCCTCCTGTAAACTGAGGGTCTACTGAAAGGTGATATATAAGTCTAAGCGCTATTGATATACTCTCCTTCCTTCCCTCCCTCTCTCTTTCCTTTGCACTTTTTCTAATTTTCCTTTCTTTCCCTCTACTCTCTTCCTTCCCTTTTTTCTCCATTTTGTCTCTCCCCCCTGCTCCCTCCATCTCTTATTTCCCTTCTCTTTTTCTCTCTCTCTTCTTTCCTCTCCTTCCCTCCATCCTTTCTCTTTCTCCTTTTCTTTCTTTTCCTTCCTTCCTTTCTCTTGTAAGACCCATGGTGGCATAGTGGTGAGAATGCAGCATTGCAGGCTAATTCACTGCTCACTACCAGGAGTTTGATCCTGACCGGCTCACGGTTGACTCAGCCTTCCGTCCTTCCGAGATGAGGTAAAATGAGGACGCAGATTGTTGAGGGCGATATGCTGACTCTGTAAACCTCTCACAGAGGGCTGTAAGGCACTGTGAAGCGGCATAAGACTAAGTGCTATTCCTATTGCTATTCAAAGTTACAACAGCACTAAAGTGACTTACGACCACTTTTAACATTCATGATCGTTGCAGCATTCAACATGAGGACCCGGATTGTGGGGGCAATAAACTGACTTTGTATAAAAAAGAACACCGCTTGGGGGGTGGGGGGTGGGTGGGGGGGAAAGCCCTACTAAGCAGGTATATACAAAAGTATGAAGGCTATTGCTTAATGCATTGTAAGCCGCCCTGAGTCTCCAGAGAAGGGCGGCATATAATCAAACTAATAAATAAATAAATAAATAATTTCCCATGTGATCAAAAATCGGACGCTCGGCAGCTGGCGCCTATTTATGATGGTTGCAGCGTCCTGGGGTCATGAGATCACAATCTGTGACTTTGTGACAAGCAAAATCCACTGGGAAGCCTAAGGTTCACTTAATGACCATGTTACTTACTTAACAACTGCGGTGATTCACTTAAGAACTGCGCAAAGAAAAAGCGTAAAAGAGGGCAAAGCTCGCTTATCAACTCTTTTGCTTAACGTACAGAAATTTTGGGCTCAGTCACAATTGTTAAGTCATGGAGTACCTGCTGGTCATCAACGCACCTGGTAAAATTCTAACGTCAATCTGCTCGTTCGGCACACGCAGGAGGGGTGCTGCACAGGGCCGGAGCATTGTCGGGATACAAGCCACGCATTTAAGAGATATTTCTAGGATTAGAAAAGAGAAAAGCGTGTCGTTAACATTTGTCCCGCGTGAAAGCTATGCTGAGAACGGCCAAGGAAAGACCTTGGCCATTAAACAGGGCGAGGAGTTGTAGAAAGCAGTTTTGATGCTACAAACTAGGCGAGGATGACAAACAGCGGGATGTCTTGCAGTTCAGGGTTGTGGGAATGCAGGTTGCAAGGTGTGGCACAACCACCATTGCATTAAGCATCACATTTAATGTTGCGAGCCGGCCGCAGTTGCCTTGTTTAGTTTAGTTTAGTTTAGTTTAGTTTATTCAAATTTGTATACCGCCCTACTCCCCGAAGGGACTCAGGGCGGTGAACAGCCGATTAAAATACAATATCATACAAAAGTTAAAAATTTAAAATAAATTAAATAATTAGGCTGAAGCAAATTAAAATCCAATTATGAAAGACATTTAAAAACCCAGTATAAAACCCATTATAAAGGGAGGTTTAAGCCAGGCCAGCCTGATGAAATAGGAATGTTTTTAGGGTGCGGCAGAAGGTCCGTAGGTCCTGTATCCTCTTTATCTCAGGGGGGAGCTCGTTCCAGATGGCCGGTGCCCCCACAGAGAAGGCTCTCCCCTGTCGACACTGTTTGGCTGACGGCACCCTGAGGAGCCCCTCTCTTTGGGAACGGACTGGTTGGTGAGAGGCTATTGGTGGCATAAGGCGGTCCCGAAGATACCCTGGTCCTAAGCCATGGAGCGCTTTGAAGATGGAACCAGAACCTTGAAGCGCACCCAGAAGACCACTGGAAGCCAGTGCAGCTTGCGCAGGAGTGGAGTCACATGAGAGCGCCACGTCGATCCCATCACCACCCGCGCGGCCGCATTCTGGACCAGTTGGAGCCTCCGGGTGTTCCTCAAGGGGAGCCCCATGTAGAGAGCATTGCAGTAGTCCAGGCGTGAGGTGACGAGGGCATTGTGCCGAGATGGGCAGCAAAGGTAAGGAATAGATGAACTAATTAAAGCCGTCATAAATGTGCTTTGAACACAGCAAAGAAGCAAACGCAGGAATTGTGATTATGTCAATCCAAGTTTGAGATTTATCAGATGCTGAGTTCCGGCAGGAAATTTTGACTTGTACAGCAGGGGTCTCCACACACAGAGACTGGAAGACTTCAATTCCCAGAATTCTGGCCAGAATTCAAGTTCGGACATGCCGGTTGGGGAATTCTGGGAGCTGAAGTCCACAAGTCTTCCTGTCACGAAGTTTGGAGAGCCCTGCTCTGGAGGAACTTCCATTGCTTGGGGGGGGAGGGGGGGGGACTGTGGCTTCTGCAAGATCCCAGTTCGAATCCCAACAAGTGAGAGGCGGGGGGAGGGGGGGGACCCTCCTCAATTCAATTCCAATCCAATTCAGTTCAAATTTTTATTCTCAGTGCGCAACAGCTGCACAATGAGATTGGCTGAGCTGCCTCAGTGCACACACACACCACACACCACACCCCAACAACAACAATGCATTTTTGTAACCCTGGGGAGCACCTCGGGCATGGGAGGCGAGGCCTTCCGCCAGGAGAAGCTCCCGTGGCCCACCGCTGCCAAGGGACGCGCGGGAGGACCTGATTAAACGGGGCTGCCTGCGGGGCTTGTCCGGGGCTCAACCGCTGCAGGCCGCTCTGCCACCCCCAACCCGCAAGGGCCTCCCCTGAAGCCCGCTGGCTTCAGCCTCAGGCAACCCCGTCCCGGCTGAGAGACCCCCCCCGCCCCCCGACCGGCTTACCCGGCAGCCCCAGGACGCGACCGCCGCCATCTTGGCCAAGGAAGCCTGGCGGGCAGGGAGCCATGCGGCGCCCGGAGATGACGTCGGAGCGCGACGCGCAACGCGCAGGCGCAGAAAGGAATGGGGTGGTGGAGGCGGCGGCCACGTGCTTTTTTTTCCTGCGACTGTCGGGAGGGGGGTTTAGGGGGGGAAGAGCCCCCCCCCCCATTTCCTGGCTTAGCCTCCCGCCCCTTTGCTTTGGGGGCTTCCCGAGAAGGACCCCCAGGGGCAAAGAAAGGCCCAGGGCCTCCCCCAGAGCCCCCTTCTAGGGAAGATGGGGAGGAAGGGAGGGAGAAGAAAAAGGAGAGAGAGAGAGAGGAAGGAAGGAGGAAGAATAGAGATGAGGGAATGGAAGGAGGGATAAAATAAAAAGAGAGAGAGAGAGAGAGAGAGAGAGGGAGGGAGGAGATAGGAAAGAATAGAATTTTTCATTGGCCAAGCGTGATTGGACACACAAGGAATTTGTCTGGGAAGGGAGAAAAGAAAGGAGGGAAGAGAGGAGGAAAGGAAGAAAAAAGGAGGGAGGGAAGAAAGCTACAGGTAGTTCCCTGGGATGCCCAGAGGGAGAGAGGAGGAAAGAGAGGGAAAGGAAGGATAGATGGATGGATAGGAGGGAGGGAGGAAAGGATGAATTGGAGGGAGAAAGAAAGGAGAGGGAAAGGAAGGATAGATGGATGAAGGGAAGTAGGGAAGAAAGGAAGGAGGAAGAATGGGAAAGGATGGATGGATGGACAGGAGGGAGGAAGAAAAAGATGAATGGGAGGGAGAAAGAAAGAAAGGAGAGGGAAAGGAAGGATAGATGGATGAAGGGAAGAAAGGAAGGAGGAAAGAGAGGGAAAGGAAGGATGGATGGAAGGGTACTCCTCGCCTTCCTAATTCTCAGCCTTTTTGGTTGTGTCCAACATCCCCAAATGCAGGTAGGCCTCCACTTACAACACTTCATTTAGCGACCAAAGTGACTAGTTACTTAAAAAAGTAACTTTTTTCAAAGCAAAAAAAAGTGACTTATGGCTGTTTTTGACACCTTCCGTTGCAGCATCCCCGCAGTCATGTGATCAAAATTCAGATGCTTGGCAACTGATTCATTATGACGAGTATGATGAGCAGTGTCTTGGGGGGGTCACACAATTCCCTTTTGCCACCGTCTGACAAGCGAAGTCAGTGGGAAGAGCCAGGTTCACTTAACAACCGTGTCACTAACTGAACATCGGCAGTGATTCACTTAACAACTGCGGCAAGAAAGGTGGTAAAAGGGGCCGAAACCTGCTTAGCGACGGTCTCAGCAGCAGTCATTCTGGGGCTCTATTGTGGTACTAATAGCCATAGCCCTTAGGCTGATATACTGCTTCAAAGTGCTTTCCAGCCCCCTCTAAGCGGTTTACAGAGTCAGCCTCTTGCTCCCAACAATCTGGGTCCTCATTTTACCAACCTTGGTAAAGTGGGAGCTGCTAGATGACCACTGGATAACTTTCCATTCACTATATTCTAAAAGCAGGATATGCATCCGGTTAGAGAAAGTACAAGCTCAGCTTAAAATCCTTTTATACTAAGGGGCCCCCTGGCTTGTCAGAAGATAGGAATGAAATATAGTTAAAAGGCTAGTAAGACCAAGGATAGCCACCTGGGGGGAAATCATTTATCACAGAATGATTGTTTGGCAAGGATAATGTAAAACTTCAGTAATAAGGAGATGTCAATTAAATGTAATGGATGTATGTTAACCATATATGGAAAGTTGCTGTGTTAGCAGAATCCTTTGTTTGAAACAGTATAAAATTTGTCATGTAATCATGGACTTCACTCAAAGCTAAGATGGGAATCGAGCTTCTGAGTCTGTGCAAATAAACTCTCTGGCTGACCTAGGGATGTTGCTTGGTCATTTCATTCCATAACATTGGAAGGATGAAAGGCTGAGTCAACCTTTAGCTTGGTGAGATTTGAACTGCCAAATGGCAGGCAGCTGGTGATCCGCAGAAGTAGCCTGCAGTACTGCACTCTTAAACACTGCGCTACCTCCGCTCTTCGTCGAGGATCCTCTGTGCTAGTGAGAATTTTGAAAGCTGCAAGCCTAGGGAGCTTTCAGCAGGGCTGTGTGAGTTCAACGTCAGAAAGAACACTTTTTAAAAATTTTGTATTATTTCTACGTTTATCTGTTTGTGACTTGTAAGCTGCCCAGAGTTGCCTCACCGGTGTGACGGGAGGTACATAAATTTCATAAATGAGAAGCATAAGCTGCCGTCCGATCCTGCCAAAGAACTAGAGAAACGAGGCAACATTAAGTCACAAGAAAACATGTTTAATGTTGACAGATCTCGTACAGGGTACAGTTTTGGTCGGACTGTTGTTCTATTCACACACATTTCCAAACACTTCCGTCTGCAAAAGGCTGCAAACGAGCTACTTTCCAAAGGAGAATAGATAACACAATGATCAGGACTAGCTTTCACCCCACCCACCCCCCAAAAAAGAAAAAGCATTTCCACGAGGCTCTTTTACCAGTCATGAACTGGGCAAAGAAGGGAAAGCCACCAGTTCCTGGCAGGGGGACGGGGGATGGCGGAAGGAATTACTTCCAGATACAATGCAAAACGTGGGGTGTTGTTTTTTCCCAAGTCAACAAGGTGGCGTCACTACAAAAAGAACCAGAACTCGGTATGTTAAACGGTTTAAAAAAACTGCCTCACAAAAAAATAAAAAATGAGAGGTAAAGGCAGACAAAATGAGTAAGAGGGAAGGGGGGGGAAAAAGCCATCCCAGATTTTAAAAAGGGGATTATTAAAATGACTCCAGAAAGCAGCAGAGCTGTTGTCTTCGCCAGTCTTACATCCGGACAGATTTTTTTAAAAAAGAAGAAAAAATACACCATAAACAAGGAAGAATTACAAATCTAGACTCCCCTCCCCTCCCCCGACTTCCCCATAGCGTTTTTCTTTTTTGTTTTTTTGTTTTTTTAAAAAAGAGGTGGGGCTTTTAAGCATTTCGGTCAATCCGGACATCGATTTCCCGGCCACGGAGCTGAATGCCATTCATCATCCGGCAGGCTCTCTCGGCCACCTCGGGAGACTCGAACCGGACCACTCCGCAGCCTTTGGACTTCCCGTTCTCCATTTTGATGTCCGCGTACAGCACGTGCCCTGCAAGAGAACCCAGCGGCCGTCGTGAGTTACTCGGCTGTGCTTGTTCGCCCCTCTCCCCTTTCGTTTGAAAACATTCCTCAGCTCGCAAGCTTTACGGTGCTCGCCCTGAGCTTGGCCCTTTTTCTGGCAGACGTTTTATTAACCAACTAAGGAACATCAGCCATGCTAGGAGTGAGCTGGGTTTGGAGGAGGAGGAGGAGGAGGAGGAGGAGGGGAAGAAGGAGGTGGACGGTGGGGTCCTTGGTGTTCTCTGAGCTTGGTTTTCTTTTCGACATTCGTTACCCAATGATGTAATATCATCCGTGCTGGAAGGGAGGGCTCTTTGTGGAGAGGAAGAGGAGGAAGGAGAAGAGGACTGGGGGGGGGGGGGGCGGTCCTTGGTGCTCTCTGAGCTTGGCAGTTTTCTTGGAGGTGTTTCATTACCAAACTAGCTAACTGTCAGGTTTCGAGGTCGTCTCAAATAAATTGCATTTCAAACAAAGTCTGATGAAAAAACTCTCATTTATGAAGCACGACATTCTAACTCCGACTCATCGTAGCCAACACTGACTTCCAACCCAAAAACCCTCCCTTTCCTCTCCCCACTCCTCTGCACTCATTGGCCATCTTCCCAGTCACTCTGCCCCTAATCTACGGCTCCAACTGAAAGGAATTTCCCCCCTCCCATCCCATCTCCTAGGGGATATTATCTCCAGGGAAAATAAGTAGGTGAAGAGTCAACCGTCCCTTTCCAGACACCTCCGCTTCTCCTTCTTATGTCAGCACTAGAGTAAATGCAGCTTGAAGCGCTGACATCAACATGATCTCTGCTCGTTATTCCACAGACCAGATATAGACTCAGAAACGGATAAAACGGGGGTCTCCAACCTCTGGGGGCTCTGAGCCCTCTGAACCCATGGGAATGCAGGGTGAGCGGGCACACCCCGATTTGCACGAGCAGCAGGCAAGCGTGTGTGCTCGCACGGAACCATCTCCCTGTCCGGTTAGGGGACTCTGCTATGAAAGCAGTGCTGAGCTTTTTTACTACCAGTTTTGTGGGCGTGGTGTGGCTTGATGGGCATGGCTTGGTGGGTGTGGCTGGGGAAGGATACTGCAAAATCTCCATTCCCTCCCCCCTCTGGGGCCAGCCAGAGGTGGCATTTGCCTGTTCTCCAAATTACTCAAAATTTCCGCTACTGGTTCTCCGGAACTTGTCAGAACCTGCTGGATTTCAACCCTGTATAAAAAGGACCAGACCATCAACGCCTTACCAACAGAAAAAGGCCAAACACTGATGACATTACCTAGTTGGGTCACGAAACGTCTGCAGGAAAGCAAGCAAGCTCAAGAGAGCAACAAGGAAACCTCACGTTAATCCTGAGCTACAAATATTCTCCTCTATTAATATTTATTTGTCCACTCAATTTATTTGCTGCCTGTTTCATTTTGAAGCGAGTCTTGGGGGTGGCAAAGAAATATCAAGACCTGCTTTCAATGAAAAAACCCTCCAGCCTTCTCTTTCCCCCAAATATTCCTTTTCCCAGAAGGATGAAAAACAGCTTTTCTCCCACCTGGGGATCAAACCCCTTGCTACCCCAGGCCCCTTGGTTCTGTGCAAGGAACAGCTTGCTCTTCCTTCTTTCCTAACAAACCCGGCCATTTCCCCCTTGGTAGCTTACAGAAGGCCCTAAAACCCTTTGCTTAAGTCTACGCGACGGACTTACCGCATTCGTTGAATTTGTCCTTCAGCATTTTCCATGTAAAGTCAAAAGGAAGCTGGGGAGAACAAAGAGAAGAGGCACCACCAAGTCATCCACCTGTGTCTCAAAGGGGCCTTTTCAAAAGCAACTAGACTTTCTGTGGGGTTTTTTCTTTTGAAGACATTTCGCTTCTCCTCAAGAAGCTCTAATTGGAGGTGGGGAATGTCATATCCCTCCCCCCTGTGTGGAGAGAGGGCCGGTCAATTTGGACACAGATGGCCTCTTTGACCCCTCTTTTAAGCCAGCGATCCTGTCTGTCCAAAATGTGGACTGTGCTGTCTTCAAAAGAGCGGCCTTTGTCTTTCAAATGCAGACGGACTGCTGAATGAAGTCCTGATGGGTTGGTTCTCCTAGGTTGTGCCATGCATTTGTGAAGTGGCTGTTTTGTTTCCCCAGTGTACAGATCTGAAGATGGCTCACTGCATTGTGCTGCCTATACCACGTTGTTCAGTTTGTGTCTGGGTGTTTTATCCTTGGGATAGACACCATCTATCTCGTGTCTACAAAAGTCTTTTCAGCAGTTCCAAGAATGGCTCCACACCCGTTTGTACTACTCAGGTGACCCTGAGAACACAGACAAACCTCCAAGGGGCCTCAATGACTCTCTAAAAAGGATGCCAATGACCAGCTGTCTGCAAGGAATATAAATCCTTCCATTCCCCACCATCCAGTCAGAGCTGAAGAAGCTTCTTGGATGAGAAGCGAAATGTCTTGAAAGAAAAAGCAGAAAGTTCCCTTACCTCTTGAAAAAAAGCACACTTGGGACAACCTGGAGGACTGAGAATCCCCAGTCATCCACCTGAGGTTCCCCCACCCCACCCCAGGTAGGAAGCAAGCCTCAGCTGGGCTGCAAATTCCACCGGGAGCCCCCCCTCCCTTGGGTTAGTGGTCTGCTACTATTTCCAAGTCCCTTTGACCACATAACATGTCTTGAGGTCAGGATGGAAGAAAATGGGGACACCAGAGAGAGAAAGAGTAGCCAATCCAGGATCCCACCACCCCCATACACACTGGCCCAACTCACATTTCTCACAAAAATCTGGCAAGCCTTCCTGGCTACACCGGCGGCAGCCACGGGCCCTCCGGCTCCCAGGGCGCTGGTGAAGTTTCCGGCAGCAAAGTTCCCGCGCTCCATGTCCATGGTTCTCTCGAAGGTGCTCCCCATGGGCAGCCCTAGCCTGTCTAAGCCCGCCCCCATGCCCTGGCTCAAGGCCGGCCCCATCCGGTCCATGCTGCTCGCGCCCGCACCCATGCGGTCCAGCCCCATGCGGTCCATGGGGGCCGCCAAGCGGTCCAGCCCCATCCGGTCCATGGGGGCTGCTCCAAGGCGGTCCAGACCCGCCGGCATCCTATCCATCACAGGGCCCATCCCCGCTGGGACCATGCGGTCCAGGCCCAGCCCCATCCGGTCTACCCCGCTGCCCATCCTGTCCATGGCACTGCCCACGCGGTCAAGGGTTGAGCCCATGCGGTCCAGGCCAAAGCCCAGGCCAGCCCCCATCCGATCCATCCCGGGGCCCATCCGGTCGATGCTGGAAGCCAGGTGGTCTAACCCCAGTGGGGCCATGCGGTCGATGCCCGAGCCCATCCTATCTACTCCGGAGCCCATACGGTCCAGCACCAGCCCCATGCGGTCCATCTCAGAGCCCACGCGTTCGATCCCATGGCCTATGCCGGTGGGGAGCCTGTCAATGCTGCTGGCCATGCGGTCCAGTCCTGGAGCCATCCGGTCAATGGCTGGAATTGTGGCGCCACCGCCACCACCCCCTGGAGGGAAGAGAGAAACAGGTGGTCCTCAGTCCTGGCAGAAAAAAGGCCCTCTCCCTATAATCCCCAGGACGCCCCCTCCCTCCTCATAGACTAGCTCTCTTCGGCCCCCTTTTGTCTGAGGGGTGTGTGTGTGTGTGTGTGTGTGTGTGTGTGTGTGTGTGTCTCCCAGCCCTGACAGAAACCCAGCTAGGAAAGCCTCGACTGGCAAAGCAATGCCTCTCCACCACTGAGTGAGCCGAGCCCTCCTGCCCCATTTCACAGGTACTCCTCGATTTATGACCACAGTGGAACCCAAAAATCGTTGCTAAGTGAGACATTGGTTAAGTGAGTTTTGTCCCATTTTACGAGTTTTGTCCCATTGGTTAAGTGAGTTTTCTCCCTTGCCAAATCACCAGTCTGAAGTGAATCTGACTTTGTCAGAAAATGGTAAAAAGGGGATCGCATTGACCCCGGTGGGATGGTGCAACCATCATAAATGTGAGCCAAGTGTCTGAATTTAGATCATGTGACCGCAGGGGAAGGCTGCAACGGTCGTTACGTGTGAAAACTGATCCTGTCGCTTTTTTCAGTGCTGTGGTTAAGTTTGGTCACTCAATGTAAGTCCTGAACTATCTGCACAGTTCACTGAGTGACTGTTCGAAGTTACAAAGTGAGATACACTCTTTTCATAGTTACGACAGTGGCAGCTTCCCCGTGGTCACGTCATCAAAATCCCGCTGCTTAGCCAGCCACTAACTCACATTTATGACAGCTGTAATGTCTCGGGTGGGTGGGTGTCACGCGATCCCCTTTTTGCGACCTCCTGACAAGCACCGTCAATGGGGGAGGCCAGATTCACTTAATCTCCCTGTTAATAACTTAACACCTGCACTGATTCATTTAACAACTGTGGCAAAATGGTGCAAAGCTCATTTAGCAAACGTCTTGTTAAGCGACAGAAATTTCGGAGTCCTTCCCTCCCTATATCTCTCCATCCCTCCCTTCCTTCCACCCTCCCATCTCTCTTTCTGTCCACCTTCCCTCCCTCTGCTCCTTCT
This sequence comes from Masticophis lateralis, assembly GCA_030761175.1. Taxonomy (NCBI): domain Eukaryota; kingdom Metazoa; phylum Chordata; class Lepidosauria; order Squamata; family Colubridae; genus Masticophis; species Masticophis lateralis. The sequence continues at coordinate 351,952,703 of JAUDYJ010000001.1, read as the reverse complement.
TAGAAACCTGCCATTCCTCCTCCCTTGGGAAGACCCACAGACAACCTAACTAGCATTTGATGCTCAGATCTGACCCTTCCTGCGTGCACAATCCACTCCGGGTGCAGAGTCTGGATGACATACCTATGCCTCTCTCCAGAGTGTCTCCAAAACTACGGGGCATCCCCATTTCGTTTCTTGGGAAGTCTCTTTCGAATCCCCCTCCGATGGCACGATCCATTTCTGGAAGACAGACAGGAAATCGAAGCCCCCATCACGGTTATGAATTTAGGACAGCTGTCAGTGGCATTTTTTACAGTGGTTGTTAAATGAACAACATGGTCATTAAACCAATGGTTTGCGGTGGGCCCATTTTTTCCCTCAAACGCCAGGGTGTGGGGTTTTTTTGGGGCGAAACTGTTGTAAAACAGAATCATGTGAATGCAGGATGCTGAAAAAACAGCCGTACATGTGGCCTGGTTTTATTTATTTATTTATTGGTTCCATTTATATGCCGCCCTTCTCCGGAGATTCAGAGCGGCTTACAATGCGTTAAGCGATAGCCATCATACTTTTGTATATACCTGCTTAGTAGGGCTTTCGGGCCCCCCTTAAGTGGTGTTCTTTTTTATACAAAGTCAGTTTATTGCCCCCATAATCCGGGTCCTCATTTTACCTACCTTGGAAGGATGGAAGGCTGAGTCAACCTTGAGCCTGGTGAGATTTGAACTCGCAACAATTGCAGGCAGCTGGCAGCTAAGTGCTACTTAACAGCACTTTAGTCCGCTGCACCACCAAGGCTCTTTTGCAGAGCTTCCGCAGTTGCATGACTGTGGGGAAGGGGGTGGCTGCCAAACTTTGCATCCGGGGCTGCAGGTATCTCCAAGGTAGATCGTCGAAGCTTCAGTCACTAAGCGACTGTTTCTAAGTCTACACTCATTGCTGTCCCCATAGAACTGGCGTGATTGCTGAAATGCAGCTGGAAGCTCCAGACTCGCTTAGGAGAAATCAGTAATTCCTTAATGGCTAGGGAGATTCTCAGCCATCCAGCTCACGGTTCTCCCAAGGGTGCTTTTTTTCCCCAAGAGGCAACTGGACATTCTGGTTTTTTCTTTGAAGGCGTTTTGCTTCTCCTCCAAGAAGCTTCTTCAGCTCTGACTGGATGGTGGGGAATGGAAGGGTTTATACTCCTTGCAGACAAAGCCGGTCATTTGCATCCTTTGGGAGAGTCATTGAGGCCACTAGGAGGTTTATCTCAAGGTCACCTGAGTGGTACAAATGGGGGTGGAGCCTTCTTGGAGCTGCTGAGGACATCATCCATCTTCATTCTATAACAGTCCATTCAGCCATTCCAAGAAGGCTCCACCCCCATTTGCATAACTCAGGTGACCCTGAGGACAACAGACAAATCTCCAAGTGGCCTTAATGACCCTCTAAAAGGATGCAAATGACCAGCTGTCTGCAAGGAGTATGAATCCTTCCATTCCCCACCATCCAGTCAGAGCTGAGGAAGCTTCTTGGAGGAGAAGCGAAATGTCTTCAAACAAAGAAACAAACAAACAAGAAAGTCCAGTTGCCTCCTGAAAAAGCACCTTTGGGGAATGGAAGGATTTCTACTCCTTGCAGACAGCTGGTCGTTTGCATCCTTTGAGAGCGTCATTGAGGCCACCTGGAGGTTTACCTGTCTCCTCAGGGTCACCTTGGGACTGCTGAAAGGCTTGTGTGGTGGAGTTGTGCTTTCTGCAGGATGTTCAGCACTTCCAAGAAGGCTCCACCCCATTGGCACCACTCAGGTGACCCTGAGGACAGAGACAACCCCCCCCTCCCCAACTGGCCTCAACGACTCTCTAAAAAGGATGCAAAGGACTAGCTGCCTGCAAGGAGTAGAAATCCTTCCATTCCCCACCATCCAGTCAGAGCTGAGAAGCAAAACATCTTCAAAGAAAAACCAGAAAGTCCCCTTGTCTCTTGAAAAAACACCTTTGGGTCAATAAATAGGAGCCTGGATAGCTCAGCAGACTAAAAGCTTTGTGATTAACACCAGCTGTCTGCAATTACTGTATGTTCGAATCTCCCCAGGCTCCAGGTTGACTCAGCCTTCCATCCTTTCTAAGGTGGGTCAATTGAGGACCCAGTTTGTGGGGGCAATAAGCTGACTTCGTATAAATATATGAAAGAATGCAGGCTATTGCTTAACGCATTGTAAGCCGCCCTGAGTCTCCGGAGAAGGGCGGCATAGAAATCAAATTTTTTAAAAAAATCCTTCTTTACCAAAAGGAGACCCGCAGGATGAGAAGCGTTCAGATGGAATTATCTACTCGATCAAGTTGATCCCAACCGCAGACAGAATGACCGAAGGGCCTGCAAACCCAGGTCCCTCTTCCATTTGCCTTCAGTAGCCGCTAGCCAAGAATTACACAACCTCAGGGCTACTACTACCACAAGCGAGTCTCACTGGGGGGGGGGGTGCGCACAGGTGCAAAAGGAAGTAAGGCGTTAAGGCCGCAAGGTTCTTACCACTCATCCGGCCGAGGTTCATCCCGGAAGGAAAACGGCCCAGGCTCTCCATTCCACTGAAAGGACCCTCCATTCCTGAAACAGAAGCATGGCCGTTCAGCTCCCAGTTTTGGAGACTGCAAATTGGCACACGTGGTGAAATGGGGAGATTTTATACACTCTTATTTCTTGCACTTATTAATAAACGCAGAGTGGACCGTATTGGCTCATCTGGCCTTCTCAGCCAGCCCAAGAAATCATTCACAGGCCTCTGAAGCAGGCCGTAGAGGAACTGAGGCCAAATGGTGGCCTGGCCTGGCCTGGCCTGACTGGCTGAAGATGCCGAGATCACGGGGTGCTGACCCTCCCCCCAAGGGCTGTGAATGGTAAACCAAGGCCCGTGCCCGAGCAGTGAATGCTCATGGCTGATTTATGGGGTGCAATGCAAGACCCTGGCTTTAGCGCGTGATGCAGTGGCCTAGAGGTGGAGCTCTCGCCTCACAATCAGGAGGCTGTGAGTTCGCTCCTAGGTAGAGGCAGATATTTCTCTCTCTGGGGAAACTTGAGAATATATCTGCTGAACAAAACTCCACATTGGTGACAGGAAGGGCATCCGGCCATTAAAAGACTCTGCTAGCTCCATTCAGTTGCCCAGACTCCACCCCCCCGCAAGGGATTATGGGGCCGTTAAAAGAAGAAGAATGCAAGAGCCTGGTTTTTCAATTTGGTTGTCAGTTATCACGGAAGATTCTGGATGATGTTTTAGATCATTGTCAGAGTCTCCGCTGCCAACCTCCTCTAGCTACGGGACTTACCTCCCATTTTATTCATTCCGAAGCCCAAGCCTTCGATGCCCATCCCTAAAAATTAAGGAAAAAAGTGTTTGTGTGAATGCGCACAAGAACAGAACACATCAAAAGCGACCCCGGCACAGGCAAATTCTGCTGACTGCTCACTATTGTTTTTTCCAGCTATTTTCCCCCTTTTCTTCTACACTAACCTTGGACATCTTTAAATAAGCATTTGTTTAAAGTATTGCAGACTAACTCACTGCTCACTGCCAGCGGTTCAGTCCTGATCGGCTCAGGCTTTCCATTCTTCTGGGGTCAGTAAAATGAGGACCCAGATTGCTGGGGGCAAATATGCTGACTCTGTAAACCTCTTAGAGGGCTGTAAAACCGCTATGAAGCGGTATACAGGTGGTCCTCAATTTACAGCAGTTCACTTACTGACTATTCGAAGTTACAAAGCCACTGAAAATAGTGACTTACGACCATCTTGGGCCTGGTGGCTCAGCAGACTAAAAAGCATTGTGATTAACACCAGTTGTCTGCAATTACTGCAAGTTCGAATCTCACCAGGCTCCAGGTTGACTCAGCCTTCCATCCTTTCTAAAGTAGGTAAAATGAGGACCCAGTTTGTGGGGACAATAAGCTGACTTTGTATAAATATACAAAAGTATGAAGGCTATTGCCTAACGCATTGTAAGCCACCCTGAGTCTCTGGAGAATATATAAATCGGCATATAAATCAAATTACAAAATTACAAATCTTTCAGACTTAGGACCGTTGCAGAATCCTCCAAGTCACGTGATTTACATTTGGATGTAAATTTACATTCGAACCGACTCACATTTATGACCATTGCAGAGTCCCGGGGTCACATGTTCCCCTTTTGCAACCTTCCGACAAGCAAATGGGGAAACCAGATTCACTTCACAAAAAGATTACTAATTTTAACAACTGCAGCGATTCACTTAACAAATGTGGTAAGGAAAGTCATAAAATGGGACAAAACTCACTTAACAAATTTTTCACTTAGCCACGTAAATTTTGAGCTCAATCGTGGCCGTTCAGGACCAGCTACGTAAGTCGAAGTGCTATTGCTCTTACTGATTTGCGGCCTGTCTGTGGGGAGCAAGCAGCCTCACCCTGGCTTCCTTCGTCATACAATGGCCCAGAGGCCAGGGCTGCCCCAAAAGAAAAGCTTTCCAACCCCAAGGGGCACCTGGGAGACTCCCAAACCAGTCAGGAAGGTAAAAGGGGAGAGAGAGGAGAAGGAAGAAAATCTATACTGTGGCTAACAACTGAGGAAGGAGAAAAACAAATATATGGTAGCAATATTCCAGAGGGGCTGCCACAAAGGAAAAGGGGGGATAATTTATTTTCCAAAGCACCAGAGGACAGAGGCAATGGACGGAACTAACCAAGGAGAGAAGCAACCTGGAGTTAAGGAGAAATTTCCTAAGAGTGAGGACAATTCACCAGTGGATTAATTGTCCTCACTATCTATCTATCGCTGGAACAGCTTTGCCTTCAGAAGTTGTGGCTGCTCCATCGCTGGAGGTTTTTAAGAAGAGGCTGGACAGCCAACTTGTCTGAAATGGTTTAGGGACTTCTGCTCGAGCAGGGAAGGCTGGATTAGATGACCTCTGAGGTCAACATCTTCATCAATAACTTGGACGAGGGGACAGATGGGGAACTCATCAAATTTGTAGACACCAAGATAGCAGGACTAGGGACCACTCCAGAAGGTAGGCTTAAGCTACAGAAGGATCTGGACAGACTTGAAAACTGGGTGCTATCTAACAATAAGAAAATCAATGGGACTGGACTTGAGTGTCTGAAATGGTATAGGATCTTCCGCTTGAATAGGGGGCTGGACTAGAAGACCTCCAAAGTCCCTTCCACCTCTATTCTGATTCCAACCCCAAAAGCAGCAGATGAAAGACTCACCTCCAGGGCCGAGGTTGCCCATGGCCAGGCCTTTGTTCAGGTGATTGGCATCGATTGGTATTCCTCCCGGCCCCAGTCCCATGCCGATCCCCCCAAGGCCATCTGCAACAACGATGGACAACGGAGAGTCGATGTCTCGTTTCTCATTTAGGTGACAAACAGCTCAAGGTTTGTAGATTCTCAGACATCCAGGAAATGGTTGTCCCAAAGGTGCTTTTTCAGGAGGCAACGGGCCTGGATGGCTGAGAATCTCTACAGGCTTTTCGTTATACAATTTGGGATGGACCCCCTTGGAATGGGGTGGGAGGAGGAATGGATTCCCAGAGGAAAAAACTGCAAACCACTCAGGTGACCCAGAGGACACAGACAAACCTCCACGTGGCCTCAATAACTCTCTAAAAAGGATGCAAATGACCAGCTGTCTGCAAGGAATATAAATCCTTCCATTCTCCACTACCCTGCCAAGAGCTGAAGAAGCTTCTTGGATGAGAAGCGAAACGTCTTCCAAGAAAAACCAGAAAGTCCAGTTGCCTCTTGAAAAAGCACCTTTGGGATAACAAACAGCTACGTAACAGAACAAGTGTGTGCGTGAACTTTTTTAAGCTGTGCATTTTTTAAAGCACCTTCCTGCAGGCACCCCTGGTGTGAACGTAGCCCTGCTACATTTTAAAGAAAGTAGGCACTGAATGCCACAAGTATCCTCTTGTGAAGAGGCCAAGAGTGTGTTCTATTCACTCTTGAATGACAGCAGGAATCACTGTCCAGAGCCTCTTCTGAGGGAGGTGGGCAGTTAAGGAATACAACATGTAAACAACAAACAAACAAAAAGCCGTATTCTCAATATTAAAAGTTATATGGGGTCCTGGGCGTTCTCTGAGGTGGCTTCTTTCTTTCCTTGGATTGGTTACGTTACCTAGTTTGGCTAATGCAACTTCTGCAAGGAAACAAGCCAGGCTCAGAGAACACACAAGTTCAACCCCAAGCTACAAATATTCTTCCCCATCAATTAAAAAAGCTGTGTTGTGTATATCCTCAGGCAGGGCCAGCTGCTTTCTGCAAATTGTCAATCCCTTCCCACGTCCCTGGAGACGCTCTAGGCACGAATCCAACTTAGCTTGCTTGATCAGGTTTCGTTTCAATTTAATAAGACGCTTTCAAACAATCCCAGAGCTCGCAAGCAGCACCAACACTCTGGTGTCTATGGTGTGCCACAAAAACACCCCACACCCCTTCTCCGAATTGCAAAGCAGCTTCAAAATATATCCTGTCTAGCAGGCGCCTGAATTAAAGGCAGGAAACAAATCAAATAGATTTTTGCAAAAAAACAAAAAAACAAAAACAAACTTCCATCCAAACACTTGATCTCTCCAGCCCATCCAGGGACCACACTTCCCTAACGAGCTCCGGGGACTTACGAGGAAGCTGCTGGGGCCGCTCCGGAGGGAAGAAGTCTCCTTTCGGCAATGCCCGTTCGTCCTGAAACATTAAAGAGAAGTTTGATGTTGGGGGGAGGGAGGGGAGAAGGAGGGACCAGGAGGGGATGGGTGCAGGCAATCCTGCCTTGCTTACCATCTTAACATGCATCGGCCTGTCGAAAAGCAGCTGCCCGTTGAACATAGCTAGGAGTTGAGTCAAGGCCTTCCGGTCATACGTTGGCCTAACAGAGACCACAAAAGCAGCAGCACGAAACCTTGTGTGTGTCCCCCTTTTCTCTGCTCAGATCCTCTCGCAGAACCTCTCTCCCGCGTGTCATGTTTTCATCGAGTCGCTGCCCCATTCCCTCAAGAGAGACGCACCAGGGAGCAAGAGGAAAACATTTCTATCCTCACAGCTGATCTCATGGGGGCTTCAGTTCAAGAGGAGAAAAGTCAGGCTTTGGCACAAGGTGCAGCCTGTGACAGCCTGCAGACGTATCCTCTTTTAACGACCCCATGATCCCTTGCGGGGTGGTCTGGGCAACGGAATGGAGCTAGCAGGGTGTTCACTGGCCAGATGCCCTTCCTGTTGCCAATGCGGAGTTTTGTCCAGCAGATATATTCAGAGAAATATCTGCCTCTTCCTAGGATCGAACTCACAGCCTCCCGTTTGTAAGGCGAGAGCTCCATCTCTAGGCCACTGCCTCACTCAGCCTGCAGACGTGTGTGTCATATCGCATTAAGGCAATCAAGGGGGGAATATTTGAACAAGCAAGTTGTCCTAAGCTTCAGCACAATTCAGAAAGCTGAAAGTAGGAAAGCGTGGTTTGATCCGAGAATCATAGGTCGGAGAACTGCGGATGAGTCAAAGTTGCCATCTTTATGAGCGGTGCCGTAAGCCAGGTCTCTTCGTTTGAATGACAGGTCAACAGGATGACGTGCTACTATTAATGACCAGGTCCGCGGACCGGAGGCAGCCTGTGATGTGGTGAGATGCAGCCCGCAGGGCGTCCTGGGAAATTTAAGGGGCCGGCCTGCATCCCTTTACCCCTGGTCTACCCAACGCGAAGAGAAAACATGCCATCATTTTGGGGAGTGGCATTAAGCTGGCCACGCCCACCCAGCCCCCCAAGGTCAACCACAGCCCTGATGCAACCCTCAATGATGGTTCCTTCCAGAAAATGCCGCCAGGTGAGTAATGCCCATCTGACCGCAAACGCCTCCTTTTCCCAAACCGCCCAACTACGTTCTGTTGGTCTTAATTTGCATGAGGTGTAAGCACAGGGTTGCAATCGTCCGTCCGTTGCAAAAGAGCCTCAGATAGCTCAACCGGCTGAATAGCCTGTTATTAACATCCAGCTGCCTGCAATTACACCAGTTCAAGGCTCAAGGTTGACTCAGCCTTCCATCCTTTCTAAGGTGGGTAAATTGAGGACCCAGTTTGTGAGGACAATAAGCTGACTTTGTATAAAATATACAAAAGTAGGAAGGCTATTGCTTAACGCATTGTAAGCCGCCCTGAGTCTCCGGAGAAGGGCGGCATATAAATCTAATTTAAAAAAAAAAAAAATGAACCCCCGGTGTAACTCTTCGGTACAGGCAGCCCCCAATTTACAACAGTTCATTTAGTGTCCATTCAAAGTTACAGCAGCCCTGGAAAAAATGATTTGGGACCGTTTTTCACCCTTGTGACCGTCTGCAGCATCCCCATAGTTACATGTTCAAAATTCAGACGCTTGGAATTGACTCATATTTACAACGGTTGCGGCGTCTCTTCTGACAAGCAACGTCAATGGGGGAAGATGGATTCCCTTCACCATGTTACTCCATTAACAACTGCAGTGATTCACTTAACTATGGAAACAAAGGGCGTAAAATGGGGCCAAACCTGGAAGGCAGCTCCTGCCAGAGGTGCCCAAGAGGAGGCAAACGTCTTAGGTGGAACGTGGGGAATTGCAGGTGCTCCGGCATTTATCACAATTGTGGCCCAAAATTTCTGCTGCTGAATGGGACAGTTTGAATTTTGCCCGTTTTAAAACCTTTCTTGCCGCAATCATTCAGTCGGCCACTGGAGTTTTTTTTTTTAATTTGATTTATATGCCGCCCTTCTCCGGAGACTCAGGGCGGCTTACAATGCGTGAAGCAATAGCCTTCATACTTTTGTATATTTTATACAAAGTCAGCTTATTGCCCCCACAAACTGGGTCCTCAATTGACCCACCTTAGAAAGGATGGAAGGCTGAGTCGACCTTGGGCCTAGTGAGAATTGAACTTGCAGTAATTGCAGGCAGCTGGATGTTAAATGCTGCCTTAGTAGGAGGCATTAGCCTCCTACGCCACTCAGGCTCCATTAAGTTGAGTTGGCAATGTGGTTGTTCAGGGAATGCGTGGACTTCCCTGTGGACGTTGCTTGCCAGAAGGTTGCAAAAAAGGGGATCGTGTGATCCCTGGGATGCTGCATCCGTCATAAATACGAGTCAGGTGCCAAGCGTCCAAATTTTGATCCTGCAATCCCCCAGGGATGCTTCCCTGGAGAAGCAGTCACAAAGTCACTTTTTTCAGTGCCATTTTTACAGTGAGGCTTTTTTCAGTGCCATTTTAACTCTGAACCATCACTAAGCAAACTGTTGTTAAGTTGAGGAGTAGCTGTAGATTCCCTGCCCCTGCCCACCCCACCCCCCCTTGGACGGGAACATGCTGGAGGGTTTGGAACAAGACGCTATCCAGCCTCAGAAGGGAGTTGAGGAAAAAAAAAAAAAGACGGATGGAAAGCGTTTGAGCTTCCCATTGGGAGGAACTTCACGTGCTCAGAATTTGTAGCCAGGGGCCCCCTCAAAAATTAAGATTCAAAGCTGGGGGGGGGGGTTGAAGTAAAGGCAAGGGGGTCTGCTTTAAGGCTCGAGCCGGCTTCCCCAGCCCTGCATGCAAGGGCATAGATACAATGGTCGTTTGGGGATGGTTGCGTGGGTGGTGCCTTTTATATTTCAGCGAATTTTAAATATTTTCCTCTTCGGTGTGCCTTGTTCCCCCACCCCACCCCACCCCACCGAAGCCATGGGAGGTGCAGCAGTTAGAATACAGTATTGCAAGCTACCTCTGCTGACTGCTAGTTTGGCAGTTCGATTGTGACCAGCTCAAGGTTGACTCAGCCTTCCGTCCTTCCAAGGGCGGTAAAATGAGGATCCAGATGGCTGGGGGCAGGAGGCTGACTCTATAAACCTCTTAGAGAGGGCTGTAAAAGCACTATGAAGCAGTATATAAGTCTAAAAGCTAAGTGGGAGGGAGGGGGGAAGGGAAGGAAGGAATATAGGGGAAAGGAAGAGAGAGGGAGGATTAGAGGGGAAGCGAAGGGAGGGAGGGAGGAAGGAAGGAAGGAAGGAAGGAAAGAAGGGGCAGTAGGCTGACTCTGTAAACTCTTAGATAGGGTTGGAAAGCACTGGAAAGCAGCATATAAGTCTAAGGTCTATTGCTATTCCAACAGGAAACTGGAACCAATCAGCATGCAGGGTGCACATTTCCGTACAACAGGTAGTTGGGATTCGGGAAGTGTTTGCATCGGCCCGTCCACAGCCCTCTGCAATCTCCACATACCCATCAACCGACAGTTACGGGCAGTTTCCAGCAATCCCTAATCAGCATATACTAATCAGCATAACCCAACTCCCTTCAGCAGGTGAGCCACCCGATCAGTTCTTTCCCAGAGACACCCGAACCCAGTCCCAGATCCTTAGTCCAGTCTGAACAAAGGATACAGATGGCCTGGACGGCCTCGATGGCTTGCTCGAAGGTGACTGTGCCAATCCCCCGGCTCTTCCCGTCTTTGTCTTCCAGGATGTCTGCTCGGACGACCACGCCAGCCATGCCGAAAACTTCCTTCAGCTTCTTCCAGCCCACCTTGTAATCCAGCTGAAGGAAGAGACAGGAGGGGACGAGCAGGGAGCAACAACTGAACATTAACATCGGATCTTTTCCAACACAAAGGCCAACCCTCAGGACCGCTGCCCACGTTCACTTGTGAACGAGAGAAGTCAGCTGCTTTTCTGGGACAAGGGTTTATTTAAGCAGGACCCAATGCCAAGGATGGGATTGCGGCCTCCGCCGAAGGTCATCCAGCAGGGTGACTTTAAGATGGGTGGACTAACAGGCTGGGGAATTCTGGGAGTTAATTCAAGCCCATCCATCTTGAAGTTGCCAAGGGCGGGAAACCCTGGATCAGATCAAACGGTGTGTTTACATCTGGCAATATTCTGTCTATTGCATGGAAGTGAATGAAGAAAGGCTCATTGGCTGTATGTCATTCTTGGCCTTGGCCTGATCCAAGCCCGGGCCTGAACCCAGACTGCCAGGGATCCAGATAAGAGATAAGAGCAAGAGTTATCCAGTCCTCCCAGATAATGGCTTGTAAAACCATGGTTTATATCTTACAACCATGAGTGATCTAAACAATAGCTTAGGGCCATGTTTATTATTTTGCTATTCAGTAGGCAAGAGGGCAGAATTGTCCACATCGGGCTAATTTCATTCCTACCAGAGATCAAGAAAGAAAATAACTTTCCTTTCGGACCAAAGCAGGGTAGATAAAAATCAATGACTTTTTTTAAAAAAAAATTTTGAATCAGATTCTTTTATTTAAATCGGGTTTTTTGTTTTTATCAAATTTATTTTAATAAAATGCTTCTGGAGTAAAAATCTATCTAAAGATCATTTCCTATTTAAGATACATTAATAATTTAGTTTTTTCAGCGTGAAATGCATCTTATTTATGTAGCATGAGGCTGTATATTTCGCAGTATTTACATTTTTGGTAAACTCATTCAATGAATCCAAGCTCTGCCAGCTGAGATAACATGCACTGCGTTGATGCATTCACATAATTTCACAGTAACCATGAGATAAATCATAAAAGAAAGTTCAGAAATATTCCTTTATCCCATTCTTTTGGAAATCTATGTACACTACAAACTGTATGATTGAGGAGGAACAGCGAGCAGTAAAAATGAAAGTGAAAGCTTCTAAGCCAGGGGTCTTCAACCTTTTGGACTTCAGGGACCACCAAGTTCACAATTTTAAATCCCCGGGACCACTAATACGAATCCAGCACGCCGCTTGCTGAAGCGCCTGGACTCCCAGTGACGGGATAGGGTCCTTTAGACATTCTCCTCTCTCTCTCTCTTTCTTTCTCTCTCTTTTTCTCTCCCCTTTCTCTTTCTCTCTCTCTCCCTCTCATTCTCTCCCTATCTTTCTCTCTCTCCCCCACTCACTCTCACTCTGATTCTCTCATTCTGATTCTCTCTAATTCTCTCATTCTGTCTCTCTCTCATTCTCTGATTCTTTGTCTCTCATTCTCATTGATTCCCTCATTCTCTCTCTGTCTCTTTCTGTTTCTTTCTGTGTCTCATTCTGATTCTCTCATTCTGATTCTCTCTAATTCTCTCATTCTGTCTCTCTCTCATTCTCTCTGATTCTTTGTCTCTCATTCTCTCATTGATTCCCTCATTCTCTCTCTGTCTCTTTCTGTTTCTTTCTCTGTGTCTCATTCTGATTCTCTCATTCTGATTCTCTCTAATTCTCTCATTCTGTCTCTCTCTCATTCTCTCTGATTCTTTGTCTCTCATTCTCTCATTGATTCCATCATTTTCTCTCTGTCTCTTTGTTTCTTTCTCTGTGTCTCATTCTGATTCTCTGTCTCTTTCTCTCTCTCATTCTGATTTTCACTCTCTCTCATTCTTTCTCTGTCCCATCTCTCTTCCCCCTCTTTTTCTCTCATCTCTCTCCCATTTCTTTCTCTCTTTCTCTCTCTCCCCCACTCTTTCTTATTCTCTCTCTCTCTCTCTCATTCATTCTTTCTCTCTCTCTCTCTCATCTCATGGGCCAGCCAGTGTCTTGGGGCTGAGAGGAAGTCAGGCATCTCTCTGAGAGACCAAGGTGCGCGGAGCACCAACAAGGGCTGGAAGAAGTATATTTGTGCCAACCGGTGGCGCCAAGCAGCCCTTGTCTCCTGCCGTTTGGGACTCGGAGCAGTAAATGGCAACTGGTCCGGGGAGCAGCCAAATTTATTGCTCTCCATTGCAGATGCCAGATCAGCCCCCTGCAAGCTCTTGTCTCTCAAGAAGCCCGGCTGATGTTTCCCACGCCGCTTCAGTGAGCACTCCTCAAGAGAGGGGGCCGATCTGGTGTCCGCAATGGAGAGCACACCGTTTACCACTCTGAGTCCCAAGTGACAGAAGACGAGGGGCTGCTTTGCGCCACCGACTGGTGCAAATATACCAAAGTGGAATGCTGATACTGCACAAGTGCAAGTAGTGCTTCCAGCCATCGCAATCCCTGCTTTGGTCCATTTGCGCTGCCCCCTCCCCTCCCCTGCCACGGCAACAGCACCATTGTTTCATTCCGGACAGAGAGGGCAGCACTCGGGGGGTGAAATGTAAAATTTGTTACTACTGGTTCTGTGGGCGTAGCTTTGGGGGCGGGGGGGTTAATGTGACTGGGTGGACGTGGCCAACTTTTTTTTTTCTTTTAACTTTTCAAAGCATTTTTTTCTAATGCTTTGAAAAGCCTCTTCCGATCAGGCAACTCAGTTGGGATCGTCAGACTTTTCAAAGCATTTTTTTTTACCATCTCCTCAGTGAAGAGGTTGCAGAAAAAAATGCTTTGAAAAGCCTCCGACGATCCCAGCTTAGCCGCATGATCATCAGAGTTTTTACTTTTAAACGCATTTTTTCGGTGGAAGAGGTTGTAGAAAAAATGCGTTTAAAAGTAAAAAAAAAAAGCCTCTGATGATCATGCCGCTCAGCTGGGCATGGTGGAGGAGGGGGGCAGGGATTTTTGCTACTGGTTCTCCGAACCACCCGCCGCCATCGCTACCGGATCAGGCGATCCGGTCCAAACTGGGAGCATTTCACCCCTGGCTGCGCTCTTTTTGCATACTGTACCACCTGCAAAGTTGTGCATTGCACATGCCACCCCAGGACAGAGATTTCCAGCCCCGCCACGGCCGGTCCCATATTCCAGAGCTGTCGTAGTCACACTCACAGGACTGGCCCACTGGGTCATCCCGGAGCATCCTCCACCAGGGTGCACCAGCAAAAATATGAAGATTTCTCCACAGACCACCAAAATTTTCTCGCGGACTACCAGTTGGTGACCGCTGTTCTAAGCAGCTTATAAATATAATGTTAAAGCGCACCTGTCATTTCAGAGCCATCCTGGCTGCGCCTGTTAGTGGGCATCCACTCACCTGCTGCCTGCCACATCACTCTCCTTGTTGTACCACTGCCGCATCACCAGCCATCCCATGAAAGTGAATGGGACGGTGGGTGAGTCAACAGCGGGTCAGAGGAGGAGCTGTTGCCGGACAGAGACGACAGCTGCTCTTTAAAAATTATGATTTAAATGGAGTTAAATCGATAGAGAGGCAACTTACATTGGCCACGAAAACGGTACTGCCCAGCCGTCCGGCCTGCAGGGCATGGATGATCTCGTTAGGGATATTGGGGTTATTGAGAATGCTGGGCGGGATGTTAATCATGCCAGGCCCGCCAGCGCCAGGGCTGATGCCCATCCCGCTCCCAGAGGCTGCCATGGCCTTCTGCACAGCTCTTCGGACATGCTCGCCATCAGGATCCTGAAACAGGGAGGAAGACACTTTAAGCCTCCTGCAGGATAGAGGAAAGCTCTCGGGGGGAGGGGGGGGCTCTCCAGTTCTTTAGCCTTCAAGGTTTGCTTCAGTGGTCATGCAAACTCCCCCTCTCCCCCATCAACACACGCCAGTAGCAGCAGAGAAACGTTTACTGACATTTTGTGATCTTAAATCATTTTGTCAAGTAATGTTTCAGAGCTGGCTATCGTGACCAAGCTTTCTGCCCTCTCTCTTTTTTTTTTTAATTGAAAAAGTTTTACAATACAAAATTTTTTTTCATTTTCACCCCCCCTCCCCAATCCCCCCTCCCCAACCCCTCCCATCCTCCCTCAACCCCAACCCCAACCCTCCCCTCCCCATCCCCCCGACTTCCGCTACAGATTTAAAAAAAAAACAAAGTTTAGAACAAGAGAAAAAGAAAAAGATTATTAAATATTTAAATTCTAAATTAAACAAATTTCGAAAGAGAAAGAGTAAGAGAAAAGGAAAGGAAGAAAAAAAAGTAAAAAAAACCAGACATTAATATATTTTTAAGACAAACAGTATTATAGTAAAAAAAAACCATTAATAAGCATTATAATTCTATCCCAACTACACCCCTTAACTAAAAAAAACCCCCAAAGACATAAAACATAAGAAATATATATGCATATATAATTATAATCATAGTTATATCATAAAGAAAATTATCTTTTGTTTAATTCATTTCTCAGTCTCTATAATCCAAATTTCAATCTTCTCTTCAACTTGATTGAAGTCAAACATATTTCCTCACATAAATCCTGCTTCAATAATCTTCATCTTGCCGCTGCCCCCATCAGCAAAGTAAAACATTTCTCCACACAACCCCCCGAGTGACTTTATATAAATAATATCCAACCACGAAGGTATTCACACCTCTAGGAAGATTCATTCAAGCTAACTTATACTGTACCTAAAAATAGGCTTTTGCAGCCTTAACATTCAAGCCTTGAAGAAAAAAAAAAGAGAAGAAAAAACCAACTAAGAGCTGCATTCCCAGATGTTCCTTTAAAATTATTTCAAATCCTGCCACCCTTTGCAATTCAATCCTTCGGGTTATAAGATATTTTCAATTTCATAGTCTTCTCCTAGAAGATAAGTTCCACAAAAAATATATAATTGGGTAACTAACCAGTGATCGCTGCTAATTTTGCAGCAATCTATCAAGACTCAGGATATCACTTTCTGCCCTCTCTTGAAGGTGACTAGGAGTGGGGATTCTTCTTGGGCAGCCTGGTCTCCTATGCCGGACGTCCTCGATGTATGTCCACCACAGGGATCAGAATTTCAATCGCTAAGCAAGTAATGACGTGATCGGACTCTGACCTTACAAATATTTTTCACCAGGGTTGTTTAAGCAAATCATGTGGTTATTAGGCGACTTACACGGTCGTAAAATGAAGCCAGCTTTCCAGCTAATCCCTGTAAGAAGCTGGCTGGGAAGGTCCCAAATTGTAACTTGCCAGACCCTAAAGCCATTCTAAGTGCCAACCGAGTAAACTGAAATCGCTTTACTGTGAGGGCATACCGACGGTCGTAACTGCGAAGACATATCATAAATGCTCTCCAACTGGTCCAGAATGCAGCCGTGCGGGTGGTGATGGGAGCGACGTGGCGCTCTCATGTGACTCCACTCCTGCGCAAGCTGCACTGGCTTCCGGTGGTCTTCCGGGTGCGCTTCAAGGTTCTGATTACTATCTTCAAAGCGCTCCATGGCTTAGGGCCAGGGTATCTTCGGGACCGTCTTCTGCCACCAGCAGCCTCTCACCGACCAGTCCGTTCCCACAGAGAGAGTCTCCTCAGGGTGCCATCAGCCAAACAGTGTCGACCGGCGGCTCCCAGGGGGAGAGCCTTCTCTGTGGGGGCACCGGCCATCTGGAACAAGCTCCCCCCCCCCCCGAGGAGGATACAGGACCTACGTACCTTCCGCCGTGCCTTAAAAACACTCCTATTTCATCAGGCTGATCTGGCTTAAACCTCCTCTTTATCATGGATTTTTAAAATGTTTTATATGACTGGATTTTAAATTTTTCAGCCTAATCATTTAATTTTTAATTTTTGTATGTTTTGTATTTTATTCGGCTGTTCACCGCCCTGAGTCCCTTCGGGGAGTAGCGCGGTATACAAATTTGATTAAATAAAATAAATAAAAAAATAAAGAAATCACTTTTTCTGAGGCCACCATAACTTCAAACTTTTGTTTGGTAAGGCCGTACGTCAAGGACTACAGTGGCTTTCCATTAAATCGTTCCCGATGGGGTGTGGCTTCCAACTTCAAGGACAGGACACTGAGTAAGAAGAGTCTCCTCTCACCTCCCTTTTCACCCCAAAAGTTGAGATGTTTCTCTCGTTGGCTTCCAGTGGGAGCAAAGGCAAGGAAAACTGCTTTTTTTTTTCTCCCAACAAGAAATTCTATGCAAGCCCAGTTTTCTTCTTTACATCACAAAATACGATAAAAGTAAAAGAACCTTCACATTTCTGAACAGAGAAATAGGAAATTATATCCCCTGCAAGAAAATGAATACAGATATTCCTCGAGTTACAACAGTTAGTGACTATTTGAACGTACAACGGCACTGCAAAAAAAAAAAAATGGCTATTTCTCACCCTTACAGGACCGGCAGTCTCCCTGTGGTCACGTGATTTACATTCGGACGCTTGGCAGCTGACTCGCATTTATGACGGTTGCAGTAACCCAGGAGGGAGGGGTCACGTGATCCCCTTTTGCGACCGTCTGACAAGCAACGTCGATTGGGGGAGCCAGGTTCACTTAACGACGGTGGCAAGGAAGGTGGCAAAACAGGGAGGGTCAAACTCACTTTTAGCAATGGAAATTTTGGACTGAATTATGGCTGCTAAGTTCTGAGGACGAGCTTCATTTCAGGCTCTCGTTTTGCTGTCAGATGCTGCTCTCTTCCTGCGGGAGGGGAGGGGGCCAAGAGAAAGGGCAAAATTGAGGAGGGGGGACAGGCTCCAAGCTTACCTCCTTCACCTTCAGGGGTCTCCCACTGAGGCTGTGCTTGTTCAGCACTTCCACGGCTCTTTTCATGCTCTCTTCCATCTTGAACTCAACCACCCTACAGGCAAAAAGACAGGAGGCCAGGAGGGGTGAGTCTCCCCAGCCTAACCGGCCCGGTTCCAGCCCCAGTTCGGGGAAGGAGGGGAGGGGAGGGGAGAGGAGGTACTTCTACTTACGCGCAGCCCTGACGATGCCGAAGTGGAGAATCAGGTGGGTAAATGCGAACCAAAACGAAACGAAAAAAGAAAAAGAAAACCAAACAGGGTTGGGGAGGCAAAGGGAACAGAAAAACAAAAGTCAGTCAAGAGTTCAGCGCAGAATGATTATTGCAGATATTCTCTCTTCCACTGAATCTTAAGATATTCAGATCACTTCCAAGGGTGCTGCTTTTGGGATCGTGTCTGTGGGGTCCAGGCTGCCGTTTGAACAACAGTATAACTGCTGTTTGCCTGAGCGCCGGACGCTAAGCCTACATGGCCAGGTTGGGGGGGGGGGAGGGGGACAGGGATGCAGAAGCCATGATCGGCAGGACAGATGCCAGTTTCTCTCGGAACCTCTTGACTCTGCGAAGTCCGACGTGCCTCTAGGCCAGCCAACACCTTCCCCACCCCACCCCACCCCCCTTTTCGTCTCTCCCCTCCACAAGCGGCCTTTGGGGAAGGTGCCTCAAGAGCCTCCTTCTGCGCTGACAAGGCCCCACCAACAGCTACGTTCGTTCTGAACATTTAAGACACGGACGGCCATAGAGAGTTCTGACATTTATTACAACCTCGCTTCCACACCGAGCTTACGAAAGGCCGGCCACAAGAACCACACGGAGACATTTAAGCTAAAGGTGGGACATTGATGATGCCAGAAAGGATCCATGCTCAAGTCAGACAGCCCAAACACCAAGGAGCACGGCGGCGGCAGCAGCAATAGCAGCAACAGCAAGGATGCTGCTGGGTCTAAGCAGACCCCTCCCTCTCCACCTCCCTCCCTCCCACCCCCCAAGCCCAAAGCAGCTCTGGGCCCCTGCCAACGAGAGAACCACTCTACCACATACACGCTGCCTCTGGCCCAACCTTGTTGGGGGGGGGGCTTTCCACGCCGCCATCACACACATTTTGTCATGTAGTTAAAAATCCACAGAAGAATAGCTCTCGGAAACTTACCCTTGACTTTCCTTCAGCGTCCATTAAGAGCTCCACGTATGTTACCTCACCAACTACAAATGAGATTCCAGACGGTACATAGACCAGGGGAAAAAGCCAAGAAAACAAGGGGGATTTAGAACAGTCGTCAGCAACCATCTGTGGAGCCTCTGCCTTATTAGAAAAAAGCCCGGGAACACTCCTCCGTTGGCTAAGCAGCCGCAACTCGGCATTACAGGTGGGCAGCACATGGGTGGCACCAGAGCCCTTGATGTTTCCCTCCTCCATTTAATCGGCCAGCCGTTGCCGCCTCGAGGTTGGAATACAGCAGGAAGAACCCTACTAGTTAATACTGCCAGCCTGATTTAACAGTCGGCCCATCTCTCCTGCGTCAAGGAAGAAGCCTTGTGTGCAACTGGATTCCCAAATGACATTGTTGTTCCATCGTGAAAACATTTAAAACTTGTTTTGTGCCTGATTCTCCTTTCTAATCGACAGGATGTCAAAATTCCATAAGTCTTCGCCTTACAACACTTCATTTAGTGACCGTTTAAAGTTACAACGGCACTGGAAAAAGGCTGTTTTTCAGGCTTACAACCCTTGCAGCATCCCCGTGGCCACATGAGCAAAATCCAGGTGCTTGGCAACTGACTTCAGATTTATGACTGTGTAAACCACTTACAGACAGGCCTCTAAAGCACTTTGAAGCGATATATAAGTGCCATGGCTATGACAGTTGCAGTGTCCCAGAGACTTTCCAACAAGCAAAGTCAAGGGGGAAGCCAGATTCAGAGCTGAGGAAGCTCCTTGAATGAGAAGCAAAACTTCTTCAAAGAAAAAACAAGGAAGTCCAGTTGCCTCTTGAAAAAAAAAGCACTCGTTACTAATTTAACAAGTGCGGGGATTCACTTAACAATTTTGGCAAGACAGATTGTAAAACGGGGCCAAACTTACTGAAGTGTCTCGCTTAGCAACAGGAATGTTGGGCTCCTGTGTGGCCATAGCTGAGGACCACCTGAATTTGCGAACACATTTACAGGTAGCTCTTGTGTAATGATGGTAACAGGCAGCCACAACTGTGTTCCGAAAGCAACGTGTTGTAACCGTTGCAGAAGTTCTTCAGCCAGCCATTTGGTGTGACATCGTGGGGTCGCCATTTGTGACCACCTGCCGGCTTTTCCCCGTTGACCCTGCTTTTCAGAGAAGCCAGCAGGGAAAGCTGCAGGTTGCAATCCGGTGACCATGGGATACTGAAACTGCAAACACCCAAATCACAACCCGCTAACCACGGGGATCTTGCAATGGCTAGGCCCAGTGGTAAGTTTCGCCGTCCCCCAGCTTCGTACCTTTTGGCTAGGAGGGGAAGGGGAAAAGAGAGAATTGCAGCGTTATGCTGCCACATCAGAGACGGTGGGGCCAAAATATATATATGAAATTCATATATATGAAATTCATTCATATCTGGAATTCTGCTCCAGCTATTGCTTCCAAGGATTTTCTTTCCCATCTTGGCAAAATATTTCTTTTTCGCCTTCAGACACATTGACTACAAGCTACAAATGACTTTAAAGTAGGAAAAGTGAGACGATACCAGAAGTACACCACCTAGAAGTTTGGGGGGGGCTTGACTAGACAGCTCTACGACACTAGCTACCACTCCGATTGGGAGCTGCCCACAGTCGGTTAGAAGTTGGGTGCTTAAATGCAATGAATAAATAAATACAATACTCTTTGCTCCATCCAGCCTGGAGCATAATGAAAACTTAAAAGCAGCAAACTGTGCCCTGACCTAAGAAATGCTGAATTTTCAATTTTTGAAAGAAGTAATCTGAACTGTGTGGGTTCTTCAAACAGATATTCTAGTCTGCCATCCGGTAAAATGTTTTTTTTTCATTGTGGTTTTTTTGCACGAACGACCAGCACCCAGCGTGTCTAAACACTTCAGCAATGAATATCATCTTAATTTGATGGGCTGGGAAAAACATCAAGGAGCTCCGGTGTAAAGTTTGAAAGGGGATAAACAAAAAGGAAAAAAAAAGAAAGAAAATGAAGGTGCTGCACACCTGTAACTTGGAAGTTTCACCAACCAATGATCAGACTAGAATGACTTTCACCGAGGGGAGAGGCCACGATTAAAAAATTTCAAGGCAGGCATCCACACACACCTGTGCGAGATCTGAACAGACCACAACACTGAACTCTCCTCAACCATATACTTACAGGCACCTCTCCGCAGTAGGATTATTACTGCGGGCTTTTAAAGCTTCCCACAATTCTTGAAGGGTGGAAGAGCAGTCAGTAACCCTTCAGCATTGATCTGCTGCGCCATACCTGAAATCCAAGGCCATGGGTTGCTTGGAGACAACACCCAGAATTTCTAGCCATGTTTAGAACCGCAATGTGGGATTCTTGGAACTACGGGGACTGCCGTCAAAGGACGTTAAGATTTCAGATTGTTTCCAAAGGCGGCTGGAAGCAAGCAGCTCCGTAGGGGTGCCGGTTATGCCAACCTGAGCCGTAGTCACAAACTCCGAGAACGTCAGACCCGCTAAGCTCTCGGCAGAGAGAAGGAAACCATGTCTCCCATTTTCCTCCCGGGGACTATCCGCAGAGGAAAACCTCTGGAGTAGGAGAACAGAGGAAACAACCCTCCCATTGGAAAGGTGGCATCCAGTGGGATGGGGTTGTGGAACTGGAAGGGGGGGGGGGGAGAAAGACCAGAAAACACCTGGCCAGGTTCGTCATCGTACTGGAAGTGGTGACACCTCTATGCGCGAAGAAGGCCCCCTCCTTTTCACCAAGATTTCTCACACAGCGTTAGGTCGAGAACTGGCATGCCCCAAAGCAACCTTCCATTCATCGTTTCATGTGAATCAAGCCATAGCTAGGAGAACTGGAAGTCCAATTTCTGAGGAGTGATGATGCTGCACTTCTGGTGCTATCAACGTCCCCCCCTCCAGGGGGGGAGGAGGGCTTATACGCTTAATTATGAATGGCCCGCAACACCTCTAGGAGGGGCCTGTGCGTTCCATTTGCTTGCCTTCGGCTCACAATTCCTGTCAGCCATCTTTTCTCCACTTTAAGCCACAGGTACACCTTGGCCCCTAAGCACAATAATCCAAAGGCCTTGTCCAGTTTTAAGTGTTTTAAGAGAGGCTCGCCAAGATTGCAACTGGCCTTCCTTCCCCACAAAATGAATCGGGTCAGCAGAGGCTCAAGTCGTGCCAATTTTGATTTAGAATTCCCCCCACCTCCCCAGATTACCTTGAGGTAAATTACCTGTTTACAACATTACGGGCTGACCAAACCTCATCCATTTTTCTAATGCCTGCCTGGAGCTCACTCTTAAAACAAGCTTAGATACTCAACCACCGAGCAAGATTTCGTCAACGAGGAAGACTGCTGCTCTCCCCGTCCATGGAAACTGGATCATCGATCCAGAAAGGCTTTCAGAGGGCTTCTTGGTTTTTTTAAAAAAAGCAAAACCCCTCAATCCAAGCCTCTTGACGATGAGCCTCTGCTCTCCTCCCAAGAGCCTAAAGGCGCTTTCGTGCCAAACACCTGCACACCAAAGATGGATCCTGCCAGGGCACAGCCGCTAGCCAGCATGCAACGCCAGAAGCGCCTGCCCTCAGAAAACCTTCGGTGCTCAACATGGCTACGGCTACCCAAATCACTTCCGACCCATTCCGCGTCTGCTGGATAAAAGAGAAAAAGAGGTCACGAGGAAGGAGGGCAGAGGTCCGGCAGTCACGCCTGAGCCGTGTACCTTTCTCTTTGACCAGGTCCTTCAGGTACTGCCACTTGACGTCAAAGGGAATGTTGGTGATGAAGGCCCGGTATCTTTTCGAAGAAGGGCTGGGGTACGGCTCGAAGCGACTCCCTCCTCCCCGCTTGGCATTTCTTTCTTTCCTTTTCTCGGCCTGGCTGGGCCAATCGCCTTCACTGTAACAAGGAAAGGAAAAGGACTGAGTCAGACCCCTCCCCAAAACCAGGTCCAACGTGAACTCTGGAAGCCTAGCTAGGAACAGCCACACCAGGAACTAGCACTAAGCCTAGGCTTCTAATAACAAGACATGATAGCTTGGTTCATTGTACTCAAAATCACGGCAATTGCGTGCAATGTGTAAACCGACATATCACAATACATTGCAGTCATTAACTCAGGTACAGGACTTGGTCCAATTTAAGAAACAACTGTGTTCCAATATCCACAGGCACAATTCAATCCAATTTCCAATTTTACATATTGCAGGCTCTTTGGTGCTCTCCGAGGTTGGGAGTTTTCTTGCAATTGTCTATGGAGGTTCTCGGTTATCCAGGGTGTCCTAAAGGTTCTTTTCTTTTTTTCAAGAGGCATCTGGACTTTCTGGTTTTTTTCTTTGAAGAGGTTTCACTTCTCATCTGAGAAGCTTCTTCAGTTTTCTTGCAGTTGTTTCACTGCCAAACTAGCTAACATCATAAGTGCTTGTCTAGCTTAGCACCGAGCCCTGAAGATGTTACTTAGACGTTACTAAAACGTCTGCAAGAAAATCATCAACCTTATAGAGCGCAGAGGATCTCATGGTTCGTCCCCACAATCCAAATATCCACAGCTATTTATTACTAGTTTATGAATCTTATATGCCACCCATCCTACTGTCAAGTGACACTGGACAGCTTACAATATAATATAAAAGCACAATATAAAACAGTAACACTGAAACTCTGCCACATTAAGAATTAAAACATTAAAATCCACCACGAACTATATTAAAAAGGGGACCATTGTGCAAACTTATGATCTTCTTCTTTCAATAACAGCAGTTATTTTTATTTTTTTTAGCTGGATGACAGACGTGTGTTCACCCCAACCATGCTTAAACTCTGTTACTGATGAGTGAGAGGCCTTGCCTTGAATTTGGATTATGGAAGCGACAGGGCGCTCCCACGTGACACCTCTCCTGCGCGAGCTGCACTGGCTCCCGGTGGTCTTCCGGGTGCGCTTCAAGGTGTTGGTGACCACCTTTAAAGCGCTCCATGGCTTAGGGTCTGGGTATTTGCGAGACTGCCTTCCACTGCCAATAGCCTCCCACCGGCCAGTACGCTCGCACAGAGAGGGCCTCCTCAGGATGCTGTCGGTTGGCGACCTCCAGGGGGAGAGGCTTCTCTATGGGGGAACCCGCCCTCTGGACTGAGCTACCCCTGGAGATACGCAGGATATCAGACCTCTGGACTTTTCGTCAGGCCCTTAAAACTCACCTATTTCATCTAGCCAGGCTGACTTGATCCCATCCTTTGTTTTAATTCTAACTGATTTTAGTTGGGTTGTTTTAAATTGTGGGCCGAAATTATTTAATAATTTATATAAAATTGTTTTAAATTTTGTATATTATGTTTTCCTTTGGCTGTTCACCGCCCTGAGTCCTGTTGGAGAAGGGCGGTATTCAAATCGAATAAATACTAAGTACTAATACTAAATACTCAGCTTTCTGTGAAGGAATACAGGCAGTCCTCGATTTACGGCCACAATAGAGTCCAGAATTTGCGTTGCTAAGCCAGAGGCTCAGTGAGTCGGGGCCCCCATTTCACCCATTTTCGGCTGCCGCCGTTAAGCGAATCGCCGCGGTCAGTAAGCAAATCCAGCTTCCTCTTGGCTTGTCAAAAGATCGCAAAAAGGGGGGTCACGTGACACCCGCCCCGCCCCCCCCAAAGCGACCGTCATTAAGTACATGTCAGTTGCCAAGCCTCCGACTTTTTGATCACGTGGCTGGCGCTGTACCCGTCGTAAGCGTGAAACGGGGCTTTTAATTTTATTTTATGCAGCGCCGCTCTGAAGCTACGTCGGTCGCTACACGAGCCGTCGTAAGTCGAGGACTACCTGACCGTGACCCGCCTGAGGGAAGCAGCGGCCTCCCCCAAATACTGTCACCGGAATGAATCGGACTTTCCTTCTTTCCCCACCCCTCGGGTAAGAAGGGACCCATCCCGCCGGGACTACATCCCCCATCGTCCACCGCTAGAGTAGAAAGAGAGAAGCGGCCGACCGAGAAAGGCGCCTCAGGCGCAGTCCCGCGCCCTCCCGCCGCGCATGCGCACTGAGACCACGACTGAGGCCTGCCTGTCGTCTGCTCCCCCCCTCCCCCCCCCCCGCGTCCTCCTTCCCGCACCTCTTGGAGCCTCCGTCGGCGATGCCGTTGCCCGCCCCGTTCGCCGGCCCTCCTGAGCCCAAGCCGCCTCCGGGAACGACTCCGCTCTCCGCCATTTTGGGGCCGCCTTCCAAACCCGCCGCCGACACTGAGCCCGAGACGACCGCCGCCATTTCCTTCTCAAGCGAGCTCGCGGAAGCTAACTGCGCCTGCGTCGGCGACGCCCAGCCCTCCCGCTTTTGATCGCCTCACAGGCGGACCAATGAGAGAGGGAGTTAGGGGAAGGCGAAAAAAAAGAAAGAAAGAAAAGAAAACCGGCGCCCTTCTAGCCCCGCCCTTTCTTCCCACTCCATGACGTCAGCGTTGCCGTAGCTGCCTAATAGTAAGAAACAGCACGCCACCGGAAGTTGCCGCCTCTGAAGTCGCCTGAGCGACAGCAAGCATCCCTGACGACCGTCGCTCTGGGCGGGGAAGGGAGTGGACTTCAATTCCCAGAATTCCCCAGCCAACATGGTCTCACCTCATTATTAAAAAAAAAACAAAAAGAGGTTGGGACTCTGGAAAGAGTGCAGAGAAGAGGATGAGGGGACTGGAGGCTAAAACATATGAAGAACGGGGAGGACATGTTAGCAAAGATCCAGTATTTGAGGGGCTGCCCCAAAGAAGAGGGGGTCCACCTCTTCTCCAAAGCACCTGAAGAAATTGATCAAAGAGAGAAGCAACCTGGGATTAAGGAGAAAATTCCTAACAGAACAATTAATCCTAAGGGGACCTTGGAGGTCATCTAGTCCAACCCTTTGAAATGGGATAGGACACCCTATCCCATTTCTGACAAATGGCTATCCAGTGTCTTCTTAAAAGCCTCCAATGATGAAGCACCCACAGCTTCGGTGGCAAGCTGTTCCGCTGGTTACTTGTCCTCACTTAGGAAGTTTCTCCTTCGTTCCAGGTTGCTTCTCTCCTTGATGAGATTCCATCTGTTGCTTCTGGTCCTGCCTTCAGGGGCTTCGGAGAATAGGTGGACCCCCTCTTCTTTGGGGCAGCCCCTCAAATACTGGAAGATGGCTCTCATGTCAGCCCCTAGTCCTTCTTTTCTCTAGACTAGCCAGACGCAAATTTTTCAACCGTTCTTCATATATTTTAGACTCCGGGCCTTTAATCATCTTAGTTGCTCTTCTCTGCACTATTCCCAAAGTCTCAACATCTTTTCTGTAATGTGGTGACCAAAACTGGATGCCGTATTCCAGCTATGGCCTTACGAAGGCTTTTTAAAGTGATACTAAGGCTTCACGTGCATAAAATCTACACCTAGTTACTGGTTACCAGTTCTTAGTCACATACTTCCCCCGCACTTACGACGACAAGAAGCTCTCATTCAGGAGTACAGTAAGATCCTGTTAAATTCCTCTCGACCCATACATGGATACATTCCTGATCTCTTAAGATGCCGATTAAAGTCAAGAAATCCACCAATTGACAGCGCTTAAGTTGATGGCCGATCAGAACACCACACAAAAGTGGATGGAGGCAATGGAGTAGCTGTTCCCCACAAGATGTGTCTGAGCATATCAGTCCTAGTAGTATACCTCCAGGATTTAGCCTACCCCAACACATATGGGTGACATATAATAGAATTAGAACATATAAATCAAATTAGAGCATATAAATCAAATTAAAAAAAAACCTCATGGGGTGTGTGCTGACTCCTTGTATAAATGGGGAAAGACACCTTCACAATGTGATTGTGGGGCCCCTTGACAGACTATCCAGCATATAGTGAGGGGATGCCCTAACAGAAGCTATCCAGTTGATTCTAGGGACTTCCTCTGCATAACAATGGCAGCTACTGACTGGATCTCCAAACTCGACATTAAACTTTGAAATGTTATTTCTGTTTTCGTTTTAGGTTTTCTTACTGCTTTTTTTAATTGTTTTTAACCTGTAAAAATGAAGTGTTTTAATATTGTGTGTGACCAGCCGTATGCTAAACAAACAAACAAACAAACAAACAAATAAAATAAGGCTTTTTAAAGTGATACTAAGGCTTCACGTGATTTTGATGCTATGCAGCTTTTTTGGCTCCTGCAACTCCTGCGTGAGCTGCACTGGTTGCCGGTGGTCCTTCAGATCCGCTTCAAGGTGCTGGTACTTACCTATAAAGCCCTTCATGGCATGGGCCCAGGGTATTTGCAGGATCACCTCCTGCCGGCTTCCCACCGCCCAGTGCGCTCATATAGGACAGCCCTCCTCCAGGTGCCATCAGCCAGACAATGTCGGCTGGTGGCACCCAGGATGAGGGCGTTCTCTGTGGCCACACGGACCCTCTGGAACGAGTTACCCACTGGGCTCCGGACGGCCCCTGACCTCCGCTTTTTCCGCAGTGACCTGGGCCCGGGGTGCCTCAGCCACTGCAGTGGGAGGACAAAGACATGGTTTTTTCAGTAAATCTTCTGATCTGTTTGGGTGCTATAGTTTTAATTTGGGGATTTTAATTGGATTTTAGCATTATTGTTTTGTTTTCATTGCAGTGAGCCGCCCCAAGTCCTTCGGGAGAAGGGCGGCATATAAATATTATAAAATAAATAAATAAATAAATTTAAGTCTAAGAGCTAAGTGGGAAGGAGGGAAGGGAAGGAGGAAGGAAGGAAGGAAGGAAGGAAGGGGTAATAGGCTGACACTGTAAACTGCTTAGAGCACTGTGAAGCAGTATATAAGTCTAAGTGCTAATGCTATATTTGTCCTCCTCTCCTTCCTTCACATCCTTTTCTTCTTTTCTTCCCCCTCCTTCCTTTTCTCCATTTTTTTCCTTTCTCTCCTGCTCCCTCATTTTCCTTCTTTTTCTCTCCTTCTTCTTTCCTCTCCTTCCTCCCTCCCTTTTTCTTTCTCCTTTTCTTTCTTTCTCTTCCTTCCTTCCTTTCTTTCTCTTGTAGGAGCCCTGGTGGCGACGTAGTTAGAATGAAGCATTGCAGGCTAACTCTGCCAACTGCCAGCAGTTCGATCCTGACCGGCTCGCAGTTGACTCAGCCTTGTCATTCCGAGGTGGGTAAAGTGAGGACCCAAGAGGCTGACTCTGTAAATCGCTAAGAGGGGGCTGTAAAAGCACTGTGAAGTGGTACAGAAGTGTTATTGCTAAAGAGAGATCCAAGTAAGGGGATAGATTTCTGACAGTGAGAACAATTAACCAGTGGATTATTATCTTGGAGCGGTGGCTACTCCATCACTGGAGGTTTTCAAAAATAGACTGGACAACCCTTTGACTGAGATGGTACAAGGTCTCCTGATTTGAGAAGGGGGTTGGACTAGAAGACCTCCAAGGCCCTTTGCCAGCCCTAGGATTCTATGTTCTGTGTATTGGGGGCCCAGTCTTGTGGGGCAGCCTTCGAACCAAAACTGCCTCTTTTCCATGAAGCTCAACAAGAAGGCTGGATCCAACCTAAAGTTGGATGGCAATTCTGATCCACGAAAATCTCAGTCTCTAAGCCCGGCCGCCTAAATGGTTCAGCTATGGTTCGGTGCACCAGGCTAGCCCCATCGAGTGAAAAGCCGATGACAACAGCAACTCCGGTTGACAGATCAGCACGTCGTACGTTCAGGCAAGATTAAGAGTTCAAGACCCCCTGTGGCTGTTATTTCTGTAGGCCGGATGGTTACGGCGTTTATTTAAAAAAAAAAATAAGAAGAAGAAGATACGCTCTGGTTAGCCGGCAGTTCGTTTTCTCTTGGGGTTGTTATTTTTTGTTTTTTTTTTAAACTCCTCCTGGGATGTTTAGATGCGAATCCGTTCTCAGAAGCACGGGGTCCTCTAGAGTGGGTGGGTGGGAGGGAGGGAGGGAGAGCAACGTCACTGGGAAACTAAGGAGGGGAAAAGACAACGCTGCCCTCAACCCCATCTATATAGTGCAAAAATATGAAAGGAGCAGAGAGAGAGAGTCAGCGCAGGAGGAGGAGAGGTGATAGGGGACCCCGCCTCGCTCTTGGTCCAAAGAGCCTCAATTCCCTCTCGGAGTAGGACAAGCGGTTTGCTTTTTAAATGCCCGTCCGTGTCTCTGAACAAGGGCTGGACCCTCGGGAGGGGGGAGGGACGGGACCCCTGCCCCTCCGGGGAACGAAACCCCGCACCTTTTCACAGTGATGTCCAGGAAGAGGGCCCTGAACATAACAGCCGAAACCAAAAACAGTCATAAAATTATAATTACAACAATAATTAAGGTACTATAATATAAGATAGTTACACGGATCGAGGGAGAGGTCATCTCCTCTCCCCCCACTGGTCCTTGAGGACGGAGCGGGGCCGACAGGTGCCCACGGCACGCCGCCTCCCCTGTCCCATTGCACACACCCGGGAATTGGTTGTCTTTCGGGGGGGGGGGGGGGAAGAGGTGCTTGACCAATGAACAGACGGACGGCAAGCTCCCTTCCAGTTGGGCTGGCAAAATGTTCTGAAGAGGGGTCCTTCCCTTCTTCCTCTTCCTCCCTTCCGCTGTTTTTGGGGGGGGGGGGGAACCAGCGCCAGCCTGGCTCATACGGTGGTCTCATCGGCTTTCTTCTTCAGCAGCTTGGCGGAGAGCAGGGAGTGCGGGACGGGAGACGGGTTCCTGGCGTCGGGAAGCATCAGCCGGACTTTCTGGTTGGTCCTTCGCCATTCGGAATAGAGCTGGCAGTGGTAGCGGAAAGACACCTGGATGAAAAGGGGCGATGGGGGTGGGGGTGGGGGAAGAGACAGGAAAGGAAGCAGAAGGTGAGGGAGGGCAGGGGCCTGCCGCAGCTTTGGCACCCACCCCCACCCCATCCCCGAGCTCCGATTTCAGCCTAGGTGGTCCTCATCTTATGACCCGCAAACTCAGCCCCGAAATTTGCTGAGCGAGACCCTTGCGAAGTGAGTTTTGGCCCCCTGTTGCAACCTTTCCGGCACACCGTCATTCAGTGAATCTCTGCAAGTGAAGGGAATCTGGGTTCCCCCCCCCCAAATGACTTGGCTTGTCAGAAGGCCACAAAAGTGGATCGCAGCACACACACACACACACACACCCAGGACGCTGCGACCGCCATAAAGACGAGCCACTTGCCAAGCATCCAAATTTTGATCGTAAAACTATCAGTCCCTTTTTTCCCTCCCCAATGCCTTTGTCATTCTGAATGGCCACTCAGCTAACGGCTGTATGTCAAGGACTACTTTACCTGTTTCCAACGTAGATAATTAGTATTTACCATGCCGCGGTGTTAACTGCAGCCTCCAAAAAAAAACCAGTTTAAAATACAACATGGTATCTCTCAAAGGCTGGGATGAATAGAAAGAAGTGGATTCCCTTCCCTAAAGCCGAAAGGATTGGGAGGGTGGGGGCCGATATTGAATTAAAAACAAAAATAAATATTGGGAGGTATTTGCTTTCCCCAAGCTGGAGAAAACCCCTGCTGCAGCCCCACGCTTGCAAAGGCCTCCGGGGTAAGGATGCTGCTGCCCTATAGCTCCCAGCTTTGACTCTGCCATGGAGCCTTTTCTATCCCGTGTTTAGAGCGATTTCAGGAACCTCCTTACGCATCTCAGAATGGGAGGCGTTCCCGAAAGCCCAGCCGTAAAGCCAGTCAGATGTGTGGGGTCTTTTTGGGGGGAGGGCGGGGGGGGGATTCAACAGTGGGAGAAAGCAAAAGTTAGCTCAGCTTGTCCTGTCCTTCGAAAGCAGAGAGGTCCAGTCGAGGTCAAGGAACAAGATTGACTCCCCCACAGCCCCACCGAAGATGACACGATCTGAAAAATGACCCAAAGGAGAGGATAGACCCAAATCACATACACAGAGGGTCCTTGACACACACACACACACACACACACACCCCAGTCCGTGAACAGGCACTGGGCCGCAGCATGCCAGAAACTGGGCCGCAAGAAGCTCCATCCACAGGATGCAGGCAGCACGCGAAACCACCCCGTCTCCGGTCCACTGAAAAACCTCCTATACTGCTTTTGGAAAACGGGTGCGGAGGCCGAAATGAAGGGAGCTGAAGCACGAATGTTGTTACCATGTTGGGTAAGGAAAGCACCGAGCCCAGAGAGCACCGAGGATCCCAGAGCTGAAGTGAGCCTGGATCGGAAGCCATGCCATGCCATGCCAGAACCACTGAGGGCATGCCCGGCATTGCACATTAAAACCTTCTGAGCCCTGAGCCCTGACTTTTCTCCTGGGGACAGAGCAAGGGGTATCTTGATGCGAGCCCTGGAGATCAGGAATGGGGTCAAGAGCCTGACAAAGCAGAGGCCTGCCAGGTGCTAAACCCTGCTAAGGAAGGGGAGCGAGGAGCAGGAAGACGACGTTATGGCCGCGTGATGTGGGGGCCGGCCCTTTGGATGCTCTGGGAGCTGGAGAAATCAGCAGGTGTCATGCAACCGAGACCCCACACACCCATTCCAGGGTCTGTTTCTGTCGCTCCCCTCCGAAAGGGGGTTTTGGAGTATTTCTAGCAGGACTAGCAGGTTCTGTAAGAGCTTTGTTTCCCTAGGTCTGTGATGGCGAACCTATGGCACGCATGTCAGCATTCCCCTAGCTCAGCTCCAGCACGCATGCTCACGTCGGCCAGCTGATTTTTGGGCCTTCCGGGCCCACCGGAATTCAGGAAATGGTTTCTGGCCTCCGGAGGACCTCTGGAGGGAGGCTGTTTTCGCCCTTCCCAGGCTCCAAGAAAGCCCCTGGAGCCTGGGGAGGGTGAAAAACAGGCTTTCTGGGCCCACTGGTTACCTCATTTTTTTTTAAATTAGATTTATATGCTGCCCTTCTCCAGAGACTCAAATTGGATGTGTCTTGGCGACGTTTCGACGAAGTCTCATTCGTCATCTTCAGGCTGGTGTTCTCGGCTTCGTAGCACGAAGCCGAGAACACCAGCCTGAAGATGACGAATGAGACTTCGTCGAAACGTCGCCAAGACACATCCAATTTTACGCGGGAGAAGACCTGAATAACCAAAGACCTACATACAAACACCCGCAAAAACCTCAGAAAACATATATATATATATTTTATACAAAGTCAGCTTATTGCCCCCACAAACTGGGTCCTCAATTGACCTACCTTAGAAAGGATGGAAGGCTGAGTCAACCTTGAGCCTCGAACTGGTATAATTACAGACAGCTAGATGTTAATAACAGGCTATTCAGCCGGTTGAGCTATCTGAGGCTCTATCTGCGAGTTGTCCAGATGGATGGCATAGGGCAGTGATGGCTAACTTTTTTGCCGTTGCATGCCAAAAGCGGGGGGGGGGGAGAACTGAGGGGGGTCACATGTACATGTGTGTGGGGGTGTGTCATGGGGGGCATTGAATTATGGGTGTGGGCACGTGCACACGCGACCTCCTCCCCCCCCCCACGCTCCCCACGCTTTTGGCACGCGACGGCAAAAAAGTTAGCCATCGCTGCCCTAGGCCATCCATCTGGACAACTCGCAAGATTAATTTTTCTCGCCATGCACATGTATACATCC
Source organism: Masticophis lateralis (assembly GCA_030761175.1). NCBI lineage: Eukaryota > Metazoa > Chordata > Lepidosauria > Squamata > Colubridae > Masticophis > Masticophis lateralis. The sequence continues at coordinate 351,920,671 of JAUDYJ010000001.1, read as the reverse complement.
AAACTAGACTGCCTCGGAATTATATCTGCTATGGAACCCTGCCAGCCACTGTCTTAATTGCTGACCGTCCTTCCAGTGGACAAAAACCAAGGAAATTGGATCTCTTAAGCTCCCCATGAATGTCGAAATCACTCTCCTGACCCAGCTCTGTCCCTTGCAGCTCCACCACGGCAAGCAAAGAATGAACACCCAGCCAGGCCAAAGAGGGGTCCCAGCCAGGGTAGGCAAGAATGGCTCTTTAAGGCTTCCTTCCTGGGAACTCTCAGGAATTGCAGGCGGAAAGCCGAGGCCCTTCCCGAGGGGCGCAACTGACCGTATCGGAAGAGTGAGGCAGGCCAGCCGAGCCTGTGAGCACTGACCAGAGTCCAGAGGACGTAGATGGTGAAAAGGGCGATGGTCAGGGCGATGAGGCCGATGGCCTCCAGATGGCTGTTGAACTGCATGTGGTCCTGGGCGCCCCGTAGGCAGAGCCAGCCCGAGATGGCCGCCAGCGGGGTGATGAAGAGGAAGCAGGCCATGTCACAGAACAGCGTCCGCTTCTCGTTACGGGGCCCGGGGTGCCTCAGCCACTGCAGCGGGAGGACAAAGAGAACATCGGACAACACATTTCAAAGGGACCTTGGAGGTCTTCTAGTCCAGCCTTCCCTGCACAAGCGGGAGACCCTTTCCCATTTCAGACAAAATGGCCATCCACTCTCTTTTTAAAAGCCTCCAGGGATAGAGCACCCACAATTTCTGAAAACAAGTCTGATTAATTGTTCTCATTAAATCCTCATTATTTCGAGCTTGCTTCCCTCCTGGATTAGTTTCCATCCGTTGCTTCTTCTCCTGCCTTGGAGAAGAGGTTGACAAACCACCACCCCCTTTCTTTGTGGCAGCCCCTCAAATATTGGAAGACTGCTATCATGTCCCCCCTGGTCCTTCTTCTCACTAGGCTAGAGATTCCCAATTCCTGCAACTGTTCTTCGCGTGTTTTAGCCTCCAGCCCCCCCAATCCTCTTTCTTGCTTTTCTCTCCACTCTTTCTAAAGTCTCAATATTTTCTTCAGATGTTGAGATGAAGGAGAACATCGGGGGGGGGGGAGTTGAAATGGAGGGGAGGGAGGCAGGAGGAAGGATTCAAGCGGCCAAATCTTCACACAGGTGCCTCCTCCTGCCGATGTGTCCTGTCCAGGACTGGTTCCACATGCCCGACATTGGTCTGAGAGGAGACACTTCACAGGTCATTGCCGTTGTGACCTCGGCTTACTGAGTCATTACAAGACACAAATTAGTCCCAAACAAACCTATTTTATTGTAACAGCTGAGAATTACGTTCATTCCCAGCTGAATCCCAATTAGTTGCAAAACAAATCCTTCGGAAGAAGTCCTCTGGGATAATCACCAACCTTTATTTTCTTTGACACCCTGCCAAAGGTCTTACTTGGCAAAGACCCACAAAGTTCAGAAACAAACAAGGGGCGCCGACTGGAAACAGTTAGCAACTTTGCTTTCCTGCCAAAAAGGCCTAAGTGCCTTTGCTCCTCTTTTAAGCCTTATGGGAGGGGCCAAACATCTCCAGGCCTTACTCCCAAGTCGACCCTTGTTCTTTAGCTGTTCCCTTTGTCTGGCAACTCTGCGCATGCGCACACTGGGAACAGGCTCCAGCTGTTCGTCTGCCTCACTGATGTCTGACTCCGAAGGCAGCTGTTACCTGTCATCCAGCCCTGGCCCCATCTCTGCCTCTGACGAAGGGCCCTCGTCTGGGCCTTCCTCAGACTCCAGGACTGGCCCTTGTTCCTCCCCAGTCTCCTCCTCACTCCACCCAGAAGAATACTGCGATGGGTGGCGTCAAGAGGCTGTTCCGATTCCTCCGACCCGTCGAAGGAATGGGTCAAGAGAACTCTCTCCTCGCACGTGACAAACACACACACACACACCATCCCCACCCTCCAAAGACTTTCCCTCTCGGTAGCAGCCAAGGGGAGACATACCCACCTCCGTCAGAGGCCGAGGCCGCCTTTCCACCACAAACTCCGTGTGGCAAAGCTCGCAGTAACTGGTGTTGGAGGAAGAAAGCCACTTCTCCAGGCAGCTCTTGTGGACGGTGCCCAAGGTGCCCGTGCAGTCGCAGGGTGAAAGCAGGCCCTCCCCATTTCCACCTTCGTGGCAGATTCGACAGATCGGACCATCGCTGGAAAGGGAGGGGGGGGAAAGGAGGGGGATCAAAGTAAGAAAATCACAAGCGGATTCTCCAGGAGAAACGGAGGAGAGTTTTCCCGTCCCTGGTGGGAAGAGTGTCGCAACCTTGCTTGAAAAAAACCTTTCACCCCTGGGCTGAGAAAGCCCACCCTAGTCTGGCCAACACCGACAGAAGCCAGTGCCAAATTATTGCTTATTAATAAATCAATAAATGAAATTGATTTATTCAGCTGCTCAAATTCTTCTGTTTTTCCCTGGCTGAAAGAGCCCATCCTAGGCCAGTGATTTTTGGAATCAATGTGCAGGCAGTCCTTGGATTACGACCCACAACGGAGCCCGGAATTTACGTTGCTAAGGGAGAAATTTCTTAAGCCGGTTTTGTGCCGTTTTACGGCTTTTCTTCCCTGCAGTTAAATTAGTAACCTGGTGTTGACTTTGAAGCTGACCTGGCGGCGGCCATTGCCACCCTTCAGTGCTGCCACAACTGGGGCTGTGGGAAAGGGAGGGGGAGTAGAGACAGCTGGGGGTGCTGTAGCCAAAACAAAAAACTTTCTCTTGGGAACCAAGGACATTCCCACCAGGCTTCCCAAAGGAGGGGCTGGAGTCTCATAGCAACTGGACTGTATCCTGATTGGTCCATGGGACTGATTGTTGGGAGGAAGTGAAAGAACTTTTATTTTTAATTACTGTGTTTTTCGTAGTGAAAAAAAGAGAGTGAAAACCTGGATGCGTCTTATACCCTGAATGTAGCCGCGCCCAGCCTCGCAAACGGAGATTTCAGAGGCTGAAAAAAGCCTCTGAAAGAAGCTTCAGAAAAAAAAGCCTCCGAAAGACTTTTATCTAAAATAATATGGCAAGCAACAAAACAAGAATCAGTAAAAGTTCTAACCAAACTATGCTAACAAATCTGGAGAATAACCAACAGATCGGAAGAGATTAATCTACATACCAATACCAAAGAAAGGAGACTGAACAGAGTACAGATAGTCCTTCAAGAATAAAAGCCTCTGAAAGAAGCTTCAGGAAAAAAAGCCTCCAAACAGAGCTTCACAAAAAAAGCCTTTTTTTCTGAAATTCTGTTCAGAGGCTTTCAGAGGCAGAAAAAAAAAAGCAAGGCACAGAGCTCACAACCAAGGAACCTGTTGATAAAATTCACCACTGGGAACAGCTGATTCCGGGAGGCCGATCAACCCACCAATCAGCTCGTTTCTTATTTTCCTCTCCAAAAACTAAGGTGCGTCTTATAGTCCGAAAAATACAGTAGATGAAAACCGCGGGATCATTTACAGTCAGTTTTCGCCAGCTGGTGCCAATATGACACATCCAATAAATCCCGGACACTTCTTTGTTCGGTGAATCCGGCTTCTTCCCCATGGACTTTGCTCGTCAGAAGGTCGCAAAAGAGAATCACGTGACACACACTCCCCTCCCCTAAGATGTTGCGACTGTCATAAATATGAACCAAATTCTGGTCAAGCATCCAAATTCTGAACACGTCACCATGGGGATGCTGCAGTGTGAAAAAGGGTCGTAAGCGGTCACTATTTTTCTGTGACATTGTAACTTCGAACGGTCACTAAACGAACTGTTGTTACGTCAAGGACTAACTATACTTCAAACCTGGGCTAACTTAAAGAGCACATCCAAAATTTGGGACCCATCCCTCCTGGTGCGACTGAAATTCAGCAAGCTTGTGTCTGCTTCAGGCGGCCGCCCTTTCAAATGCTGCCTGCAGGCTTCCCCACAGGGAGAGTCAGTGGGGAAGCCTGCAGGGAGTCAATCCTGCTCCCCCTGCTCTCTTTTTTTGCCCATCTAGGCTCACTCTTCTTTCTTTGTTCAAGTAAGGAAACGCCTGTGAAACAAGGACCCAACAAGTCATACGTTGTCTAGTGTTAAACTAACAATGGACTGATCTGCTCAGGGTATTTAGCCATCCTTGTTGCACGCAAAGGGGTAAAGTCAAGGCACTCAAGTAATTGTCACCCTACACCTTTTTCTTTTGGGGTTACGCTAAGCCTTGATCATCCTCATGTGGCCACGTGACCGAACCCCATGGGGCTGATGGACAGTGGTTCTCTTTGACTCGGAGGCCACATACAATAGAATAACTGAGTTGGAAGGGGTCTTGGGGGTCTTCTAGTCCAACCCCCTGCTTAGGCAGGAAACCCTACACCACTTCAGACAAATCGTTCTCCAACATCTTCTTAAAAACTTCCAGTGTTGGAGCATTCACAGCTTCTGGAGGCAAGATGCTCCACTGATTCATTGTTCTCACGGTCAGGAAATTCCTCCTAGGTTGCTTCTCTCCTGGATTAGTTTCCACCTGTTGCTTCTTGTCCTGCCCTCAGGTGCTTTGGAGAATAGCTTGACTTCCTCTTCTTTGGGGCAGCCCCTGAGATATTGGAAGACTGCTATCATGTCTCCCCTGGTCCTTCTTTCCAATTAGCCTCCATGTTATCTCCAGTGTCTTTCTCTCAGCTTGGAACTGAACCAGAGGGATTTTCCTTCCAACTGTTATACCATTGGAGGTGCCCATCCAAATCCTGCTTGTTGCTTGGCTCTCCGGTTGGCAACCTCCCCCCCTCCCCCCCCCCACCCCACTGCCCCAGCTCTAACCAAGGATTGAACCGGCCTCACCTCTGGGTGCCCAGGGCTTTGATGACTGTTGAGAGCAGTCGGCCGTCCTTGGCTGTGACTTGGGTAACGTACTGGGGGCGCCCGAGATCCGAATCTTCTACGGACTTGGACAATGTGGCACTGCCCGGGCAGTCACACAGCGAGCCGGGGAGGTGGCAGCAATCACCTGTTGTCATGGCAACGGGGGGACGCTGGGTTCAGCAGCCAGACAGCAGATTCATGATAAGCTGGAAACGAGGAAGAGAAAGAGAGAAAGTGAGAAGTAGAACGAGAGAATATTTATTTATTTATTTATTTATTTATTTATTTATTATTTTTTATTTAATTATTAAATTTATATACCGCCCTACTCCCAGACGGGACTCAGGGCGGTGAACAGCCAGAATAAGATACAATAAATACAAAAGTTAAAAAATCATATTAAAACAAATTAAATAATTTGGCTCAACAGTTTAAAAATCCAGTTATAATTATAAAAATTTAAAAACCCAATATAAAAGGAGGTTAAGCCAGACCAGCTTGTTCAAATAAAAACATTTTTAAGGCGTGGTGAAAAGTACACAGGTCCTGTAACCTCCTTATCTCAGGGGGAAGCTTGTTCCAGATGGTAGGTGCCCCCACAGAGGAGGCTCTCCCCCTGGGGGCTGCCAGTCGACACTGTTTGACCGACGGCACCTGAAGCAGACCCTGTCTATGGGAGCGGACTGGTCGGTGAGAGGCTGTTTGTGGCAGAAGGCGGTCCCGAAGATACCCTGGTCCTAAGCCATGGAGCGCTTTGAAGATGGTCACCAAAACCTTGAAGCGCACCCGGAAGACCACCAGGAGCCAGTGCAGCTCGCGCAGGAGGGGGGTCACATGGGAGCGCCACGTCGCTCCCATCACCACTCGCGCGGCCGCATTCTGGACCAGTTGGAGCCTCCGTGTGCTCCTCAAGGGGAGTCCCATGTAGAGAGCATTACAGTAGTCCAGGCGTGAGGTGACGAGGGCATGAGTGACCGTGCGTAACGCATCCCGATCTAGAAAGGGACGCAACTGGCGAATCAAGCGAACCTGATAAAAACTCCTCCCAGCCATAGCCGTCATATGCCCTTCTAAAGACAGCCGTGAGTCCAGGAGGATGCCCAAGTTGCAAGCCCCATCCGTGGGGGCTAATGACTCGCCCCCAATAGTCAGAGATGAAACCAACTGACTATATGGGGATATCGGAAACCACAGCCACTCGGTCTTGGAAGGGTTGAGCCCAAGTCTGTTCCTCCCCATCCAGATCCGTACGGCCTCCAGGCACCGGGACATCACCTCAAGGGCATTGTTGGGGTGGTCTGGGGTGGAAAATGAGAAAGAATGACCGAGAAAGTGAGAATTAGAGAAAGAGAATGAGAAAGAGAATGAGAAAGAATGAGAGATAGAAAGAGAGAATGAGAAAGAGAAAGAGAGAAATAAAAAAAGAGAGAAGTAGAAAGAAAAAAATGAAAAAGAATGAGAAAGAGAGAAAAAGAGAGAAAAAAAGAAGAAAAAATAAAAAAAGAGAAAAAGAGAAAGAGAAAAAAATAAAGAGAAAGAGAAAGAGAGAGAGAGGATATGAAACAAGGCCTGTGCCAATTCCTTTATTTATTAAATTTTAATTAATTAATCACAGGTAGTCCTCGACTTACAACCGCAGATGAGCCCAAAATTTATGCGGCAAAATGAGAAACGTGTTCAGCACATTTTGCCCCACGACCTTCCTTGCCACATTTGTTAAGTGAATCGCCGCAGCTCTTAAACGACTAACACGGCTGTTAAGTGAACCTTGGCTTTCCCCATTGACGGGGCTTGTCGGAAACGCCGCAAAAGGGGGGAATCGCGTGAGCAACCCAGGACGGCACAAACGTCGTAAATGTGAGCCGGTTGCCTGCCAAGCATCCAAATGTCAATCACGTTACCCTGAGGATGCTGCTACGGTCCTCTAAGCCGGGAAAAGGAGCAGTCGGTCATATTTTTTTTCCCAGCCCCGTTGTAACTTTGAACGGTCACTAAATGAAGCATTGTAAGTCGAGAACCGGCTGTCATTTTGATGCCGCCCGTCTCTACTCCAAGGCGACTCCGGATTTTTTTCTTTAGCAGGCAATCCAAAGTTGGAGAATATATTTTGATCTGACCGGACGCTTCCCCTGAATCGGCTAAGGGTGTGTTTGTGTGGGTGGGTGTGTGGGTGCGTTTTGTGAAGACTCCCAACATCTATCCTGCAATTCTGGCAGCCAGCAGAGACTCTTGCCAAGGAGACTTGTAAAACACAAAAGAGACAAGCTGGAGTGAAAAATCGCCTTCGACAGGCTCCGTTAAAAGCGGAGGGTTTAGGAGACATCCCCTTGAGCTGTCAAGCCTTCTGGAAAGAGATGCTACCTGCCAGAAGGCTTGACAGTCAGACCGTTCATCTGACTCAGGAAGGCAGGAGTCAATCTTTGGTCTTCGTGGAAACAAACAAAAAGTTTTATAACTTTAGAAGGGAGTCTCTCGGAGAGGAAGGTGGGGGAAATTTCCCTCTGCCCTCTGGTTCTCCAAAAGAAAACGCTCCAGTCAAAGCAAGGATGCAAATCCATTTTTTTTTACTACCAGTTCTGCGGGCGTGGCTTCGGTGGGCGTGGTGTGGCTTGGTGGGCGTGGCAGGGGAAGGATCCTGCAAAATCCCCATTCCCACCCCACTCCTGGGGGAAGGATATTGCAAAGTCTCCATTCCCACCCCACTCGGGGGCCAGCCAGAGGTGGTATTTGCCGGTTCTCCGAACTGCTCAACATTTCCGCTGCCGGTTTTCCAGAACCTGCTGGATTTCACCCCTGAGTCAAAGTAACAGGGAGTGAAGCGCTTATGTTTTTCAAAATGAATATACAACCTGAAAGAAGGGAGATTTTCTTTGCCACTGGGGCAGAAGTGGGCGTCATATACTGTAACAACTGGTTCGCACAGAAATGTGTTTGTGCACCATCGAAAAACTGGCAATAATATAGGACGTGATAGCGCCAGGGTGGATGGGCCCAGCCGCTGGTTGGAACTACCGGTTCAGCTGCTCAGGGCGGTGGGGGAAGGGACTTTCTGAACCAGACCTTGCAGTGCAGCAGGAAAAGGGGTCCCTGGACCTGTATCTCTTCCTGCCCTGATGCAGGAGAGCCCCATCGCCACTAACCTTTGGCCCTGCTGGCTGCAGCAAAGGATGGAGACCAAAGGTCTCATCGCAGCCTGGGACTGTCGGGAAGGCCTTTCCCGCTAAGAGGGACATAGCTTCATAGGTTCATATAGCGTCTGTCTGAAGAACGGTTGCAGGAACTGAGTATTGCCAGTCTAGAGAAAAGAAGGACCGGGGGAGACATGAGACCAGTCTTCCAATATCTCAGGGGCTGCCCCAAAGAAGAGGGAGTCAAGCTATTCTCCAAAGCCCCTGAGGGCAGGACAAGAAGGACCCAGTTTGTGGGGGCAATAAGCTCACTTTGTATAAATATATAAAAGGATGAAGGCTGTTGCTTAACGCATTGTAAGCCGCCCTGAGTCTCCGGAGAAGGGCGGCATATAAATCAAATTAAAAAAAAGAAAGCCACGGTTGAATAATGGCCAAACCCCGATAGCCCATCCTGATAAACTGGATTTACCAACCCCCCAGCGAGTCAGGTTTAGAACCCATGATCCGTTTCACCCAGAACAGATACAGATACAGATTAGCAGAGTTGCAAGGGACCTTGTCGGTCATCTAGTCCAACCCCCTCACTCAAGCCGAAGGGCGTTTCCCGAAGGGCTCCTTGATGCCATCGGGATGTGGGCTGAAATGCTGCTGGCCAAGGGGTGAATGTGTCAGGCCCCCCTCCCCAACTGACCCCTCCCACCCTTTCTTTTTCCCAGAGAGTTTTGGTCCAAGCCACGAGTTCCGCCCCCAAAGGTGTGCCAATGCCGGAGCTGACTCTGCCCAGAGCCCAGCAGGTAAATTCTTGGGATGGGGCACAAAGGGAGAGGGGGGAGTCACCCTGCTACCCACCCACCCCCACCCCTTCCCCTGGAACCAGGGGCTCCGTTTCAGGAGCTACTAATGGGGCCGAAGAACATTGGAGAATTTGCAGCCTGCAAAGGTTTTTCTTCCAAATTTGGAGGAAAAACAACAACAGTAAAGGGCCTGGTGGCTCAGCAGACTAAAGCATTGTGATTAACACCAGCTGAGTGCAATTACTGTAAGTTTGAATCTCCCCAGGCTCAAGGTTGACTCAGCCTTCCATCTTTTCTAAGGTGGGTAAATTGAGGATCCAGTTTGTGGGGGCAATAAGCTGACTTTGTATAAAATATACAGAAGTATGAAGGCTATTGCTTAATGCATTGCAAGCCGCCCTGAATCTCCGGAGAAGGGCGGCATATAAATCTAATTAAAAAAAAAGAGGACCTCCAAGGTCCCTTCCATTATTCACACCTGGAATCCTGCATCCAGTTTTGGTCGCTATGATGAAAAAAAAGATGTTGAGACTGTAGAAAGAGTGCAGAGAAGAGCCACAAAGAGGATTAGGGGACTGGAGGCTAAAACATATGAAGAACGGTTGCTGGAACTGGGCATGTCTAGTTTGATGAAGAGAAGGACCGTGGGAGACATGCAATCTTCCAATATCTGTGGGGTTGCAACAAAGAAGGACGAGTCAACCTATTCACCAAAGCACCAGAAGGCAGGACAAGAAACAATGGATGGAAACCAACCAAGGAGAGAAGCAACCTGGAACTAAGGAGAAACTTCCTGACAGTAAGCGCAATCAACCATTGGAACTGCTTGCCACCAGAAATTATGGGTGATCCAACACTGGAGATTTTTAAGAAGAGATTGGACGGCAGAGGATTGATCTAGAAAACCTCCGAGGTCCCTTCCAAGTCTATGATCTTAAAGCATACTGGCTTGGGAATTATGGGTGTTGAAGTCCAACCTGGAAATATGGAGAATTTTTGGAGGGTGAACAATTAATTGAGTTGCCACCGGAAGTTGTAGGTATGGTATAGAGCCATGATGGCGAACCTATGGCATGCGTAGCCATATCAGTGGGCACGCCAGCTGAGCTCTGGCACACATGCGCACGCTGACCAGCTGATTCTTGGGCCTTCTGGGCCTACCAGAAGAAAGGAAACAGGCTGTTTCCTGCCTCTGGAGGGCCTGGGGGGGTGGGGAAGGCCCGTTTTTCTTTCTCACCTGGCTCCAGATCCCCTCTGTGCATTCCTAGAGAGGCTCTGGAGGCTGGGGACAGCAAAAAACATCACTTCCTGTCCCACCAGGAGTTGGGAAATGGGCCGTTTCAGGCCTTCGGAGGGCCTCCGAGTGGGTGGGGAAGGTTGTTTTCGCCCTTCCCAGATGCACAGAGAGGACCTGGAGCCAGAAAAGAATGAGAAAGAAAAACGGGCCTAACGGGCCATTGTGTGCCAGGAATGGGGGCGGGGAGGGGGGTTGCATGCGCAGGGCAGGACACATAGAATTATGGGTGTGGGCATGCGTGCGCGCGAACCTTCCCCACCCCACCCCTCTCCTGGCACCCGATGGCAAAAAGATTAGCCATCCCTGGTATAGGGACTCCTGGTAGAGCAGCAGGATGGTTTCTAGAAGACCTCTAACACCCCTTCCAAGCTCTATTCTGATTGTACTGTGGCCAGTCAGCCTCCAGCCCCTCCAGCAGCTGAACCAGAGGAGGAGGAGGAGGAGGAGGAGGAGGAGGAGGAGGAGGAGGAGGAGGAGGAGGAGGAGGAGGAGGAGGAGGAAGAGGTGTGGGAGTCAGGGTCAGCATCAGGGCAGCCTGAGAGCTCCGAGGGGGAAGAGGGAATGGAGCTGGCAGAGAGAGAGAGAGGCAGAGTATGGGCCGTCCGTCAGCCCTCCGATGGAGAGTCAACAGCCCTCAGGTCTGGAGGTGGCTAAGGAGGAAGAGGAGGAACAGCTGGGTCCAGTGGCTGACGTGCAAATGCAAAGAAAGCAGAGGAGAGGAGAGCAGTGGAAATCTATGAGCCGGTCCTTGGGACAGAAGAGCCACCGCTGCTAGCGAAGCCCTACCCTAGCTCTGGGAATAAAAGGCAGGGGGCAGAGATGAATAGATATGACAGACAACTATTCATCTTCCAGACGGACAGACTTGTTAGCCTGTGGTGAGAGAGAGAGAGACTTTCTGCCAGGGCTGCTAATAAAGGAATCATTGCTTCAACTACAGAGGGTCTGTTGTGTTTGGGGAACAGGGTCAGAACAGATTGAGTGGTTGACCTCCTCGTGATTCTCCACAGCCACAGGTTTAATAGATGGGCATCAGCTTCTGGCATGGGACTGGTAAGAGCAAACCGCACTGACTTCCACCGTAGCCCTAAGGCAGAACGATCCAAGTGACAAAATAAACCAGCCGCCGTGCGATATGCTTCCCAGCACCAGATGGCACGAATTGGTTCCTGGCTGACAGTCAAAGAGAGCAAAGTGCTGAATTCGTAGCGCCTTTGATTTTGTTCAGAAGGCAAACACGGTTCACAAAACTGGGCATCCTCAAACATCCTGCCTGCGGAATCCAGGTACGCCTGAAGGGAACATCATCTCCCTGTTTAAGGATCAAAGAAACCAGCGCAAACACCAATAAAAAGAAGAGTTAACCACCGCATGAAGCAAGCTGTCATTTAACAGAATAACAGAGTCGGAAGGGACCTTGTAGGTCATCTAGTCCAACCCCCTGGCCCAAGCAGGAAACCCTCGAGTCTCAACATCTTTTTTATAGTGTGGTGACCAAAACTGGCACCCCCCCTTTGAATCTCCTCCCCATCCTTCTATCCCAGTGATGGTTAACCTTTTTGCCATCAAGTGCCAAAAGCGGGGGGAGTGTGGGGGGTTCGCGCGCCTGCGTGCCCACACCCATAATTCTATGTGCCCTGCCCCCATGCATGCACACGCAAACCCCCTCCCGCACATACACGCATGATCCCCCGCGCTCCCCCTGCATGCGATGGCATGGTGGGCCACCGGACTTCCGGTGGAACCGGAAGTTGGGAAAGGATCCTTTTCCAGCCTCCGGAGGACCTCCAAAGGGCTGGGGAAAGCCGTTTTTGCCCTCCCCAGGCTCCTAGAAAGGCTCTGGAGCCTGGGAGAGCAAAAAACGGGCCTTCCTCACACACACTCTCCCAAAACCTGAGGGAGGCCAGAAACAGCGTGTTTCCTGACTTCTGTGGGCCCAGAAGGCCTGAAAATCAGCTAGCCGGCGCACGCATGTGCCCCGGAGCTCAGCCTGAGTGCCCACCAATATAGCTCCGCGTGCCACCTGTGGCACGCCTGCCATAGGTTCACCATCATGGTTCTATCCTCTCTGCTGCTAGCAAGAAGGCTGTTAAGGGAGTTTTGCTCCCGTTTCACAACTTTTCTTGCCACCGTTAAGTGGATCATAGCAGTCGTTAAGTGAGCAACATGGTGATTACGCGAATCCGGCGTAACTTCAAATGAGCTGTTGCTATTTGAGGACTACCTGTAGCTGGTTTTTGTGGGTTTTCTGGAAGCCCCTGAGCCCTCCCCCCTCTTGGAGCATGGGCTACATCCATGTTTTGCAACCGTGACATCTTTAAAGTGAGTGGACTACTTCCCAGAAGGAATTCTGGGACCTGAAGTCCATGCCGTTTTAAGGGTTGCCGCTGCCGAGAAACACTGGGTCAAATGAACCATCAGGTGGCCTGGCCAAACTTTCCTTGTGCGCCTCCAAAGTTGTTCTCCTGAGCGCAACAGATGTGCGGGGTGTGTGTGTATGTGTGTGTGTGTGTGTGCCAGGAAACGAGTCTTGCGTAACTTCCTGAAGAGCAAACAGAGTAGTGGCTGTAACGTTGTCCGTTACGACAACTTGGGCAGCCAGGCCTTGGAGCCGATCCCGTCAAACATGGCTTCTCTCTTCTACTTCTCTTTTTTTATTCAACCAATGCATATAGTTACCCATCCACCAGAAGGAACAGATGAGCAGAATTAAAGTCTTTTAAAAGCCAATTTAAAGGCTTTCGAACCTTGCAAACTGTTAAGATCTGTGGATTTCAAGCATGGCTGGCCCGGGAATTCTGGGAGTTAAAGTCCACAAATGCCGGTTGGAGAATTCTGGGAGTTTGTGGACTTCAGCTCCCACTTTTGTGTGTTTGTTTTTAATCGGCTGTGCACCGCCCTGAGTCCGTAAGGAGAAGGGCGGTATATAAATCTAATAAATAAATAAATAAAATAAAATAAAAAATTCCCCAGCCGGCATTTGTGGACTTCAATGCAGGCTGTGGAATTCTGGGAGTTGAAGTCCACAAATGCCAGCCAGGGAATTCTGGGAGTTGAAGTCCACAAATGCAGGCTGGGGAATTCTGGAAGCTGAAGTCCACAAATGCCACCGAGGGAATTCTGAGAGTTGAAGTCCAAAATGCCAGCCAGGGAATTCTGGGAGCTGAAGTCCACAAATGCAGACTGGGGAATTCTGGGAACTTTACAGCCATGTACATTGCTACCACCATCTGCCAAGCACCCCAAGCCATTCCATCAATCACCTGAACCCAGGACCAGATCTTCACTGCCTTCCTGGAAGCCAGCAAGGAAATGTCACCATCTCTCAAGCGATGCCTGTTCCATAAGCCACAGCAGAGAAAGCACCTTTGCCAGGGGTCTCCATCCTCAGAGACCCAGTCATGTCCGCCTCCCCAGCTATGACCCCCCCCTCACCATACCAGACAAAGCAGGTGGGCAGAAACCAGAGGGGTGAGGAGGCAGCGCCAGGACAAACTCAAGGCCACCCCAACAGAGCGCACTGCGGATACAGGCAATCCTCGATTTACAACACTTCATTTAGTGACCGTCCAAAGTTACAATGTCCCTGAAAAAAAAGAGAGACTTACAACCATTTTTCACACTTACGACCATTGCAGCATCCTTCACGGTCCAGGTGATGAAAATTCAGATGCTCGGCAATTAGTCCATATTTATGACGGTCGCAGTGTCCCAAGGCGGGGTGTCTGTGTCACATGATTCTCCTTTCGCGAGCCAATTCAATGGGGGAAGCCAGATTCACTTAATCACCCTGTCACTCGTCTAAGAACTGGAGTGATTCACTTCACGACAATGGCAAGAAATGTCTCAAGATGGGGGCAAAACTGCCTTAACCAACATCTCCATTAGCAAGATAAATTACCGGCTCCGTTGCAGACTTAAGCCGAGGACTGTAGGGGCAATTGAGAGGAGACCGAGGCACGGGGGCTTCCCCCCCACCACAACCTAGAAAAGGTGCAGGAAGTGTAGCCCCCTCCCCCTCCCCCATATTGGCCTTCCCATGCCTGAAATCAGCCCAGAAAAGGGGAGGGTCTCAGCAAGCTTGAAAGGAGAAAGGGAGAGGAGACCACCAGGAAATTCCTGGGCTGCAAGTAGACCGGGGAGAGGGCTCCTCCCTTCCCCAGCCCCTCCACTCTAATGCTGAGCGGGCTCCCCGAAGCCCATCAGAGGCAGAAAGACCAAGACCTCCCCACCCCCTGCCCTGAGCGCTGGGCTGCCAGCTCGCCCCAGGCCCAGAGGCAGAGACGGCAGGACTTCCGCGGTCACTTAACCAATGGGACAACTAACTTAACTGCAGCAATTCACTTAACAACCATAGGCAAAAAGATCATAAAATGGACCCAAACTCCGTCAACTAACGTCTCTTTTAGCAAGATACATTTCTGGCTCCGTTGCAGTCGTAAGTCGAAGTCTGCCTGTACGGGCAATTGCCACGGGACCGAGGCACAGAGGTTTCCCTACCTCACACCCACAACCTACAAAGTGTAGTCCCCACCTTTCCCCCCCCCCCCAAAATTGGCCTTCCCATGCCTGAAATCAGTCCGGGTGGAGGAGGAAGGTCCCAGGAACCTCCCTCGGGGAAATTGAGTCCAGGGAAAGGAGACCACCAGGAAACTCCTGGACTGCAAATAGATCGGGAAAAGAGTTCCCCTCCTACCCCCCAGCCCCTCCCCTCTTCCGCTGAGCGGGCTCCCTGAAGCCGATCGGAGGCGGAAAGACCCCCACACACAGCTCACCCCAAAGCAGAGGCAGAGACCTTGTTTCCGGGGCTCCTCTGTCCTCAGGAGCCGGGCCTTTCGCTTTCCCTTCACCAACGAGCCCTTTAACGGCAGCGATTCACTTAACGACCATAGGCAAGGCAGGTCGTAAAACGAAGCACAACTCCCTTAACCAACGTCTCTTTGAAACAACATACATTTCAGGCTCTGTTGCCGTCGTAAATCGAGGCGGACCAATTGGGACCAAGGCACAGGGGTTCCCCCCCCCCCTACAAATTGGCCTAGCCCTAACCCTAACCCCACCACAACCTAGAAAGGGTAGCCCCTCCCCCCTCCTGGTCTTCCCATACCTGAAATACCAAAAGGGGGAGGGTCCCAGGAAGCTCGCCCAAGGAAATGGGAGTCCAGGGAAAGGAGACCACCAGGAAACCCCTGGGCTGCAGGGAGATGGGGAAGAGGGCTCCTCCCACACCCGCCGCTCTTCCCTTCTACCTGCGCGAGCCCATCGGAGGAGGAAGGACCGAGGCGCCCCCCCCCCCACCTTCTCCATAGGGGCCTGGCTGCCTGCTCACCCCGGGCCGGCGGCAGAGACCTTCCTTCCGGGCTCCTCCGCCGCAGGAGCCGGCCCTTCCGCGGTGCCACCGTCTCGTCCCCGGGCGGGCCGCCCCCCAACCCCGCCGGGCCTCCATGGGCTTCCCGCTTCCTCCAGCCCCTCCGAAGCCTCCTCGTCGCTTCCTGCTGCTCCTGTCACTCAAGAGCCTCTCGCCCCGCCCCTTCTCACCTGCGCCCCGCCCCTTCCGCCGCCGCCCTGGCCCTCTCCTCAGCGCCGCGGCCTTGCCCGGCCCATCTTTTCTCCGGCCGGCGCTGGGGAAGAGTGCGGAGGGATGGGCGGGGAGGCCTCTTGACGGCCGTCGCCGCCGCCGCTTCTGTCAGTCGCCGTCTCCTTGCGCACCTGACGGGGAGGGGGGGGGGAAACCGGGTCCCGCCCCTTTTCCCCCTGCCTCCTCCTCCTCCTCCTCCCCCCCCTCGCGCGCGCAGCCAATCGCCTCCCCGAGCGGAGGGAGGCGTAGGAAAGAGCCAATCCGCGGCGTCGAGGGGCGAAGAAACACCCGCCCCTCGAGACGAGGGAGGGGGGAGAAAGCTCGCGCATGCGCGCTTCTCCCGGTCTTCGGCTGCGCGAGCTGTAAACGGCCGTTCCCCCCCCCCCCCGCGGCTCTGCTTTTCCGCGACTGGCGGGATAAAACCACGCCCCCTTTCTTTCACGTCGGTTCGTCTAGGGACTTGCTGGGGAACTCTGGGAGTTGAAGTTCAGACCTCTTAAAGCTGCACAGCTGGAGAAGTGGTGTAGGTTTTCCTGCCTAAGCAGGGGGTTGGACTAGAAGACCTCCAAGGTCCCTTCCCACTCTGCTATTCTATTTCTAAATGCAGCCCTGGACCTCAAACCTCTAGATTAAGAGTTGGAAGGGACCTTGGAGGTCATCTAGTCGTCCGCCAGAAAATGTTGGTGGCCTGCGGAGAAATCTTGGTTACTTTTGTAGATTGCACTCATCCTCAAGCTATGGAAACGGCCGCGAGCAATGAATGGGGCTGTGCGCAGGAACCCAACGGTGCACCGCCCACATCACCTTGGCCTGGCCTAATCTTCGTTTTCTCCACTTTTCCTTTTTAAAATGTAAATTTTTATTTGTTTTAAATTACTGGGGTGTTTTAATTCTGCCTGGGGCCAAACTGTTTAATTCGGTTTTTATTCAGTTTTTAAATTTAGTATCTATGTATTTTCCTTTGTGGCTGTTCACCTAAACCCTCCCCTGCCCTCTTCAGGTCAAGCGCCATAGCCTGGCAGCCTCTTGTGTGCTCCTTCTCTCCAGAAGCTTGCTCCATCTATTTTCTTTTATTTGGTTTTGTTTGTCAAGCGTGCACAAGGTAGTGTGTAGGAGTAGGAACGTAAGCGTGGGAAAAAAAGGAAGTCGATACAGATAAACGGGAACAGGGACGGTAGGCAGGCTGCTGCGCTTATGCACCTGGGGTGGCACGTGCAGTGGGCAACTTTGCAAGTGATGCAATGTGCCAAAAGGAGCGGCTTGCATTTGCGCGGCATCAGCATTCCGCCTCGGTATATTCCACCAGCCGTAAATATACCAAGTCGACCAGAGAGGTCAAAGGCGTCCAGTCCGGGGAGCAGCCGGAGTTTGCTGTCCATTGCGGACGCTAGCTTGCCCCCCTGCAAACTCTCCTCGTTCAAGGAGCCAGGCCGAAGTTTCCCGCACCGCTTTAGCGGGCGATCCTCGAGATCTGAGTTTGCAGGGGGCCAAGCTTCCCAGACGCCGTTTACCGCTTCGAGACCCAAGCAGCAGGAGACAAGGGCTGCCTAGCTGCCAACAGCTGGCACAAATACTCCGCACCTTCCAACCATCGCCACCGCAGCTTTGGCCCACTTGCGAGGTCATGGCTCCTTTTTGCACATTGCACCACCTGCAAAGTTGCCCGTTGCGCATGCCACCAGAGATTTCCAGCCCCACCACGGCCAGTACCGTATTCCAGAGCTGTAGTGGTCACACAGGACTGGCCCGTTGATCACCCCGGAGCAGCTCCTCCACCCGGGTGCACAGGCCTGCCAGGGAGCAGGCAGCTCCTCTGCAAGTCGGTGCACCCGGGTGGAGGAGCTGCTCCAGGATGACCAACGGGCCAATCCTGTGACTACTACAACTCTGGAATATGGGACTGACTTTGCCACCAACATCAGCAAGCCACTGTCAGTTTTCCCGTCTTCGTTTTCCGCCACTCAGCTTGACCAAGCTTCTTGAGAGAAGGAACACAAAAGAGGTTTCCAGGCTGTGTGCCTGGACCAGGCGCTTTCTCTTGGGCCGAGAGAAAGCACCTGGTCCGCACACACAGCGCCCCAGTGTCAAGCTACCTTGATTTTCTTGTTTGAAAACAAGAATCTTGTTTTAGATTCGGATGGTTTAAAAAAAGCAAAGGAATATTTTGCATTTCTTTAATAATACAAAAGATAATGTTACTAATGATAATAGTAGCAGTAACAGTATGTGTACTTCGCTCGATTGTGAGCTGATCAATGAATCCGAGCCTCCACAGTCCTCACCGGGCACCATTAGGAGGCACATTCAAACTGGAGGCGGAAAGAAGAAAAAACTCAAAGTATCAAGAAGATACGATTTGAACTACTTGAGATTTGGATTTATTCAAGAACCTGGATCCACGGCCGCTTTGCGTTTATTTAATTTATTTAATTAAATTTATTTATTTATTTATTTAAATTTATATACCGCCCTTCTCCCCCGAGGGACTCAGGGCGGTGGACAGCCGAAAATTTAAAATAACATACAGTATAAAAATTAAAATAGCTAAAAATTAAATTAAATTAATCGGCTTCCCAATTTAAAACCCCAAGCCTATACAATTAAAAAACTAACCCATAAAAAAACCTATTTAGGCTAGGCTGGCTTGCTGAAATAAAAACCTCTTCAGGGCCTTACGGAAAGTGTGGAGATCCGGGATCAGGCATATTCCGGGAGGTAGCTCGTTCCACAGAGCGGGTGATCCCACAGAGAATGCTCTCCCCCTGGGGGCCGCCAGCTGACATTGCTTGACCGACGGCACCCTGAGGAGTCCCTCTCTGTGAGAGCATACTAGCCGGTGGGACGTTATCGGTAGCAGAAGGCGGTCTCGTAAATACCCAGGCCCTAAGCCATGGAGCGCTTTAAAGGTGGTAACCAACACCTTGAAGCGCACCAGGAAGACCACCGGGAGCCAGTGCAGCTCGCGCAGGAGAGGTGTTACATGGGAGCACCGTGTCGTTCCCGTAATCACCCGCGCAGCCGCATTATGGACCAGTTGGAGCCTCCAGGTGCTCCTCAAGGGGAGCCCCATGTAAAGAGTGTTATAGTAATCCAGGCGAGAAGTGATGAGAGCATGAGTGACTGTGCATAAGGAATCCCGATCCAGGAAGGGGCGCAACTGGCGTATCAGGCGAACCTGATAAAAAGCCCCCCTGGCCACGGCCGTTATATGCTCTTCTAAAGACAGCCGTGTGTCAGCCGTTGTGTGTTCCGAGAGTTTGGTTATGATGCTCTGAAACCTTCAAAACTCCAAAGACACTTGCACTCAAAACACTCGGATTTGGCTAACAAGTCACTGGAATATTTTCAAAGAATGCGTGAAAATATGTAAAAACAAGGAAGTGCTTTAACAAAAATGACACTGGAAGAGAAGTCCTTATTAAAGTCCTTATTCATTATTAAATGAAAAGCCATATACGATTGGAGAAGAATTAATTAAGCCTTGCCTGTTACAAGCCTGTGAAGAGGTTTTGGGAAAGCAGGCGGTCCAGAAACTGAAAGCAATTCCTATGTCCGCTACCACCGTCAAGCGCAGAATGGAACACATGGCTGAAGATACTGAAAATCAAGTTATAAAAATGGTGAAAAAAACCTCCATTTTATGCAATCCAACTTGATGAAGCAACAGACCTAAGTAACAAGGCACTTCCCCTTTGTTTTGTGAGGACTGAGCGTGAAGGAGAGTTGCAGGAAGAGCTACTTTGTTTGCTCGACTTGCCGGGTAGAACAACTAGCTCTGAGATTTTTGAAGCACTGAACAGTTATTTCCTGGAACATGGAATTGAATGGAAAAAATGCATTGGGATACGTACAGATGTTGCTGCAAACACAACTGGACATCTTTCAGGAATTGTTGCAAAGGTGAAAAATGTTGGCCACCCAGACCTTTTGTCTACACACTGCATTATACATCGTGAGCAACTTGTGATGAAAGAAATGTCCCCAGAACTACATGAAGTATTATCAGATGTTGTTAAAATTGTAAATGAAATTCGACACAAAGCACTCCATTCTCGAATGTTGGAGGCACTTTGGGAAGAAATGGGCTCTGAGTATACTCACCTTCTGCACGCTGAGGTGAGATGGCCGTTAAGGGGCACAATACTAACCCGACCGTTCGCCCTGCGCGAAGAAGTCAAATTATTTTTCCACCGGCAAAAGACTCCAAAATTTCAAGAACTCTTGTCCGACGATGAGTGGGTAGCCAAGCTTGCATACCTGGCAGATATTTTTTCACTGTCAAATGAACTAAACGTATCTTTGCAAGGACAACTTAAGGACGTGTTCACGCTACGAGGTAAAATCAATGTTTTTCAAAAGAAAATATTACTGTGGCAAACGCGATTGGCTGGAGAAGATCTGCAGATGTTTTCAAATGTTGATGAACATATGAGAGGGGATATCACCCGGCAGGTGGTAACCATTGTCCAACAGCTCTTACCATCACTCACAGACTCTTTTGGTCGTTATTACCCAAAGAAGGAAGATCCCAGACATGGCAACGTGTGGATAATAGATCCATTTGCAACAAACATTGAAGATAGCAATTTAAGTAAGCGTGAAAAAGAAAACCTCATTGATCAGTCATCCGACGACAGTCTGAAAGCTAAATTCCACCTCTCCATATCAAGAACTCATTTCTGGCTCTCCGTAAGAAGTGAATACCCATTGCTGGGTGAAATAGCATTGAAAATTTTGATTCAATTTTCAACAACATATTTGTGCGAAAAGACGTTTTCATCTGTCACAGTAATTAAAACTGGTACCGGTCTCGGCTTGAAATAAAAAAAAGACTCCATTTTGCAGTAACGTCATTGGAGCCAAAAACCCATAAACTTATTTCAAACAAGCAGGAACAAATATCACACTAAAAAATGTGTAATACTTCAATAAGCTTCAATTATTTTGTAATGATTACACTAATTTTAATTATTTTGTTACAATTAAACAACCTTTTAAAGATTTTGTTATGATTAAATAAGCATTTATGATTTTGTTATATTAAATAGGTGCATTTCATATTAATAAAATGGAAGTTCTCTGATTATTTTACTTTTTTAAAAAATTCGTATTAGTGGTCTGCAGGATTTAAAATTATGAACTTAGTGGTCCCTGAGGTCCAAAAGTTTGAGGACCCCTGATCTAATCCAACCCACCACCCAAGCAGGAGTCCCTCCTAGTCACCATTGCTTACCTGTAAATCTCTTATTTCTGCAGCTCACACTAGGCAGCAGTCTAGTTAGTCCTCGAGTTATGACCACAATGGACCCTGCCCCTTTGTTGTGACAGTGGCAAAGTGGGCTGGTCACACAACTGACCCGATTTTATCTCTTGCTGCAGTCGTGAAGTGGGCCACCATTGTTCAGCAAGACGATACTCGGGGTGTTCTGGTTTTGTCCCGTTTTCAACAGAACAATCATAAAATAGAAACATACGAACACAGCATTTTTCAAAGGGCACAGAAAGGCAGCCTAGGTGCCATCTTGCTAAAATGACTGGGGGTGGGCATGTGGGCATTAGGGTCCCGACTGTCAAATCTGGGTTGAAATAGCCCCCTGGGTAGGTCCGCCTGATGGGATCTAAACCAGAGGCCTCTTTGAATCACTGTTTTCAGTAACAAGGAGTACCTGTGATGTCAAGATGGACAGTGATTAATATATATTATGTATTTATTGGTATGGGTCTGTATGTGGGAGGGGGAGGGGTGCTGTTGGCCTAGAGGTGGAGCTCTCACCTCACAATTGGGAGGCTGTGAGTTCGATCCCAGGTAGAGGTAGATATTTCTCTCTGGGCATAATGAGAATGTATTTGCTGAATGTAATATTGCATTGGCGTCAGGAAAGGCATCACCTAGCTTCATTCAGTTGCCCAGACTCCACCCTGCAAGGGATTGTGAGGTGATGTGAATGTGTGTATATAGCATCTGTATGTTTATTATGGATACACTTTTGACAACAGGCAACAGAATTTCATTTATAATGTGCGCCACTGTGCCCACAGTAAAAAAATGACAATGAAGGTTATCTAACTACTTTTCTGTCTGTCTGCCTGCCTGCCTATCTATCTACCTATCATCTATCCATCCGTCTATCTGTCTATATCAGGGGTGTCAAACTCACGATATGTCGTCACATGACGTATCGCAACTTTCCCCCCTTTGCTAAAATGAGGGTGGGTTTGGCCAGCATGTGACACATTCAGCCCATGGGTCACGAGGTTTGACACCCCTGGTCTATATCTATCTTCTGTCCGTCTGCCTGTCCATCCATCCATCTCCGGATCTAGTTCTTTCAATGTCTATCTGTCCATCTATCCATCCATCATCCATCTCTTTTCTCTCTTTCTATCTCCTTTTCCGTCTAATTATCTATTATCTATCTACCCAACTTCTATCTATCATCTATTGATCTATCTACCTAACATCTACCGACCTACCTCTATCTTCTATTATCTATCTTCAATCTATTTATCTATCATCTATTCGGCTATATCTATCATCTGTCTGGGCATGTTCACTAGATGCTTGACGCTTCAAATCATGCCAGGCATTGAGAGAACATCTTCCAAATGTTTTTTCACCTTTTTAAGGGTCTTCTCACCTTGTACCTTATCACTCATGCATAAATAAAAAGATATTACTCTACCTTTCCAGCTCAGATCCTATTTTGGCAGAGGCACATCGGGCTAAGAACTTTGCCAAAATTTAGGGCTAACACAGTGGAATTTTGAACAGTCACTCAGTTGTACGTTGTGTACTCCCTGTAGAGTGTTAAACCTAGATTATTACTTTTTGCAGACTGTTGGCAGAATTGCACCCAAGCGGGTACATCTCACCCTCTTTCAATGGCAAATCCCAATAAATCTGTTATTTGCTTTTTTTTAAAAAAAATGACCCAAAAAGTATTTATACTGATTTGTACTGTGTTTGTTATAAAGTACGTTACCTGAGGCATAAACATCGAAGCCGCGTAAGAAATTCCCTCTGTTCTTGTGAGCTGCCAAGTTTGTCATGGCAAAATGGAGGAAAACCAACAAATATCTTTCACTACATCAGCAATGCCTAAAAATAAGAAGGAATGGGGGGGAGAGGGGAAGGGGGGGACACGGAACCCAGGGCTTCGAAAATGCCATAACGTATTAGCTCAGTTCTGGCATATTTCAGCCTATTTTAAGATTTCCCCCTATTCAAGGTTCTCGTCTGTACAAACATCGTACTGGGCAGAAAATTCGGTTTAAAATTGGTCGCAGTTGCTCATTTGTTAAGTGACGTTTTGCCCCATTTTACGACTTTTCTTGCCACATTTGTTAAGCGAGTCACTGTGGTTGTTTAAATTAGCCACGGTCATCCATTGCCCAATGGACTTTGCCAGTCAGGTCTCAAAAAGGGACCACCCATTCAATAGGAATCGGTTGTCAAGCATCTGAATGTAAATCGTGTGGCCATGGGGATGCAGCGACGGTCGTAAGTGTGATAAATGGTCATCAGCGCCGTTGTATCTTCGAATGGCCACTAAGCGAACGGCTGTAAGTCAAAGGCTACCTGTAACACGATTATGAGTCGCCCAATGAGAAAAAGGGAATTTTTTAAAGCATTTCCTGCACTGTGCTGTTTTGGGGAACTGAGCATATATACCAGTGATGGCTAACCTTTTTGCCATTGCGTGCCAAAAACGGGGGGAGTGTGGGGTGGTCGTGCACATGCATGTCCACACCCATAATTCTACGAGCCCTGCCCCCCTGCGCATGTAATGTGACCCCACCTCCTGTGCTCCCCCCGCTTTTGTCATGTGATGGCCCGGTGGGCCTGTTTTTCGCCCTCCCCAGGCTCCAGAAGCTTTCTAGGAGCCTAGGGAGGGCAAAAACAGCCCTTCCCCTCCCCATAGGGGCTCTCCAGAAGACTAAAGCACTGTTATTAACAGTTATTAACATCAGCTGCCTGCAATTACTGTAAGTTCGAATCTCACCAGGCTCAAGGTTGACTCAGCCTTCCATCCTTTCTAAGGGAGGTCAATTGAGGACCCAGTTTGTGGGGGCAATAAGCTGACTTTGTATAAACATACAAAAGTATGAAGGCTATTGCTTAACGCATTGTAAGCCGCCCTGAGCCAAGCTAAATAGCCACATTTTAAGGCCACGGCGGTAAGAGCGAAGGTCAGGGGCCACCCGGAGCCTCAGGGGGAGCTGATTCCACAGGGTAGGTGCGCCCACAGAGAAGGCCTGCTCCCTAGGGGTCGCCAGCTGACATTGTCTGGCTGATGGCACCCCAAGGAGGCCCTCCCTGTGGGAACACACCGGGCGATGGGGAGCTGTCACTGGCCGCAGATGGTCCGCCAAATACCCCGGGCCTAGGCCATGTGGGGCTTTATAGGTGATAACCAGCACCTTGAATCTCACCCAGAGGGCAACTGGTAGCCAATGCAGGTCGCGCAGGAGGGGTGTAACATGAGAGTGTCGGGATACTCCCATCACTATCCCTCTGGGTTAATGTACAGCCATTGACAAAGACTAGTGCTAACTCATAGTTTGCTTAGTCAACTGTAATGAATAAACGGCCATTGGCTGGATTCATATCAGACATCAAATTTTAAACTGTCATTTATAAACAAGTGCCAACAATTGCATTTTGGTTTAATGTGAGATATGGAAGCCAGCTGCTTAAGGAATCAGAGATTCCCTGCCTATGGAAAGACAGTAATGCTTTGCTGACCATGGAGAACCATGCTGGTCCCAAGAGAAAATAGACCACCATCAACAAATGTATGCTGGCTTATGCCGTAACCACAGTTTGAGCAAGCCACGAGGGTCCTATGAACACATTCTAAGCCACCACAGCTGGATTCATGGAAAGTCAGAGTCACTCAGCATTGAGACGGGCGGCGTATAAATTTAATAAATAGAAGTCACGGCAACAGTGAAGCTACAACACAACGCAAAGCCAGAAGCAACCAAAACATCTGGATTCTTAAGAGCAGACTCTGGAGAGGCGATCGGTTAGACTTCTTTCTTCAAATACAGCTGTGTGTGTGGCTAAGCTGCTGTTGGTCAGGGATCTTTTAATCCACAGAGGAGAGTTGGACTACATAGCCTCCACATTCTGAATCCATGAAGGACCTTCCTGGCCAAAAACAGTTCAAACAACACATTGATCCCCGACTGAATTATTGACCCCTACTTCCCAAGATTTGCACGGTTGACCCGTGCAAATCTTGGACTAGGCTCAATATGGACGTTTGGGGGTTCAGGGTGTTATGTGAATCCAGCCAGCCAAGACATTAAGCCAAAACCCCCCAGGGTTAGATCTGAAGCCTGGAAAAGCCTCAGTGGCTGGCTTAGCTAAATTAACAAAGTCAACTATTTAGGGGAAAGGGGTTTATTTAGGACCTGTTAGGATATGAACCAGAATTTAATGGCTGTGGTGAGAGCAAATGGTGGCCCAAGCCATGTAAATCATAGTTACTGTACTGACTGCCCTTCCATTCATACCATCAGCTCCAGAGAGTCAGGAAGCAGCATCTAAACTGAAGCCCCCCCTCCCCCGAAAGGAAACGGAAAGAGCGTACAGGGCCTGCCAACCATTAATCACGGCTCACAAAATACAACAGAAACCTTAATGTAGTATGTCAACTGAAAACAAACTATACAACGCACGGATGTGAGGTGACAGTCCAGTTCATACATGCCAAGGCATGCCAAGGCATAATGTGGTTTGGGTTTTTGTTTTTTTTTTAAACTGCCAGCGTTAAGCACAGTTTAGGCTTCTACAGAAAACAAACTTTCCCCCGTGCTCATCAAAAAGCAAAAGAAAAAAGCTTGGATGAGATTTTTTTTTTCCCAGGAATCTAGTCTGCATTTCTTCTCCCTTCCACCCACCCATCCACCCACCCCAGCTGAAAGTTTACCAAGGCGCAAGGACCTATTTCTCAGGAAAACAAAAAACGGCACGCACTGAGGCTATTTGGTTTGGCAATCTTTATATATCCACAATACAGAGTAACCATGCACAAAATCCGAGTTATTTACAAGGGGAATTGCACTTAACAAAGAATCTGCAGGAAGCCATGAAGAGGGGGAAAGGAAAAAAAAAGCCACACACAAACACAACATCCCTCGGACTCCTCCGTCCCCCTACCACCTCCAGAGATTCAACAGGCCCCAGGAGGCTTCAAAACCAGGCGAAGGAAGAAATTCCATATCCTTGCCAGAGTTTTGCCTGTACTCCGTGGCCGATTCCAAGCCCCAGTGTTTTTGAGAGGGGGGGAGAGAGAGGCAGAGCCCCAAGCCAGAATGGCCACATTGTCCTTCTTTAGACCCCTTGCAAAGGTTGCAGTTTTTCAGAGAGAGGGGGGGGGAGCGCTCCCTCTCTCTCTCAAGCTTGGGTGCTGCTGGAGGCAGAGATGCCTCAAAGGGATTTGGTCTCCCCATTGCTGAGTGCCAGAGATCCTTGTAGCAATCTTCCTCGCTTGCAAGGCAGCCAAGGGAGTGAGGGGGTGGGGTGGGGTGGGGGGAGCAGGCCATCTATGCAAAGAAGGGGAACGGGGCCTGGTTTCTTCTCCTCTTCCTTGGCCGTGAGGGTCTTCAGCCCCTAGGGTGCCAGTAGTAGGTGGGGCAACAGCAAGTGAAAGAAGCGAGGAGCAGAGAAGAGCCAACTTGGGCCAAGGCTAAGGAGCAACAAAAGAGAATTGGAGGCGTCCACGTTCCTCCAGTTCAACTTAGTTAGGATGCTATCCAGAGCTGTTATTTCGAACGCAAACATGTAATGTATGGACTGATAACTTGCCCACCTCGCAAGGACTGCTTGAGGGTCTTCGGATTGGGGAGGGGGGCATTTCTTCCAACACTTCCTGTTCTGCTTGCCTCCCTCCCTCCCTTCATCCTTACAGAAGCTGGTTTTTTTTTTTTCCTTTTTCTCTCCATGAAATTATTCCTTGGTTCCTTTTGAGAGAAATGCCTCCAGAACCAAAGACCAAAAACGAAAGAGGGCGGGGGTGTCATTTCAGATTGACTGGGAAGGGAGGAATCCGGTCACTCTTTTCAAAGTTAGATTTGGGTGCAATTTAAGGGGGAGCAGAGGGTCCGAGAAACAGGACAACCTTTAAATTTGACGGAGATTTGATTTCCTAGGACAATTTTCCAGGGTTTGGGGTCCAACACTGGAAAGGAGATTCAGGTCCGATAATGAGTAGATCAACAGAGCCTGCCAGGATCACTTGAAGGAAGACCATGCTGGCTGCCCATCCAAATACAGCCTGGAAGAGGAGACCCAAACCGACCCCCCCCCCCCCCTGTAACGTGGGTGGCTGTTCGCTTATTCCCAGGGAGCTACATTTTCTCCACTGGTTATATAACAGCAGAATCTGCACCCTGGACTGCCGTAATGCCTCACAACGTGCGGATATGACAGAAAAAAGCCCACCGAGACGACAGCTACTGGCGCCAGCCAGAAGCGCCTCGCATGCAGCGCTTCCAAAAAACCCAAAATGGTTCAGGAAAACCCTCTCCGAAATAAGGAAGGAGATGTGAGCAGCCAGCCTGCCTCCAGAACCTCCATCAAAACAAACCGCCTCTCCGAGCCACGGGGACGTCGTCTTTGTGGCAAATGGCAGCATCCCTTCAGCATCCGAAGAGGGATCAAACGGCCAGGCTCCAAAAGGAAAGCTCTTGTTTCCTTGCATGCGTTCTGACTCAGCAAACCCCACTCGGAAAGCAGGCTGCCAAGCCCAGGGAAAGGCCAACTCCATTCCAGAGATCAGCTGGCAGAGGAACAGCAGCTTCCTTCCTTCCTTCCTTCCTTCCTTCCCAGGCTTTCCTTAAAGGGCTTTTCTCAATAGATCAGAGGTTAAAACATTCCAACTGCAAAATGAGCCTTTTAAAAAATTTGTTAACTGGCTCAAAAAATGCGCCGTTTGAGATCTAGGCAAGGGATTCGGAGGCATGTCGAAATTACCCTCCAAAGTAATTTTTGTCCAACCAGGAAAACAGAAGCTAATGGCAGCTGTCCCACTCTTGTGAACATGCCCCAAATAAATGGGGCAAGACCAAAATTCTGCTGGCAAAACATACGTACACAGTGCGGCTAGCTCCCCAGCAATAACTGCCTCTTGGCCAGAGGCTGTTGTGATTATTTAGAAATCCATCAGCTGTTTTCATCCTTCCTTCAAAAGCTGAACAGCAAACATTTTTTTAAAAAAAAATTAGCGGAATCAGGTTTGGTGGAATCGATGCCAGCAAATATTCTAATTAGGAGTACACAATGATTTTACTTTGCCCAATGTTAGATTTTCAGTGCACCCAATATATTTGGGTGGGGGGACGACCTAAATCCACAAGGGAACAAGAGGAGAGAAAAGACAGATGGAAGGAGGGAGAGAGAGAGGGAAGGAGGAGTGAATAGAGAGGCCTGCATATTAAGATAAGAAATAAACCGCAACTGACCTAAAAGGAGATAATACAAACTCCAAGATGATTAAACTGTTACAAAAAAGAAAAAAAGGAGCTATCAAGTATCTGATTCTCTAAAACTATTCCTTACCAGTGCAAGTTATGTACATGGCATGAAAAATATTGCTTCACACTCAATCCGAAGGGAAGGGAGAGGGGAACGGGGGGAGGGGGAGAGGGCAGGGACTACCTGGGGAAGAAAGCGACATGCAGACATGGAATCTTGGAGATACATGAGGAAGCATTCCTATGGTGAAAAAAAGGGGACCCGGAAACCCTTCGGCTGGTACTTTATATATTAAACTTTGTTAGTGTCATGCCAGAGTGAAATCTCCAAGCCGGTTCTCAGGACATGTGTGCAGCTCCGGTGGCGGCTCAGGAGAAGGCCGAGATCACTGCGCACAAACAGACTTCATTGTCCCAAACTGAAAGCAGGGATGGGGGGCAAGAGGGAGAGATCCAAGAGAAAGAAGTGGGCTGGTCCGAGAGCAAAAAAAACGAGGAAAGCTATGCCCCCAAAGCCACTTGCACTTGAGACCCGAGAGAGGAAGGCGAACGAGTCGCGGAGCCACCAATGTGTTTCCAGGTGTGAGTGTGCAGTGTACATGCCCACAGGACAGAAGACTGCCTGCCAAGGCGGTCTTTTCTGAGAAGCCAGAAAAGAGTGGATTCTCCTCGATTTAAGAGTTCATCTGTGCCTGCAAAGCAGCCTGAATGGCAACAAAAAAACAACGAAAACGCTCTCTTGAGGTCCCTCAAGCACCCCTCCTTTCCGTTCTTCTAAATGAGGCACACACGAGCACACACGCACACACAAGAGAACATTTCCTGGCTCGTGGTGGGATTTCAAAGACACCCACCCTCCCGCCCCCCCCCCCCCCCCCAGCATTACATTCATCACCAGTCACAGGGAAGGGGAGGTTAGCCCTCTTTTGAGAATGCTCTTAAACGGAAGGGAGGAAAGGGAGGGGGGAGTCAACAAAGGGCAGGGGCCGAGGAAGTGCGCACGCGTCTCCGGCTGAAGAACAGACCGAGGAAGAGAAGGACGGGCAGCGGCCGAGGGAGGTCACAGGTTCTGGCAGCACTGGAGTTTATTGGATTTCTGTCCGTCGGTGGTGGGAGGCACGCTGATGTCCACCACGTTGTTTCCTGGAGACTCGTCGTGGGCAGACCGGTCCGCGATCTGCTTCTGGGACACGATGCGATAAATTTCTGCAAAGGAGACCAGAGGATGACTCTGATGAGGATGTGGAATTCTTATGGCCCCATAAGCAACTGGTGAAGACGCCACAGTGAGGGTGACCCACCCCATAACATGCAGGCTGGGACGACACGATCCCGGGTTACGGAAAAACACGGTTGGATCCAGCATGTGGCGAGGTTTAGTCACCTGCTCAGCATTTGCTGTGACCCAGGGTCACCCGAGTAGTGCTCCTGGTTCAGCTCCTGCAGTCAGCAATTTTTCTTTGTACTTTTAGCTATACAATTTGGGATGGACCCCCTTGGAATGTTGTGGGAGTAGGAAGGGTTTTCCAGAGGAAAAAACTGCAGACTACAGGAACCAGGAGCACCACTCAGGTGACCCTGAGGACAAAGAGAAACCTCCAAGTGGCCTCCACAACCCTCTAAAAAAATGCAAATGACCAGCTGTCTGCAAGGAATATAAATCTTTCCATTCGCCATTATCCTGTCAAGAGCTGAAGAAGCTTCTTGGATGAGAAGCGAAACGACTTCAAAGAGAAAACAAGAACGTCCAGTTGCCTCCTGAAAAAGCACCAACAACCTAGTTAAAACATTCTTGAAAATGGTCCCATTTTTAACACGCAGCATTTCTGAACATGAGCAAAACCCACATCCACTGGGAGACTATTCTAGTGGCTTTAATCCCCTTCACCTCTTCCGGAGTGGAGAACAACATGTTTCTCTCTAAATAATGGATGTCCAACCTTGGCAACTTTGGGACCTCTGGACTTTTAACTCCCAGAATTACCCCCACAGCCAGCAGATACCCTTGCCATAGATGATGGTAATCCTGCAGGTAGCCCAGTGCCAAGCCATAAAGGACCTTAGGGATTAAAAATAAATAGCTCTTGAAATTGCACCATGGAAACCAACCAGTAACGAGTGTGGGGCGAACAGCATTTTGTGTTCCCCGGAGAATTGGCTATAGTTTCCGAGGGGCCTTCGTTGGCAGCCCCAGGCAGAGTGTATTTGTGGTTATCGAAAAGAGCAATAATGGTGTCAGAATCACCACATCTAAGTCCCTGCACTAGGTAAGGCCACAGGTGGTACATCACTGATGATGGGCAAAGGCCCCTCGGCTTCCACCTGCTTCTGGAGAAGGAGCCCAAGTCCAAAAGCTGTACTGCAAATTGCTCTCAGCAGCCAGGTGGGTGGTTTCTATGACTCCTTCCCAGTAGGAAATTACAAAGCCCCTGGATGACAGCCCATTCAGGCAAGAAAGGATGAGAAGCGAGCCCAATTCAGCTCTCTTATCGCCACAGTCTAACCCCAAATGTGACCATGCCCCATGCTTAGATTCACTTGTCTTCCTCTTTCAGCACTCTAAACGTCCACCCAGTCAGATGACGAAACATTTAATAAATTATCATCACCATTGTTGGCCCTTGTAGGTTGCAGAAAACCTCAGTATAAAACAGGCTAGTAAGAGACCTCAGAAACAAGGCCATCCACTGCTCAGGAGTAACTGAACCATGCTGCCACTGGAAAACCTAGAGAATTCTCTGAGCATCCTTTGGAAATCGCCAGCCCGTTCCTGCATTCTGGACCAACTGTAGCTTCCAAGTGATCTCCGAGGGCAGCCCCAATGTGCAGTGCATCATAACAGACCACATACACAAGGCAAATAAATTACAAAGGATCGTGAGAGGAGTGTTGTGTCCTGTTGGCCGTCGGTCACTCCAGCAGCTGAATCAGAGAGGAGGAGGAGGAGGAAGAGGTGTGGGAGTCAGGGTCAGCATCAGGGCCTGAGAGCTCCGAGGGGGAAGAGGGAATGGAGCTGGCAGAGAGAGAGAGAGGCAGAGTCTGGGCCATCCGTCAGCCCTCCGATGGAGAGTCAACAGCCCCCAGGTCTGGAGGTGGCTGATGAGGAAGGGAAGGAACAGCTGGGTCCAGTGCCTGACGCATGGAAGCACAGAAGGCAGAGGAGAGGAGAGCAGTGGAAATCTATGGGCCAATTCTGGGGAAGGAGAAGCCACCGCTGGGAGGGAGGGAGGGAGGGAGGGAGGGTGAGTGAGTGAGTGGGAGAGAGAGAGAGAGAGAGAGGGAGAGAGAGACTTTCTGCCGGGGCTGCTGGGGCTCCTAATAAAGGAATCATTGATTTAACTACAGAGGGCTTGTTGTGTTTGAGAGCCGGGTCAGAACAAAGAGGCTCTAAGCAGGAAGAACCCAAACTGCAAAAAAACAGGGTTAAGTTCACTGTTGCTAAGATGGCTCCCCCACTCCTGGGCTACCAGACTGGAGGCCCTGTGAGGGCAGGTTGACACCTTCAAGGATGATGGGCCCTGGGGATCGCACTGCCAACACTGCAACGGAGTCAAGCAGCATAAGCACGGATGTTGCCGTAGCAAAAAGCTCTTGGCTCCCTGGAGTCTACGGCTTCAACCACAGGATCCCACAGGTGTTTACCTCCAGCGCAGCCGCCTCTGAAAGCCATTCAGGCTTCTTGGATACCGACTGCCACCCTGCTTCCCTGCCCTGGGTTTGGTGAGTTTCCTCCTGAGAGGGCAGCACCACCATCTGGGCCCACCCAAAAAAAAAGGTGAAAGCCAGGGGCCCTAAGCAGCTGATTACCTGGGATTAAGGCTGAGGAGCAGGAGGATGGATACTGACTCTACTTTCCTGTGAGTGGTTCCCACATCTGCCTCAACAGCTGTCTATAGAAAGCAGCAGTTATCCAAGGCACCACTCTCCCCCTACTCCAGGAGTGGGCAATTAATTTTCCCAAGAAACTGGGGCTGCTACGGAAGGTCCCCAACATTGCCAACTCTCTGCCCCCCACGATAGGTGCCACTTGAACTACAATTACGTGACCACAGGGATGCTGCAACGGCCATATTAAGAACAAGGACCAGTTATAAGTAAATAGCACTTAGACCTACGTACCACTTCACAGTGCTTTATAGCCCTCTCTAAGCAGCTTACAGAGTCAGCCTTTGGCCTCCAACCATCTGGCTCATTTAGCGACCTCAGAAGGATGGAAAGCTGAGTCAACCTGGAGACGGTCAGGATCAAACTCCTGGCTGTGGGCAGAGTCACCCTGCAATACTGCATTCTAACCATTATGCCACCATGGCTCTTAATGTTGAACGGTCACTAAACAGTCATAAGTCAAGGACTATCTATATCAAATATTAAGACTCATTCTCCACTTTACACATGCTTGATCTTCCATTTGCATTTAACACACATTCTCCTCTTTCTACCATTATACTAAATGGTTAATTTGGTTTTTGAAAATCTAGCATAGCAAATCAACTCTATCCTTCAGTATCTAGTTTTCTACTTGCCATTTAGTTAGACCGGGAGCTCATCCTAACCATTTGTGTGAATCATATTTTATGCAACGGAAGAGAGAACATTGTAAACAAGATATGATGAGGCTAAACTTGGCAAGAAGCAAACTCTAGGCCTGGATGCCATTCAAGTCTCAATCGGGCAGCACCTTCTTGAGAAGACCTCATTCCAACAAGCCCACCCTACAAACCGCCACTCAATTCCTTCCCTGTCAATCAATTAGGCCTTTGCCAGATGGAGATGAGTGACAGGAACCACAATATACAATCACCAAATTCAAACGTTGGTACCCAAGCGGGACAGCGGCCGCACCTGAAGGGCAGAGGAGAGTTTGGGTTCCTTTACCTGTAAGGATGTTCTTGAAGGCTTCTTCTACATTTGTTGAGTCAAGTGCTGAAGTTTCAATGAACGAGAGATTGTTTTTTTCTGCAAGAGAAAAAGAATTAAAAATATAATTTCAATCTTAATGGCTACTTTGTGCACAGAGGAGCACTCAAACTGGGGAAGGCTGGTTTAATGTTTAACAGGATTTCCCCTTAAAAGATTAGTTAACTGAAGGGAAAATTAATACTAGTCTGGATTATACATAACCAGCATGACCAACTGGGTTTAGCACCTAGTTTGATGCCTCTCTTCCAATCCAGGAGAGGACCAGACAGTTCTATTTCTTCAGTTTTAAACGAAAAAGTGTTGATGTTTGTAGCTAGCTTTGATTGTGAACAACAAAGTTTCATCGTGTTTTCAAACTGGCTTAGTTTTGCTGACTAAAGCGAAGAAGAATCAAAGTTTGTTCAAATCAAACTGGAACACGAGAAGTGTTTTATTTATTTATTAAACCTGGCTGCCCAACTCACACAGAGGTGACTCCAGATGGCCTGCAATGTTTTAAAATCTTACAGCAGAAAAACCCATAAACCCCACCCCCATTTTAGCCCGTGGGGCTCAGTGCGATTTGACACAGTGACATTCAATCAGCTTTCCACACTCTGCCCCCGGACTCATAACTTAAACTACAATTATAGTAAGTCTCGACCACCATGGCATAAAGATCAAGGTTGAACTTGAGGCAAGAGTGTCTAACCCACTTTGTCCCATAGTGGCCATTGTAACTTTGAAGGATTGCAGAGTGTGATGCCGTCTCCTGGCAAGGGTCAACACAAAAACGTACTAATTCTAAGATATATTAAGGCTCACCAAGTTCAACACAGTATTTTATTTATGCTCAAGAGCCTTTGGCTTTTCCAACTTCCTGCTTAGAGTATCTTTTCATGATCATTTGTAGCTTAGTTGCCTTGTGCATGTGGACTGTTATGATGCTGCCCTCGGAGACCACTTGGAAGCTACAGCTGCTCCAGAATGCAGCAATGGGCCAAAGGATGCTTGGGGAATTCTCTGGTTTTCCAGGGGCAGCAGAGTGCAGTAGTTCCTGAACAGTGGATGCTATCGTTCCTGAGAGTTCTCTTGCTAGGGACGTATTCTTATTCTAGATGCATGATGGCAAACCTGTGGCACGCGGAGCCATATCTGTGGGCACGCGAGTGTTGCGCTAGCTCAGCTCCAGTGCGTTGACTTTCATGAAATCAGCACTCCTGGCCAGCTGATTTTCGGGCCTTCTGGGCGCACTGGAAGTTGGGAAATGGGCTGTTTCCGGCCTCTGGAGGGTCTCGGGGGGGGGGGGGTGTTTTTGCCCTCCCCAGGCTCCTAGAAAACCTCTGGAGCCTGGGGAGAGCGAAAAACGGGCCTTCCAGTCCCACTGGAAATCAGGAAACAGGTCGTTTCCAGCCTCTGGGAGGGTGGGGAAGGCCGTTTTTGCCCTCCCCAGGCTCCTAGAAAGCCTCTGTAGTCTGGGGGGGATGCTTCAAAATCCCTGCAATGCTTCAGCAATTTGCACAAAGCTTTTGTAAGGCATTCAAGGTGTGGGTTGTTTTTTTTTTTCCTTCCTGAGATTTCCAAAAATCTCTGAGCACACTTTTAGAGAGCAACCTGTCCTGCTTTGACATTATATATGTTGACAGCAGCAAGACTGTTGTATGCCCAAAAATGGAAGAACACTTCGATTCCCACCATGGGCGAATGGTTGCAGAAGTTGATGGAGATGACTGAAATGGCAAAATTGAGTATTTTGATTAAGGAAAAGAATATAAGTGCCTTTGTTTCCACATGGAGACCAGACTGCTTCTGAACTTTGGGCTTGAGGTAGAAAACAATGAAACTTTGATCTTGGGTTTTACTGATTGGTAGATCTTTATAGAAATGGCTTGTTCATATTATTACGGAAAACCAAAAAGTTGTGGTTTGATGTTAGTGCCTTATTTTACTGCAACAGAGAGAGTCGGAAGTCAACGTTTGTTCCTTTTTCTTTTTTCCAACCCTTCCTCACTTTTCTTTCCCCCTCTTCCCCCGCATTGCTTTCCTATTTACTTTCGTATTTTGCGTACTTTGTATGAAAATGTTAAATTGTTAAATGCTAAAATAAGGCAAAGGGCCAAACCTGCGAAAGCACGGGCCTCGTCTGTCGGCACAGCTCTCAGGTGACGCAGGTCGCTCTTGTTCCCCACCAACATGATGACAATGTTATTGTCTGCGTGATCCCGCAGCTCCTTCAGCCAACGCTCCACGTTCTCGTAGGTCAGGTGCTTGGCAATGTCATAAACCAGAAGGGCCCCAACGGCACCACGGTAGTAGCTGAAATTATTTTAACGAGTATTACGCAGACTGAAAGCCAAACACTATCACAACCTCTTGACCACAGCACAAACTGCCAAGTGGCCCTTTTACAAACTTGTAGCCAAGTGTATTCAGCAAATGGGCATCCTAAAATCTTGTAAGAGCCATGTCCAGATAATCCTCCACTTACAACCCTTTGTTTAGGGACGGTTCAAAGTTACAACGGCGCAGGAAAAAAGTGACTTATGATTAGTTTTCACACTTACGACCATTGGAGCATCCCCAGGGTCACATGATCAAAATCCGAATGCTTGGAAAGTGGCATGGGTTTATGACAGTGGCAGTTTCCCAGGGTGATGCGTTCACTTTTTGTGACCTTCTGGCATGCAAAGTCCATGGGAAAGCCAGATACCCTTAAAAGCCGTGTTACTAACTGAACTGCGGTGATTGACTTAACAACTCTCTCGCTTCAGCAATGGAAATTTAGGGCTCCCTTATGGTTGTACATCGAGGACTACTTATAATGATCTTAACACCCCGCCCACCCACTCCTGTTAGCCACCTACTAGCCACCCCTCCCCCCCCAAGCTGCCTTTCAAGCCTTACGCAGAGGTGATGGCACGATAGCGCTCCTGGCCTGCCGTATCCCAGATCTGGGCCTTTATTGTCTTCCCATCCACCTGGATGCTTCTGGTGGCAAACTCCACCCCAATGGTGCTTTTGCTCTCCAGGTTGAATTCATTCCGTGTGAAACGGGATAAGAGGTTACTCTTCCCCACGCCTGAGTCTCCGATCAGCACCACTGCCAGGGCAGGAAAAGACAACACTCCATCAGTATTCATTCATTCATCACCTGGAAATGTGAGGAAGGCAGGAAGGAAGGGAGGGAGGGCAAAAGGCACCATTGGCAAATCGCACACAAAAGGACAGCGTGGTTAAGAGGAAGCCTTCAAACTGTGACTGAATGTCCTGCTTTCCTGCTCCCTCCTATCACTTTCAATGTCTGATTGCTATCTTTTCTATTCCACTTCTCCTCCGGGCCATCCCAAATTTCCTTCATTCAAGCTCAATTACTAGGGACTTCCAGGAGATTCCATTTTCTGTTCTTGGCCCCAGTACAGAAGTGATTTGTGGCTGCCTTTTTCCAAGATACTTCCAACTTTCCACCACTCTGCAGTTTTGCTGGTCTCCCATCCAAATACTAATCAGATCCAAATTTGTTTACCCTTTTTGCTAAAGATTTCCTGAAGTTACTAGATGCTTCCACGCACTTAAGACTAGTTCTGTCAATGAAAACTGTAAGGGAAACTAATTTCTAATCTAACAATATTCTTAGAGCTACCTTATGCATTTGCCTCCTGATACCAGATTTTTGTGCTGTTTGGTATGTTGGGAGGTCTGGTAAGAACAGACGAGACTGTTCAAGTCTAAAGGCCACAGACCACAACGTATGATATCTACCATTTCAAAAGTCACTTTATCTGGATTATGAAGATAACAGAAACTCTTAGGATGAAACAGAATAGTCTTAACAACAGTGAAAACCTAAACAATGCTTTCATCCATGAAACACACAGGCAGAATTAAAATGCTAAAGATATTTAAACAAAAATAAATACTTGGAAGTAGAAAACTTCCTCAACTTAAGCATAAGCATCAATGGCTATGTCCAATGCAAATGTTTTTGAAAAACTTATCACCCTTTATTATTTTCATAAATAATGATAGAGAACATACCAAATACTCCTTCCTCCTCTTCTTTTCTCCAAACTCACAACCCTGTGAGGTGGGTTGGACCGAAAGAGAGCAACTGGCCCAAAATCACCCAGCCGGCTTTCATGGCAAAAGCAGAACTAGAACTCGCCATCTCCTAGTTTTTACCATAGCCTGGTGCTTTAACCACTAGCCCACTAACTACTAGTAGTCCTTGCATTACACTGGCAACGGTCTGTACAGAAATCCTAGCTTAGCATACAATTATGCCTCCTGCGTCCACTTATTAACTTAGCGGGT
The DNA here is from genome assembly GCA_030761175.1 of Masticophis lateralis. NCBI lineage: Eukaryota > Metazoa > Chordata > Lepidosauria > Squamata > Colubridae > Masticophis > Masticophis lateralis. The sequence continues at coordinate 351,883,340 of JAUDYJ010000001.1, read as the reverse complement.
AAAAAGATTCATCTTCTCTGAGTTTTGATTTCCCTTTAGTTTCCAACTGTTACTTTCTGTGCCCATTCGCCCATTCTATTTGCTTTCTGCCAGTCTCTAGAAATTCTCAGTCATCTGGGTCAAGCGAAACATTTCTTTCTTCTTCTTCCTCAAGAAAAAAAAAACAGTCCAGTTGCCTTTTCTAAGAAAACAGCAACTTTGAGACATGGGAGTGGGCTTCTCTTCAATTGTGGACCACTTTCACAGAAATCAGCAAACATACCTAAAACACTGGACTCCATGGTCACCTGATATTGGGGCTGCAGGAATATTTGTCTGTTTTTTTTATTTGCTGAATTTCATTACTAGCTTAAGTTATCTCTTCATGCTAACAAAGTTAGAGAACTACAGCCTAAATTCGGAGCCTGAGATCCATCTATTCTCTAGGTCAGCATCAGTTGACTGACAGTCCAGCTCTATGATGCTAACTGAAACTCAAATGTACCAATAAGGGAGAATATTTGCAGCTCAGGGTTAAAATGAGGGGTCCTTGGTGCTCTCTGAGCTTGCTTGTTTTCCTGCAGATGTTTCATTAGTTCATTAGAGCTAGTTACAGTAATGAAACGTCCACAAGAAAACAAGCAAGCTCAGAGAGCACCAAGGACCCCTCAACTCAAATGTGATTGGATTATGACTGCACCCCAATGCTGGTAGCCTCTGAATCTCTAGACCCCCAAATACAATCACAGGAAATAAGCCACTTTCTTTCTCTGACAATCTCCCACCCCCTCTTTTAAGCCCAGCCAGCTCTCGTGTGAGCATCACAGAAGCTTATCAATGGCTCTGTTCTGTTACACATCATGGGACATACGGACACACACACAGCCAAGAAAGCAAGGGGACAACAAAGACCTATAGAAAGCGTCCATCACATTTTTGACTGAGAAGACACCCCTGAAAGAATACAGAACAAGAAGAGCTGGAAGGGACCTTGGAGGTCTTCTAGTCCAAGCCCGAGGCCATTCTAGGCAAACAGCCGTCCAGTCTTTTCTTAAAGGTGAAGGAAACTCACCATTTCTGTAAGCAAGTCCTTCCACTGATTAAAGAAGAGGGGTTGCCCAGTATTATTATTAAATTTACAGGCCACCCATCTCCCTATTAAGCCCCTCTGAGTGGCTGCCAACATTGTAAAATAGCAATATAACATCAACCAAAGATTACAAAACATTCAGAACACAGAACATTAAACATTAAAAGGAGGACTGACAGAGCTGGGTTTCCCCTTCACCTGAAGGGAGCACAGTAGGCACAACCCCCCATCCAGAAATCCATTCAGAAGACCACCCACCCATCTTCTGAAATGTAATAATACTAATAATGGTCTGCAGAGATTGTCAGCCATCCAGGTCCTGGTTGTCCCAAAGGTGCTTTTTCAGAAGGCAACTGGACTTTCTCCAGTTGGTTTTCTCTTTGAAGACGTTTTGCTTCTCATCCAAGAAGATTCTTCAGCTGATGAGAAGCGAAAATGTCTTCAATGAAAAACAAGATTGCCTCTTGAAAAAGCACCTTTGGGACAATACTAATAATGGTTAAAAACAGATACATTGACAGTATTTTATTCAGATTATGAATGCATGCTCCATAGTTTTATTCTTTTGAACACCCTAAGCCGCCCAGAATTACAGAGTTACTTTACCCTGTGGCAAGATGGGTGGCTAACAAATTTTTAAAAAATAATTAATTCATTACATTCATTATTGCCACCGATTCCCAGCGATCCTGGGCAGGTTTGACCCCGTCTGACAGGCCAAAACCCAAAAGAAAAACCTCCTAAACATCTATTCAGATTCAGAAGACCACCCATCAGCTTCTCAAATCCAACAACACTAATTACTAACAATGTATACTTTTTACACTCTTTTATTCGAATTATATATGCCTTTTGCACAGTTTTTTTTTCCAATACCGTAAACCACCCAGAATTACAAACTTTACCCTGTGGCCAGATGGGTGGCTAATACATTGCATAAAATAAAATAATAATTCATTAGATTCACCTTCCCACCGATTTGATTCCCTGGTGGGTTCTTTGATCCCCTGTCCAGTCAGGCCAAAACCCAAAGGAAGACCCTCCTAAACATCCCCATCGGCTTCTCAAAACCAACAATAACAGTTAATGATTGACAATGTACACTTTTTTTTTACAGGACTTTATCAATCCTATAGGCATTGGTCTGCCTATACAGCCAAACATCCACACAACTTGGTCTGTTGTGAGGATGTTTGGGTGGTATGGGGTGGGGAATTGTGGTGGGTGGGGGTGTGTTTGGGGATTGTTGTGTGTGTTGGACCTGGTCTTTGGGTGTTAAGTGAATTTCATTGTATGGGTATACTGTGTATACATGAACAATGGCAATAAAGTTATTGTTTTTATTATTGTTGTTGTTGTTGTTGTTATTATTATTTAATCTTTAGTGAGATTCACAGCCTTTGAGGCTGCTTAATAGCTCAGCAGCTCAAGTCCTAACCAAGGACCTAGGAACTGTTAAGGTATCCTCGGAGAATATAAACTGTTGGGGGGGGGGGAGGAGAGGGGATGATGATGATGATGATGATGATGATGACTGGCATAGTTTTATCCTTTTTGAAGACCCTAAAACCACCCACACAATGAGAGACTTTTAATTTCCCCCCACCCTGTGGCCAGCTAACAAATTGAATAAAATCAATGAATTCTTCATCGGATTCATTATGGCCACATTTTTCCCCAGAGACCCTGGGTGGGTTTGATGATCCCCCCACCCCCCAAACCCACATTGGGGGCAAAACCCCAAAAGAAGAAGCGACCCCCCCCTCTCCCTCCCCACCCTTATTTTTAAGCAGGGCTGCCTTGAAATTTCGCCCCTGGCATGTTCTGCGTTATTTCTGGTTTTTTTAGAAGGGGGGGCGGTTGGGGGGGGCTTGGAAAGGGCCACGGGGGGGAGGGGCAGGGGGGTTTCCAACCGGCCTTGCGGAGGGGGGGAGGGCGCCCCCTCCTCCCAAAGTGGGGAGGGGGGGAGGGGGTCTTTGAGGGGGAAGCTGCCCTTTCTTGCAAGCCCCCCCGCCCCCAATTTCTTTGAAGGGGCCCCGAGAGGCCTGAGCTGAGGCGGGGAGGGGCTCCCGGGGGAGACCCTCAGGAGGGTCGTCTTCTCCCCTCCCCTCCCCCCCCTCCCCCTCCCTCCGTCCTTCCCGCCGCCTCAGGCCCACCTTTGAAGAGATAGTCGTACTCGTCGTCGCGGGTGCCCATGGCGGCGCTGGGCCCGTCCCGCTCGAGGAGGAGGAGAAGGAGGAGGAGGAGCAGGCAGGCCGAGCCAAGCCGGGCCGAGCCGGAGCGATCCGCGCCAGCCCTGCCTGACAGGATTTTCCACCGCCTCCCCCTCTCACTCCCCTCACTCACTCCCGTCAGGCAGGCGAAGGGCGGGGCCGGCGCGGAGATGACGCCGACGCCGAGAGAGAGAGAGAGACAGCCCGCTCCGCTTATCAGAGGCGGCGCTCGCGCCCCGGGAGGCGGGACAAGGCCACGGCGGGCCCGCCAGTCCTCGGCCAGCGCGAGACTCGGCGGGGACCAATCGGCGGACCGCAAAGGGCGCGAGGCGGGGGGGGGGGAGAGGGAGGGGGAGGGGCCTCTGGCCGTCTGCAGGTTCAAAAAGGAGGCGGGCCCTCTTCCCCCCCCCCCACCTCTTCCTGTTTAGCATTTCAAGAGAGAGCTCTGGAGGGATGGGTTGATTGACAGATAACAGGCGGATGGATAGATCAATATATAGTACATAACAGATAGAGACAGACGGACGGAGAGACATAATGGATGGATAGATCAACAGATGGATGTCAGATAGATGATGGAGGGATGGACGACAGATAATAAATGGATGAATAGATCAATATATACATAACGTATTGGATACAGACAGACAGACAGATAGATCAATATGACAGATAGATCATGGATGGATGGATAAATCAATATATACATAAGAAGATAGAGACAGATAGACAGACAGACTAGATAGACAGATAGAGAGAGACAGACAAAAAGATAGATAGATGACAGACAGACTGACAGAGAGAGACAGAAACAGACAGACAAATAGACAGAGAGAGACAAATAGAGATCGATAGATAGACAGACAGCCATAGACAAAGAGAGAGATAGACGGACAGATGGACAAAGAGAGAGAGAGAGAGACAAATAGAGAGACAGAGAGAGATAGACAGAGAGACAGACAGACAAATAGAGAGATAGACATGATAGAGATAGATAAGATAAATAGACAAGATAGATAGATAAATAGAGAGAGAGACAGACATGATAGAGATAGAAAGAATGATAGAGAGATGATAGAGATAGATAAGATAGACAAGATAGATAGATTATAGATGGGTGGGTAAATTATAGATAGATAAATAGATCAGATAGATAGGACAGACAGCTCAATATGACAGATAGATAGATGGATGGATAAATCAATATATACATATGATAGATAGATAGATAGATAGATAGATAGATAGACAGACAGACAGACAGACAGACGGATAGATGGTAGAGATAGTTAGACAGACAAGATAGATAGATAGATGATAGACAGGTAGACAGACAAAGACCAGGGGAAGGCTGCAACAGTTGTAAGTGTGAAAAGCAGCTGTAAGTCACTTTTTTCTGGGCCGGTGTAACTTTGAACAGTCTTCCAGGCTTTGTGAAAAACACCAGCAGGGTGGGGGCAGGGGCCGTCCCATCTGGATCTCTGGGCATTAGCCACATTCAAGCCGGAATTGGTTCCCTTGGATGCATCCCAAATTCCGACATCTGGAACCGTTACAGATAATTGGTGCAAAGTTTAAGTATTTAAAGGTGGCTACTGGATGTGGATATGGAAGGGGGAGAAAAGGGAGAATATACTTTCACTAGAAAACTTTTTTTTAAACTTTCTTTTTAGTCTAATTGTAGTGGGTGACTTTTGCTTTTTTGTCTATTTCCTTTGTGGTTTTGATATTTTCAGAACAGAGCAAAATAGAATAAAATAGAATCTATCATCTATCTATCTACACATATATACAGACACACACACACACATATAGGTATAATAAAACATATGAAGAAGAAGCTGCAGGATTTGGGTCTGGCTAGAGAAAAGAAGAATTAGGGGTGACATGATAGCAGTATTTCAATATTTGAGGGCTGCCCCAAAGAAGAGGGGGTCAAATTATTCTCCAAAGAACCAGAAGGCAGGACAAGAGACAATGGATGGAAACTAACCAAGGAGAGAAGCATCCTGGAACTAAGGAGAAACTTCCTAACAGTGAGGACAATTAACCAGTGGAACAGATTGCCACCAGAATTCATAATCAGATAATCAGTCTGGAGGAGACTGATTATCTAGACCCATACCAATCAGGCTTCAGGCGCGGACACAGCACGGAAACGGCTTTGGTCGCCCTGGTGAATGATCTCTGGCAGGCCCGGGATGGGGGTTATTTCTCTATCCTGGTGCTACTTGGGGTGGAGCTGTACATCTCCACCCCAGACCACCCCAACAATGCCCTTGAGGTGATGTCCCGGTGCCTGGAGGCCGTACGGATCTGGATGGGGAGGAACAGACTTGGGCTCAACCCTTCCAAGACCGAGTGGCTGTGGTTTCCGATATCCCCATATAGTCAGTTGGTTTCATCTCTGACTATTGGGGGCGAGTCATTAGCCCCCACGGATGGGGCTTGCAACTTGGGCATCCTCCTGGACTCACGGCTGTCTTTAGAAGGGCATATGACGGCTATGGCTGGGAGGAGTTTTTATCAGGTTCGCCTGATTCGCCAGTTGCGTCCCTTTCTAGATCGGGATGCGTTACGCATGGTCACTCATGCCCTCGTCACCTCACGCCTGGACTACTGTAATGCTCTCTACATGGGGCTCCCCTTGAGGAGCACACGGAGGCTCCAACTGGTCCAGAATGCGGCCGCGCGGGTGGTGATGGGAGCAACGTGGCGGTCCCATGTGACTCCCCTCCTGCGCGAGCTGCACTGGCTCCTGGTGGTCTTCCGGGTGCGCTTCAAAGTTTTGGTTACCATCTTCAAAGCGCTCCATGGCTTAGGACCAGAGTATCTTCAGGACCGCCTTCTGCCACAAACAGCCTCTCACCGACCAGTCCACTCCCATAGAGAGATGCTCCTTAGGGTGCCGTCGGTCAAACAGTGTCAACTGGCAGCCCCCAGGGGGAGAGCCTCCTCTGTGGGGGCACCTGTCATCTGGAACAAGCTTCCCCCTGAGATAAGGAGGTTACAGGACCTGTGTACTTTTCGCCGCGCCTTAAAAACATTTTTATTTGAACAAGCTGGTCTAGCTTAACCTCCTTTTATATTGAGTTTTAAATTTTTTACAATTGGATTTTTAAACTGTTTGATCCAAATTATTTAATTTGTTTTAGATGATTTTTAACTTTTGTATTTATTGTATCTTATTTTGGCTGTTCACTGCCCTGAGTCCCGTTTGGGAGTAGGGCGGTATATAAATTTAATAAATAATAATAATAATAATAATAACTTGACCTCTCAGCGGCTTTTTGATATCATCGACTTACTGCGTCGTCTCGCGGGGTTTGGGGCACTGTTTTACAGTGGTTCTCCTACCTCTTGGGCCGTACACAGTTTGTTTGGGCGGGGAGGTCAGAGATCCTCCCCGAGATCCCTCACTTGTGGGGTGCCGCAGGGGTCGGTTCTCTTCCCCCCTGCTCTTTAACATCTATATGAAGCCGCTGGGTGAGATCATTCATGGTTTTGGGGTGCGGTATTATCAGTACGCTGATGATACCCAACTTTACATCTCCACCCTGGACCAACCCAAGGATGCCCTTTCCATGATGTCTAAGTCACGATGGAGACTCCATACTGATGGAGGCGGTACAGGTCTGGATGGGTAGGAATAGGCTCAGGCTCAACCCCTCCAAGACAGAGTGGCTGTGGATACCGGCATCCCATGATCTAGCTCCCCCATCACTATTGATGGGAGGTGAGTGTCTTGCTCCCTCGGAAAGGGTTCGTAATCTTGGCGTCCTCCTGGATTCATGGCTGTCTTTAGTGGACCATCTAACGGCTGTGACAAGGGGGGCATTTGCACAGGTTCGCCTAGTGTGCCAGTTGCAGCCTTTTCTAGACGGACAGCCTCCATACGGTCACTCATGCTCTCATCTCTCGGTTGGATTACTGCATGTCCTCTACATGGGGCTGCCCTTGGGGTGCACCCGGAGGATCCAACTGGTCCAGAATGCGGCCGCGCGAGTAATTACGGGTGCGTCCCGCTACTCCCATATAACACCACTATTGCGTGAGCTGCACTGGTTGCTGGTGATCCTCTGGATCCGCTTCAAGTTGCTGGTACTCACCTATAAAGCCCTTCATGGCATGGGCCTGGGGTATTTGCAGGATCACCTCCTACCGGCCTCCCACCGCCCAGTGCGCTCACATAGGGTGGCCCTCCTCCGAGTCCCCTAGCCAGTGTCAGCTGGTAGTCCCCAGGATGAGGGCGTTCTCCGTGGTCGCACTGACCCTCTGGAATGGGTTGCCCACCGGGCTCCGGACGGCCCCCAACCTCCGCACCTTCCATGCCGACCTAAAGACGTGGCTCTTTCAGCAACTTCCCTGATCTGCCGTGGATTTTAATTCGGGGATTTGGGGATTTTAAATTGTTTTTTAATATTATTTAATCTTATCTATTGTCGGGTTGTTTTATTGTTGTGAGCCGCACTGAGTCCTAAGGGAGAAGGGCGGCATATAAATCTGACGAATAAATAAATAAATAAATAACCCAGTGATGGCGAATCTTTTCAGCACCTAGTGTGCAGCCACCTGATCTTCAGGTTTCCAGGGCTCCAGCACATGTGAAGATCAGCTGGCAATTGCATTGCATTGCCATTGTATTTATATATGTGTGTGTGTGTGTATATATATATACACACACACACACACGTAGGTCTTCCAGGAGCTCCTAAAAGCACGAAGCCGACAACACCAGCCTGAAGATGACGAATGAGACTTCATCGAAACGTCGCCAAAACACATCCAATTCTATGCGGGAGAACACCCGAATAACCAAAGACCTATATATAAACACCCACGAAAAAAAACCTCAGAAAACACATATATATACATATATACATATATTAATCACTGTCCATTTGGAATACATAGCGGAAAGAGGGAAGTTGAGAGTTCACAAGGTTGATGCTATAGGAAAGAAAACTGTGGGGTGAATCTGGATGGTTTGCTTTGGATGCCATGAAGCCCCCTCCCAGAAGGAAACAAGGAAAACAGATTTATTTATTTATTTATTTTATTAAATTTTTATACAGCCCTTCTCCCGAGGGACTCAGGGCAGTGTACAGCCATGATAAAAACAACATATACCACACAACTATTAAAAACAATTTAAAATGTATTAAATAATTTGGCCCTATTTTGTTATTTTAAAAACTCCGAAAACTAAAATACCCAATTAAAATCATACTTTTGTCAGCCCAGCCTGTTGGAATAGCAAGGTCTTGAGGGCACGACGAAAGGTCCGTAGGTCAGGGATCCTACGTATCTCCGGGGGCAGTTCATTCCATAGGGTGGGAGTTCCCACAGAGAAGGCTCTCCCCCTGGGGGCCGCCAGTCAACATAATTTGACCGACAGCACCCTGAGGAGTCCCTCTCTGTGAGAGTGTACTGGCTGGTGGGAGGCTATCGGTGGCAGAAGGCGATCTCATAGGTACCCAGGTCCTAACCCATGGAGCGCTTTAAAGGTGGTAACCAGCATCTTGAATCGCACTCGGCAGACCACTGGGAGCCAGTCCAGTGCAGGAAGCACAGGAGAGGTGTTACACGGGTGCGTCGAGTCGCCCCCATAATCACCTGTGCTCTTCAATTCTGAACCAGTTGGAGCCTCCGAGTGCTCTTCAAGGGGAGCCCCATGTAGAGAGTGTTACAGTAGTCCAGACAGGAAGTGACGAGGGCATGAGTGACTGTGCGCAAAATTGTGGAGAGGATGCGTTGGGTCCCTGATAATTCTGTGGACTCTGCTCAAGTGTCGCTTCTATGCCACGTGCTGCATAGAAGGGACTGAACTGCCAATGATCTTTTCTACTGTCCTCACCACTCACTGCACTGCCTGCCTGTCTGAAGCAGGAATGCTTCCAAACCAGATATGACAGGATGGTCTCCATCGTCCTTCTATAGAAAGTGGTAAGGACGGGGGGCAGAAGTTGTTTATTTTTATTTCTTTATTTCTCACCTTGCCTTTGGAAAATAGATTGAACCCCGCCCCCTCATCTTCATAGGAGCCCCTCAAATATTGGAAGACTGCTATCATGTTACCCCTAGTCCTTCTTTTCATTGGACTTTTGTTGTTGTTGTTGTTAGTTGCAAAGTCGTGTCTGACCCATCGCGACCCCATGGACAACGTTCCTCCAGGCCTTCCTGCCCTCTACCGTCCCCCTGAGTCCATTTAAGCTCACGCCGACTGCTTCAGTGACTTCAGCGCCCAGCCACCTCCTCCTCCGCCGTCCCCCTCTTCTTTTGCCCTCCGTGTTTCCCAGCATTAGGCTCTTCTCCAGGGAGTCCTTCCTTCCCATTAGGTGTAAACAATTCCACGACAAAAGAAACTCAAATTGTGGAAGATCCACCAGAGGGAGCCATGGCACCCTTGATCCCAAGAAGCATCTCTTTGTGCCTTTCCAGTTTTCAATAGAATAGAATAGAATAGAATAGAATAGAATAGAATAGAATAGAATAGAATAGAATAGAATAGAATAGAATAGAATGAAAGAAATAGTATGGATAGGATAGGATAGGATAGGATAGGATAGGATAGGATAGGATAGGATAGGATAGGGAGAGAAGAGTATAAAAATGGAATGGAATAGAAGAATAGAATTAGAATGAGAGTTAAGAGTTAGAGTTAGAATTAGAATTAGAATTAGAATGGGACCTTGGAGGTTTTCTAGTCCAGCCCCCTGCTCAGGCAGGAAACCCTATACCATTTCAGACAAATGTTTGTGAAAGTGTTGGAGCATTCACAACTTCTGAAGGAAAGCTGTTCACTAGTTAATTATTTGCACTATCAGAAAATTTCTCCTTAATTCCAGGTTGAATCTCTCCTTTATCAGTTTCCATCCATTATTCCTTGTCTGGCCTTCCAGTGCTTTGGAAAACAAGTTGACCCCCTTCCTCTTCTCTGTGGCAGCCCCTCAAATATTGGAAGATGCTCTCTTGTCTCCCCTGGTCCTTCTCTTCACTAGACTAGCCAGGCCCAGTTCCTGCAACCGTTCATCGTAAGTTTCAGCTTCCAGTCCCCTCATCATCCTGCTTGCTCTTCTCTGCACTCTTTCTAGAGTCTCCACCTGTTTTTTTATGGCGTGGCAACCAAAACTGGACACAGTACTCTAAGTGTGGCCTTACCAAGGCATCACAGAGTGTCTACTGGGTTTGCATGACTCAGCCCAAAATAATTTGCAATTTTCACCTCAGTCCCCAGGTCAGTTTGATTTCAGGTCAGTCTAAAGTCCCATCATCAGAGGCTTAATAATAATTAACTGCATTTTCCACGACAGTCCCAGATTTCGCTTGTTAAAATTTAAAAAGGCCTGGAAAGATTATATTTTTCACCCGAGGCTGTTAAGATGTTTTTATGCTGCCATATTTTTTTTATGCTTTAAATGGTAAATTGGATGTGATGTTGGAAGACAGCGGTGCCTCTATGCTGCGAGATAAAAATCCTGTTTTTAAGAAAAGTCGAGATGACAGAGCTTGGATGTGTGCAAAATATTAAGATATTAACGAGCCAAGCACATTTTGGCTTCATGGATTCTGCAAAGCTGGCCATTAAGACATGGTTGGTGAAGTTAACAGCTTAGTAATGTAATTGGCAGGTTGACTTCAATGGGATTTCAGCCGCCGCCAGGCTAATCCTGTAATGTAGCTCTTGCGGCCTGTAATCCTTGCCAGTTAAGAGCTCAACTTAAATTAAACAGATTCATCCATTTCTTTTTATTCCAGTGATGAGTTGGTCAGGAGAGTTCAGCCGAATAAGCAAAGTTGCTTTGGATAAAATTGGATCGGAGGCTTCCTTATTCCGATCCAGCCCCTCAACCCCAACTCTACAATCGGCCCTGGGATTGCAGGATTCAAAGCAAATACAGGTAGACTTCAATTGCTCCATCACTGGAGGCTTTTAAGAAGAGACCTGTCTGAAATGGTATAGGGTTTTCCTGCTTGGTTGGAGGGGGGGGTTGGACTAAATGACCTCTAAGCTCCCTTCCAGCTCTATTCTGATTGATTGAAGTAAGGTGAGTGCTCCGTAACCGGAGGCTTTTAAGAAGAGATTGGACAGCTCTTTGCGTGAATTGGTGTAGGCGGGCCTCCAGCTTGAGCAGGGGGTTGGACTAGATGACCTCGAAGGTCCCTTCCAATTCTTTATTATTCTGTTACTGTTATTGTGACTTAGGAGCCCAACGCAGCCCAGCGTTTCTGTCGCCAAGTGAGACAATTGAATTTTGCCCCATTTTACAACCTTGTTAAAAGTTTTGCTCAACTGTAGTGGTTAAATGCAACCCCCATCAATGTCGCTCGGTTGTCAACCATCCAAATGTAAATCATGGGGTCCATACTTTCCATTGCTACCCAAGACAGTTCTTAAATTTTACCCCATTTCACCATCTCTCTTGCCACCGCTGTTGCGTGAGTCACACGGTTGTTAAGTGAATCCGGCTTCTTCATTGACTTTGCTCGTCAGAAGGTCGCAAAAAGGGATCACGTGACCCCGGGACACTGCGACCGTCATAAATGTGAGTCAGTGGCCAAGGGTCTGAATTGTGACCATCTGACCACCAGGATGCTGCAATGCTTGTGTGAAAAATGGTCCTGAGTCACTTTTTTCCAGTGCTGTCGTAACTTCGGACGGTCACTAAATGAACTGTTGTAAGTCAAGGACTACCTGAAAGTCCATTCACCTGTGCTTCCCAGAAGTCCACACTGTTCCTCGGACAAAGCAACCTTCCTCACATCGAGAAATTCAGTGGGAGAAATGCAAAATATGCCTCAACATTTTTTTAAAAAAATTTTGATTTATATGCCGCCCTTCTCCGGAGACTCAGGGCGGCTTACAATGCGTGAAGCAATAGCCTTCATACTTCTGTATATTTATACAAAGTCAGCTTATTGCCCCCACAAACTGGGTCCTCAATTGACCTACTTTAGAAAGGATGGAAGGCTGAGTCAACCTTGAGCCTGGGGAGATTCGAACTTACAGTAATTGCAGGCAGCTGGAGTTAATCACAATGCACAGTGCATTAGTCTGCTGAGCTATCCAGGCTCTTTTGTCCACATCATTTTGTGGGAACCACTGTTATTATCCAGGGTGGGGTTCCCGGGAGCCCCCCACGCAGTGACCACCCGTTTCCCCTTTCTGGGGCTGCTGATAGGCGAGATGCATCCATCTAAATCTGTGTTTCACAATTGCGGCCACTTTAAGATGGGTGGACTTCAACTCCCAGAATTCCTTAGCTTGCAGTGCTTGTTGGGAAATTCTGGGCGTTTACAGATCTTAAAAAGTTGTTGAAACACTACAGGCAGTCCTCGACTTATGACCAGAATACAGGCCAAAAAATTTCTGTTGCTAAGTGAAACATTTGTTCAGTAAAATTTTTCCCCGTTTTACAACCCGGTTGTTAAGTGAATCCGGCTTCCCCATGGACTTGGTTTGTCAGAAGGTCGCAAAACGGGATCGCGTGACCCCGGGATGCTGCAACCGTCATAAATATGAGTCATTTGCCAAGCATCTGAACTTTGATTATGTGACATCACTTTCTTCAGTGCCGTTGTAACTTTGAACGGTCACTAAATGAACTGTTGTAAGGGGAGGACAAACTGCACTGTAGAGCAGTGTTTTTCAACCTTGGCCGCTGGACGATGTGTGGATTCCCCGGCTGGCTGGGGAATTCTGGGAGTTGAAGTCCACACATCGTCCAGCGGCCAATGTTGAGAAACATTGCTCTAGACAATTCCTTTCTCGGGATCATGTCCTCTTGTCCTGGCAAGTATACGGACTAGATGTCCTTCTGGCCTCTCAGTGCTCAAATCCTGAATTTCAGAGACTTCCATGGCGTGTATCATCCACCAGCTTCCGGCCAGGTGGCCCGTATAAACGAGGACCATCTATAAAAGCTTCGTCAACTATTTTGGTAAATCATCCCGTCTTACCGCCAAAAAGAATCCGAATGGAAAAGAAAAAAAATATCCCATCATTTTTAATTATTATTCATCAAAGCCCAAAAGACATATCACTGACCACAAAGTCTCACACACCTAAGTATAAAAAGATTTAAAAAAAAAAAAAAAAAGCAAAGAGGAGGAAACCAAAATCTCTCGTCTCTTTAACGGCGAGCACCGAAAACACAGTTTTGTAACGTTTACACGACAATATTCACTCGGCGATGGTCCAGTTTTTTGTTTTTTAAAAAACAACGCATTGGGAAAGAAGGGATGGAAAAACACACGTAACACGTAACCACTGACCCCTCCTCCCTCCGGACAACTGTCCTACGCAAGAGGAACCCAGGAGCATTTTAAGTCAATATGACCTAAAGGAGATCCAAAGAGATGGGGGAGGGGAGGGCATTAAATTCAAGGGAGACCCCAGTTTGGAGGGTCCGTGAAAGAGGCCCCAGCATTGCATGCCCTCCTACATCGGGGTCACATTTGCAGTGGGGAGTGGTCTCCCCCCATCTTCCCCAACCCTATAGCTATCTCAATGCCTTTGCGCATATATTTGGGGGGGGGCAGAGGGGGAGAGGAAGCCACAGCTGTTTTGCATTTGGAGGGGCACTAAGTCAGCAGCACAGCACCCAAAAAGACGTTCCCGCAATCTCAGGAGGCTGAGAGGTGGAGACTCCCAAATTTCTCCAGCCCAACAACCTAGCAGCCTTCCCCCATGCCCATGCGCTCTTCCCCCAGTTGGCCAGGTTCACCCACCTCCCTTACACAGGAAGCCCCCCCCCCCGACCCTCCCGGGACCCTCCGATCAATTGCCAGCTGTGGGGCACAGTTGCCCGGGCTCCAGAGACGGAGACCAGCTGCGTCTCGCGGGAACGGGGCAGGAAGAAGGGCCGCGCCCAGTCTCTTGGAGGGAGGGGGGGCTTAGGACACCCGGTCCGGCTCTGCAGGGCGGATCTTCATGGCAGCGGATCGCAGGGGGTAGTAGCGCCCCCTCCAGGTCTTCCAGAAGATGCCTTGCTTTCTCTCGTGCCGCTGCCGTGGGATGGACCGGAAGTATTTGCCGTTCAGGTTGACGTGGCCACAGTAGCTGAACCACCAGCCCCCTGCAAGGAGAAAACAGGCAGAAAATGGGGGTCAGCCAGGCACGTAAGCCGACTGGGGGTGGGGTTTCCAAGACCCCAACCCTTCCAAGACCCCAACAGGAGCACCTCCATCGATGGGCCAGAGGGAAAGATTACAGGCCGTCCTCGACTTACGACCGCAACTGAGCTTCAAAATTTCTGCCGTTAAGCGAGACATTTGTTGAGATTTTGCCCTATTTTTACCACCTTTCTTGCCACCATTGTTAAGCGAGTCACCCCAATTGTGAAATCAAGTAACAAAGTTGTTAAGGGAATCTTGACTTCGCCACGGCTGGCTGGGGAATTCTGGGAGTTGAAGTCTACTCCTTTTAAAGGGGACAGGGTTGAAAAAAACCCTTGTCTCCACTTTTGGGTAGAAGTGGGCGTTACATACTGTAACAAGCGGTTCGCAAAGCAACCGGAAATGTGAGCGCGTGCGTGCGTGCGGCATCACAAAACAGGGCAATTCGCATGTGCCGTCCACAGATGTGTGTGGCATCAAAGACACAGTGATATAGAACGGGATTGCGCCCGTGTGGGCAGGTCGCAACTACCAGAAAGCAGCAGCCCACCTCTGCTTTGGGAGAGTTTGCTCCGTCCGCCTCCACTGACCTGAGAGGTGCTTGGCGCAGTTGGTGTCGCCCTTCAGATCGTGGTCGCGATCCCGCGTGGAGAAAGGCAGCTGGGGGAAATCCCCCATGGCGCTCTCCAGCTCCCCCCGGATGGGTCCCAGGAGGCTGAGGGTGTAAGCCGTCTCCTCCCCACCCAGCCGGAAGAGGAAGTGGGCTCTCTGAGCGTTGCCTTCCCAGTCTCGCAGCTCAACCAGCAGCTGAAAACGCTCCTCCTTCACCATCCGGTGCATCTTTTCCAGGCCTAGCCAGAAATCGCCTAAAACAAAACAAAACAACAAAAAAAGCAGAGAGACATGAGAAAAAAACTTGGTTTCGGAGCTGCCGACAAGACGGACAGCTATGCAGAGAAGTCCTCAACTTACGACCGCAAGGGAGCCGCCCCAAATGTCTGCTCCTAAGTGAGACATTTGTTAGGTCCCCGTTACGCGACCTTTCCTGAGGTTCAGGGAATCGCTGGCGTGGATAAATTAAGTCACATGGTTTAATCTATGGATTCTGGCTTGCCGGAAGGGGATCATTTATGACCTCGGGGACACGGCAACGGTGTCCGAATTTTGATCACGTGATCTGGGGGGGGGGGGGGGATGCTGCAAAGGTCGCAGCTGTGAAACAAACAGTCCTAAGTCTCGTTTTTCAGTGCCGCTGTAACTGAATGGTCACTAAATGAACTGTTATAAGTCAAGGACTATCTGTATAGTTAGTCCCCACCGACTTATGACTGCAATTGGGCAAGAATTTCCATGGCTTAGAGAGGCAGCTAAGTGAATTGCACAGATTTCACGGCCCTTTTCTGATGCGGTTGCTAGGCGAATCATTGCAGTCGTTAAGCGAAACACCTGGTTGCAAAGCGAATCTGGGTCCTTTCAGTAATTTTGCACGCCGGGACAGTCTGGGAAGAGTCACAAATGGCGATCTCCCATGGCCCCCATCATTGTAAAGACAAGGCTGGTTGCCAAACGCCCGAATTTTGATCCTGTGACTGTGGGTAAATGCGGCAATGGTCATAAGTGTGAGAACCGGTTGCAAATGTGAGGACCGGCTATAAGTCACTTCTTTCAGAGTCGTCATAACTTCGAACTCAATTAAATGGATGGTAGTAAATTGAGAACTACCTGTTTATCAATATTTTAACTTGATAAATAAATTGTGGGAAATCAATGCAGTTAGAAAGCAGCTTCAAAGATTAGAATCTGCAAATCTCGGAGCAATTCCGGATGACTTCCCCAACCTGGTGCCCCCCTCCATGTGCCAGGGCAGCAGCCTCCTGGCAGGAATTCTGGGGGGGGGGATTCCCCCTGTTCACCCACCTGTCAGATTTCCAAAGCCGTCTTTATAAGCATCCCAGAGTCGGTCAAAATCCACTGAGCCGTCCGAGCGCCTCTGAATCACAGTCCAGCCACCGTCCTCTGCCAACGGAGAGAGCAGGACTAAGGGCACCGCCAAAGGGGCAAGACCCCCACCTTGGCTTCTGGGCAATTTACCCTGCCCAACCTCCTGGGTACAAATTCCATCCAATTCCCCCCCTCCCTTGCAAAACACAGGCAGATTCCCTCCACCGATTCTCTGATTTGATTGAGTGTGTGGCGTCTTTTAAATGGCTTTTTATTAGAAGCTAGGATCCTAGGGCTGGGAACCCTCTGCTCGAGCAGGAGATCTATCCCATTTCAGACAAACAGCTGTCCATCTCTTCTTAAGAATCTCCTGCGATGGAGCGCCCCCAACCTCTGGTGGCGAGTCGTTCCGCTGGTTAACTATTCTCACTATCAGGAACCTCCTCTTTAGTTCTAGGCTGCCTCTCACTTTAATTAGCTTCTATCCTTTAGATATGATCAGTTCAGGTAACCTTTATTGTCATTTTTTACTCTGAGCACACTGGCCCACATTAAAAATGAAATTCTGTTGCCTGCTCTCAAAAGAAAATATATACCATATTTTTCGGAGTATAAAACGCACTTCCCCCCCCAAAAGAGAGTGAAAATCTGGGTGCATCTTATACTCCGAGTGTAGCCCCGCCCAGCTTCTCAAACGGAGGTTTCAGAGGCTGAAAAAAGCATCAGAAATGAAGCTTCAGAAAAAAAAGCCTCCAAACAGAGTTTCAGAGGCTTTTTTTCTGAAGCTCTGCTTCAGAAGTTTTAGAGGCAGGAAAAAAAAGCAAAAGAAAGAAAGAAAGAAAGAAAGAAAGAAAGAAAGAAAGAAAGAAAGAAAGAAAGAAAGAAAGAAAGAAAGAAAGAAAGAAAGAAAAAGAAGAGAAAAGAAAAAAGCAAGGCACTGAGCTCACAACCAAGGTGCCTGTTGTTAAAATTCACTTCTGGGAACAGGTGATTGGGGGTAGGTATTCTGGGAGGCTGATCCACCTGCCAATCACCTTTTTTCTTATTTTCCTCCCCCAAAACTAAGGTGCATCTTATACTCTGAAAAATACGGTATATATCTACACATGCACACACTGGTGCATAACATAACACACATATACACATACTATATACATATACATATACATGTACATGTTCATATACATATACATATATATATATATTTACACCCATACATATCATGTGTGTGTGTGTATACATATACATATATGTGTATATATATGTATGTACCCGCACACATTCCATTCCATTCCATATTTTCTATTCTATTCTATTCTATTCTATTCTATTCTATTCTATTCTATTCCATTCCATTCCATTCCTCTCTTCTCTTCTCTTCTCTTCCCTTCCCTTATTCTATTCTATTCTATTCTATTCTATTCTATTCTATTCCATATTTTCTAACCTATCCTATCCTATCCTATCCTATCCTATCCTATCCTATCCTATCCTATCCTATCCTATCCTATTCTATTTTCTATTCTATTCTATTCTATTCTATTCCATTCCATATTTTCTATTCTATTCTATTCTATTCTATTCTATTCTATTCTATTCTATTCTATTCTATTCTATTCTATTCTATTCTATTCTATTCTATTCTATTCCATATTTTCTATCCTATCCTATCCTATCCTATCCTATCCTATCCTATCCTATCCTATCCTATCCTATCCTATCCTATTTTCTATTCTATTCTATTCTATTCTATTCTATTCTATTCTATTCTATTCCATTCCATTCCATATTTTCTATTCTATTCTATTCTATTCTATTCTATTCTATTCTATTCCATATTTTCTATCCTATCCTATCCTATCCTATCCTATCCTATCCTATCCTATCCTATCCTATCCTATCCCATATTTTCTATTCTATTCTATTCTGTTCTATTCTATTCCATTCCATTCCATTCCATTCCATTCCATATTTTCTATTCTATTCTGTTCTGTTCTGTTCGTTCCGTTCCGTTCCATGCTCTTCTCTTCTCTATCCCATGCTATGCTATTCCATTCTTATTCCTTCCACCTTTTTTTTTTTTATTTTACAGTGGAAGCAACGTGCCCATATCCCCCGCTCTGTTTCCAACTCCAATCAGCCAGCTCCCGGCAGGCTGTACAGAGATTCGAACTCAAGACTCTGCACCCCAGCCGAACTTACCCATGTCACAGAAGACCTTGAAAGCCGTGGCTCCGGGGGGCTGGATCTCAAAGACCCCGCTGTTCTGCTGCCCCTCGAGGAAGAGGTCGTGACAGCCGGCCGGAAGCTCTGCAAGAGAGGGCAGGGAGCATGATCGTCAGGATGGAATAACACGCGTGTTATGGAAGCCGGTCTACGGACCGAAGAGACTCACTTGCAAACGAGGGAGGATTTGGGGCGAGTTGTGCAGTCCGACAGGACCTTTTATAAGAGACCACAGAATGATATACATGATCAGCTTCAAAGCTGAAGCATTCTTGGCTAGTTTGCTTGTCCTCGACTTACGGCCCGCCATGGAGCCCAGAATTTATTGTTGCTAAGCGAAAACGTGTTAAGTAAGTTTTGCCCCATTTTACGGGAACGAATCGCCACGGTTGTTAAATTAGAAACCCCGCCGTTAAGTGAACCGGGCTTCCCCCGCGGAAGGTCGCCAAAGCAGAATCACGTGACCCTCGGATGCTTCCAATCCTGTTGATCAGTTCAGAGGGATTCGTGCGCCCCCCCCTTCCGCCCCCCCCCCCATTGCATGGACAGAAGAATTTCCTAGGGGCTTTGTGGCATGTGCTGACAACACAATCCGGCTTCCAATCTAACAGGGTTGGCATTCTGACACAGCGGAGAAGCCAGGAGGGGGGATCCAGCCCAAAGGCATTAAGGGACAGCCACAAAACTGAGGAAAGGCAGGAGGGCACGCAATGAAAAGGAGAAGAGACGGAGGAAGGGAGGGAGGGAGAGAGAGAGAGAGATTATCTCTCTCTCATTCTCTGTCTTATTTTCTCTCAAAATCTCTTATCTATCCTTCTCTCATTTTCTCTCTCTCATTCTCTGTCATTCTCTCCCTCTTCCTCTCATTCTCTAATTCTCTAATTCTCTCCCTCTTCCTCTCATTCTCTAATTCTTTCATACTCTTTCTCTCTCATACTCTTTCTCTCTCTTTCTTTCTCATTCTCTCCCTCTTCCTCTCTTTCTCTCTCCCTCTTCCTCTCTCGTTCTCTTTCTTTCTCTCTCATTCTTTCTCATTCTCTCCCTCTTCCTCTCATTCTCTCATTCTTTCTTTCTCTCATTCTTTCTCATTCTCTCCCTCTTCCTCTCTTGTTCTCTCATTCTTTCTCTCTCATTCTTTCTCATTCTCTCCCTCTTCCTCTCTCATTCTCTCATTCTCTCACTCATTCTCTCTCTCTCCGTGACAACACACACATTCACACAGTTGCAAAAGACCGAGACCAGAGCAGGCCTGTTTCAAATCTCTTGCCATGATGACTAAGAAACCCGGAGGTACTACGCGGGGTGGGCTGTTGCAAGGAAAGGGTGGCCCATCCTGGGTGAGTGCCAGGGATTCAGCTGATCGTCCCGGGCTGGTTTGTCACAACTGACTAAAGTGAACCTGGGGGGGGGGGGTGCAAGGACCCCCCCCTTCCCTCCCCCTCAGAGCCGGGGCAGCCTTGCTCCCTTCCCTGCTCAGGCAAAAGAGCAAAATTGAGGATGGGCATTGGGCTTCAAAGGACGGCGGGATAACCAAACTTGAGCTCCGCCTTCCTCCCCCAGATGCCATCCAGATGCCAGTCTGTGCTGGAAAAGGCTGAGAAAAACCCTTTTTTTCGGGAAAGAAAGCCGGGTTCGGAAGTTGCCACATGGCGAAAGAAGGGCCCGCTAGGAAAGGCTGGGCTTGGTGGGGTCCTTGGGGCTCTCGGAGCTTTGCCGTTTCCTGGGAGGCCTTTCATTGCCCAGCGAAGTAGCCTCCCCTGTGCTGGTCTAGCTAGCACCCTAGCACTGATAAGGTTCCCCAGCTGGGTCATGAAACGTCTACAAGGAAAATGCCACGCTCAGAGTGCACCGAATCTCCCACCGTTCAACCCTCAGCTACAAACCTTCCCTTCTCTGGGTAAATGTGAGCCCGGGTGCCCGTTGCCCCCTTGCCCAGAAGCATTCAGCTGAGCCGGGCTGAAAGCTGCCCCAAAGACTCTCCCTAGTCAACCAATGGCAACCGGGGTCTGCGGTCAAAGCCCTCTGCACGTGCTCAGAAGCGTCCGGCTCATTCATACCCCAGGCGTGCAAAGGCGTGCCACCACAGCGTGGGCAAAGTCTGATTTGGGAGACACACACCCAGAGGCACCCCGACTGGCTGCCCCGGCTGGACTTTGCTTGGGGCCAGCCCGGCAGCTGCCAGGGCCAGCCAGGGTGGGGCGGGACAGGTGGGCCCCGGGGGCAGAAGGGTGAGACGGAGGGACGTGGCAGGGTGGAAGAGGACTTTGCCCAGGGCAGAGAGAGGATGGAGGCGGTGTGGCTGTGTGTGTGTGGGGGGGTTGCCGCCCCAGACAAAGAGAGGGCCTGTTCTTGGCCCTTGCACAAGGGGCGGGGGGGGGGGGGAATCAGCATCCTTGGAATTGCAGGGGAGGGGAGGGGCTGCGGGTGGCAGGCAGGCGGGGGAGAGGCCTCCTTTCTCCCAGCCTCCGATAAATTTAGCAGAGATTCTGGAAACAGCTGCCCAGGGCAGGATGCCAGAGAACAGGGCGGGCTGTGAAGGGAGGGGACATGGGCGGGGGGGGGGGGGGGGAACGGACCCTGGAGTGTAAACATGAACTTTCCCCCAATTCCTTCTCCTCCCCCTCCTCCAGAGGGAAGGAGGGAGGGAGGGAGGGAGGGAGGGGCCGGCTTGCATCATTCAGCTGGCAAGGGACGTGACTTGCAGGAGGCTGCAAGCAGACACACACACACACACACATGGGGGTGGCGGGGAGAAGAGTTGGATCAAGGACAGGCCTGGGAAAATTTGAGCCGGGCCAACCTTGCACCAAATTCCTGAGGACTAGTGCCGGAATTCTTGAGGACTAGCAGCCATTCAAATCTTCTTCTTTGGGTTTCCAGGGAAAGAAAGAGGGACGGGCAATGGGACAATGTCTCGGACCAAGGACCCCTGAGGGTCTCCCTTCAATACAAAACGGAGCAGACACCACCACCACCCCGTTTCCAGCCAATCAAAGGCCAGTGGACAGGACAATTCGAAGGAGCTTCTCTCGGCAGACGCAGCCTACCGTCTCCGCGCAGCCAACCCTAGGAAGCAAAGCTGGAGGGGGCTCTTGCCCACCGACACCCACAGGAAGAGACGCCCATCACCAGCTTTCCTCCCACACTCAGGCTACAAGGAGTCCTCGACTTACGACAGTTCCCTTAGTGACCGTCGCAGTGTCCTGGAGGCAGTGTCCTGGGGTCACGGGATCCCCTTTTATGGCCTTCTGACCAACAAAAAGTCAATGGGGAAGCCGGATTCGCTGAATGACCCTGTGATACCAGCTTGCCGACTGCATTGATTCATTTAACGTCCGCGGCAAGAAGGTCGCAAAATGAGGAAACGTTCAACGAACCCAGCCTCGCTTGGCTTCAGAAATGTTGGCCTCAATTTGTGGCCGGACATCGAGGACCACCTACACCCGAGCAAGGACTCAGCTCTTTTTTTCTCCTGCCTCAATTTCCCCCATGGGCACAGGGCTTCTCTCATAGCTTCTCTCCGAAAGGGCCAATAAGAGTGTCGGTTTAAGTCAGAGGACGGTGAGAGGCCAGTGGGGAGTCTGGAACAGGTCAAAATGCCCCCCACCCCCGTCATGCCCACTTCGGGGCTTTCGAGAGAGACCCAGAGATCATCCAGACATTTCTTTTCAGAGGCGAACAACAGCGCATGAAATCTAACTCAGTTTTAACAGTGTCGGGGGCTATAGTGCCATGCTGGCGAGATGCCAGGCATTGGGCGTCCAATCCGTATCCCCCTCATCCATCGCTCCCTTCTCGATGTGCTTGAACCCGGCTCCCATCATCCACAGCAGACTCTGGGAGCCTCCATTTAACCAATTTGACCTAATGGGGGCTCGGCAAAATAAAACCCCACCCAAAACATTGGGGGGGAAAGCTTAAATGCCCTGTGGGTTTTAACCCATCTTTGTAAGGGGGCAGGGGTCGTACGTAAGGAGGGGGGGCAAGTGTGCAGACACCACCCCCCCCAACATCCCAAGCCTTTGTCATCGGCGTGAGTCACAGTTCCTCCAGGCTGACCAACGCCCGTTCTGGGAAAAATCTCCACCGTCCTTTCGCGGTTAACTCATGGTCTGGTTCTGTGCTGGGATCCTTCCTGCGGCAAAACCCCCCCCCCTCAAATACCAACCCAGTTAATCTGCAAAACCCCAGTTCCCCTCTCTTAGATCCGGGACCCTTCTGGCAACCAAGCCTGAGCTGCACCCCCCTCCCCCATTACCTTGGATCAGACGGTGTCCCTTGCAAACTGTGACAGCCTGAATTCGAGGCTGTCAGGTAGACTGCCTTGACACCTGGCTGCTCAACGGGTTAATTATCCCCCAATAGATCCGCGCTTGGTTTCTAAGCCTTTTTTTAGCTCCGGGATTATGGGGTGAAACTTTGGATTGGCCCTTTTCAATCTCCAATCTGTCTTATCTCCCCCGCCCGCCCCCAGGCCAAAAAGATGACCTCTAAGCAAAGTGGGGACAAACCTAGAACTAAGGAGAAACTTCCTGACAGTGAGAACAAAGAATCACTGGAACGACTTGCCTCCAGAAGTTGTGAATGCTCCAACCCTGGAAGTTTTAAAAAAGAGATTGGATTTACCATTTGTCTGGAATGTGTAGGGTCTCCTCTTAAGCAGGGGGGGGGGTCAGATTAGAAGACCTCCAAGGAGCCTTCCCGCTCTGTTATTCTGCGAATCCAGAATCCTTCTGGCAACTCTGCTTCCCTAAATAGGAAAATCTGTATTCCGCCATTAGCCAGAAAGAGCAGCCTTTCCTGCAGGTTGGAATTTCCCCCCAGGAGCCAAAACTCCAAATTCAGGCTGGCTGGGAGGGGTGTGTTTGGGGGGGGGCACATTTTCTTGGTGCTTGGGGGGGTGCTTGGGGGCCCCCAAAGGCAAGCCAGCCTCTCTGCCCTTCCTGGGGGGAATTGAAGGATTTCTGGCTCTGCTTTTTACATATTTTGGAAACCCAGAGCAGGAATGGGGCGGGGGGGGGGGGGAGAGAGAGTTTGGCCTTTCCCCTACTTGGCGAGAGGCCAGCCTTCTCTTTCGCTTCCCAGCCCCCCATGAGCCCCCCTCTTTTCCCCATGGCACGCCAGCCATTAACCCTGCAGCTCCCGGACTGGCAAGCCTTCCAAATCAACCTTTGACATACTTGGCAGGCGGCCACTCCATGGTGCTCAACGGGGAAAGGGAGGGGCGGCGCTTTTGCTAACCGACAGCCTCCAGATGTTTGGGCTGGGGAATCTGGGAGGGGCCTCCCTCCCTGCACATCTGGAGGGAGAAGACCAAACCAGCCCCCCCCTCCCCCCCAAGAGAGAAACCGGGAGTCTCTTCAAGGGGCATCAGGAGGGCAGGGGCTGTTGGTGGAGGCAACCTTTTGGGTAGCAAGAGGGGTCTTCAAACTTTGGCAATTTGGGAGATTTATGGACTTCAAGTCCCAGAATTCCCCAGTCAGCCGGGCTGGGAGTTGAAATCCATAATAGAATAGAATTCTTGATTGGCCAAGTGTGATTGGACACACAACAAGTCTTCAAGGTTGCCGAGCTCGGTCGGACATCCTTGCGTGAACGCAAAATTTTTTGCTTTGTGGGCCTGAAGCCCCCAAGTCTTTCGTTTGCAGAGGTTGGAAAGCTTGAACGAAGCAAAGGAGAGGAAGGGGGCTCCTGAGCACGTACAGACGCAGAACTCAGAAAGGTCACGCCTGAAGCCGGGTGGGTGTCAGCACAAAGCCCGTTTCTGCGCTTTGCACAACGGGCTGGCACACACAAGTGGTGGACACAACTAACTTTCCAGTGTTGGGGGAATCTGTCAATCACGCGACGCCTTTAAAAGAAGGGGGGGGAAAAAAGGAAGCCACAGGATCTGTTGAGCCCCAGAGCATTCTCCGCTCTCTCTTACTCAGGGATAGACTGCCTCTGAAGGAGGAGGCTCCATTTGGCAAGGGTAAGAAGAGCCTCATCTTACCCAGCCCTCCCTGATGAGCTCAAACCCAGTTTTCCAAACTCGGCAACCTTGAAGAATTCTAGGAATCTCAAATTTTGCAAGTTTTGAAAAAGTGACTTTCCTAGTTTAGATGGGGAGACGCCTGTCACCGGCTTCTCTCCCGCTCTCAGGATACAGGTGAATCCTCAATTTACAACACTTCACTTAGTCACCATCGCAGTATCCTGGATTGCATGGGGGTGGCGAGATCCCCTTCTGACAAGCGAACTCCAAAGATGGGGAAGTCGGATGCACCAAACGACCGTGTGACTAGCTTGGCAACTGCATTGGTTCAGTTAGCGACTGTGGCAAAAAGGTTGCAAAATGAGGAAACGGTCAATGAACCACTGTCTCAGAAATGTTGGGCTCAGTTGTCGTCGTGTGGCAAGGACCACCTACACCCAACTTTTTTGCCCACACGGAAACACACACACACACACACACACACGTGTGTCTCCACTGACCTCATGAATGACAGCTGCTTCCAGCACTGAGGAGAAGAACTGAAAAGGACGCTAGTCCTCATGACTTTGTAAGCATCTCTTCCTGGGTGAAAACTGGGCCTGAGGCTCGAGGGCAAATATTTAAGCCATCCCAATTCTTTGTTGTTGTTGTTGTTGTTTCCAATTTGCTTCACCCACACAGTGTCTCACTTAGCAACGGGAAGGTTGGGCTGAATTGTGGACGTGCGATCTGTCCATCCGCCCCTTTCTGATTTTTTTTTGCAAATTTCAGGGCACCCGCAAGCCGAGAGCCGAGCCAGGCATGATTCATCGAAATGAACTGAACTTTTGAATTCGGCCCAGCTGTTTTTGTGCCAACCTGAAAAAGTGTTGTAATACTGACAGGTTGTTTGCAGCTGCTAAAGTCCTGGGCTTCCTGCCTCCGGAACGGCCGATCCAAAGAATCCGTTCTTGTGCAAAAGGAACGAAAAAAAAATTTCCCCTCCAAACCCCAGATGGGAAAAAAAAGAGAGAGAGAGAGAGAGAGAATACAGCCAAGATGGTGGATTTACTCACTTGAAGTTTCCAAGGTCTGCAATTTGGCCGTCTGGGTCCGATTGGCTGTTCGGTCACCTGCGCTTCGCTGGACGGTCACTCTCCACCGAGAGGCCTGCGGCTCCTTTTCGCTGCGTTGCAACGGGATGAGGGTGTTGACCTGGGAATTGGGGAGGTGGGGGAACGGAGGGAGGGAAAGGAGAAGGAGAGATAAGAGGGATGGGTTTATTTTCAGAGGGAAGGAAGACGGCAGGCATAGACTCTCATCCCTGGGAACCGGTTTGGCCTAGTGGTTAAAGCACCGGGAATTCTAGTGCCACATTAGTCAAGGAAGCCGGCTGGGTGACTTTAGGCCAATCACTAGGAGACGGTGAGTTCTAGTCCCACCTTAGGCACGAAAGCCAACTGGGTGTCTTTGGACCAATCACCAGGAGACACTAGTCCCAGTTTAACCAGGAAAGACAGCAAGGTGACTTTGGGCCAATCTCTAGGGCAGTGATGGCTAACCATTTTGCCGTCGCATGCCAAAAGTGGGGGGAGCGTGGAAGGTCACCCACATGTGTGCCCACACCCATAATTCAATGTGCCTCACCCCTGCGCATGTGTGTGTGCCCCCCCCCACTTTTAGCACGTGATGGCACAGTGGGCCTGGTAGGCCTGTTTTTCACCCTCCCCAGGCACCAGAGGCTTTCTAGGAGCCCAGGGAGGGCGAAAATGGCCTTCCCCACCCCCATGGAGACCCTCCGGAGGCCGGAAACAGCCCATTTCCCAACTTCTGGTGGGACCGAAAGGCCCCAAAATCAGCTGGCTGGTGCACACATGCGTGCTGGAGCTCAGCTACAGCAATGCTCACGTGCCCACTGATATGGCTCCATGTGCCACCTGTGGCACCCTCGCCATAGGTTCGCCATCACAGCTCTAGGAAATGTGAGTTCTAGTCCAGTCACCTTAACCATGAAAGCTGGCTGGGTGACTTTGGGCCAATTGGGCTCTGAATTCTAGTCCTACCTTAACCTTAACAGCCAGGTGACTTTGGGCCAATCTCTAGGAGACGGTGAGTTCTAGTCCCAGCCTAGCCATTATGTAAAAAGAATAAAGGTGGGATACAAAATAAATCAATAAAGGCTGGTCCCGTTTGCCTTCCCTGGCATTCCTTGGTGCTCGCTGAGCTTGGTGGGTTTTCTTAAAAGATGTTTCATTACTCAAGTAGCTATCATCATCAGGGCCACCAGGAAGTGGGGTTTGCTCCCTGTTTATATATCATAGCTTGCCCTGCTGGTGTTGGTAAGGGTGTGATTTCCCCCCCTTGATAGTTCCTTGATTGGGGTATTGTTTTATGCTTGTTTGTCTGGTGTTAATCCCTGCTTATCTGGGCGTAGAGCTTCTTTTATTCCCCAACACAGTGACCTCCAGACAAGTTGCTGTGCCCACTCCCAGAATGCTAACTGTGGGATTTTGGAATTTCTCACACTCTTGAGGGCACAACATGGGAGTGGGTTTTCCGCACAGGCCTCCAATTCATGGACCACCGAGAAAGAGGGCGGATGGAGGAGAGAAATACAATACAGGAAGGTCCTCAATCAACGATCAAAATGGGGAACTTTCAGAACTTCCATCACTAAGCGATGCAGATCGGCTAAGTGAGCCACGCCCCAATTTTACGACTCTTGCCACAGTCGTTAAACAAATCACACACAGCCGTTAAGCAAATCCAGCTTGCCCCCATTTTAATTTGCTTGACAATCCTGTGTGATTCCAGGACTTTGCAAGTGCCCCTCCGGCTCCCCCTCCAAAATACACCCCCGGTTGTTAAAGGCCCGGATTTTGATCACGTGACTGTGGGGATCCCACCAGGGTCCTAAGTGCGAGGGTCGGTTGGGAGTCCGTATCGTAACTTGTTAGGCAAATGGTCGTAAATCGAGGACTGGAAGAAGACCATGGGACACTAAACCCTTCCCAACCCATCCAGCAAAGGTTAGAACGAAATCGGTTCAAGCCCCAAAGGAAACCGCTGAGGTTTTACGTCACAAAGTTTGGCCTCAACTTGCAGAGAACAAGAAATCTGTGGATCCATCACAAGGCTCCACTTACAAGGGAGCTGAAAAGGGGATCTTTAGTGATCGGGCTCTGAGACCTTTTGCAAGGCTGAACCCCTGCCCCCAAAATTAGTTTTCGAGGCTTCTCTTTGCCCTAAGGCTTCCCCCCCCCCGCCCCCAGAGCCGTTTCGAGACCAGATGGGAAGCAGTGGATAAATTTAATCAGTAAATAAAACCATAAATAAATAAAGACCACTCAGGACAAAGGATCTGGCCAGGAGGGAAACGGGGCTTGTCTGGAGCCAGAGATCATAAAAAGTGGAAATAAATACTTCCCTTTCTTGCCCGCCCCCCCCCCACTGCCTCCCCTCCCCATAAAGGTTGAATTTCTCCAGGCCCGTAATGGCATGCGTCCCACAGGTGGCAAGAGGAGCCATATCTGTGGGCATGCGAGCATTGCCCTAGTTCAGTTCCAGCCAGCCAGCTGATTTATGGACTTTACGGGCCCACTGGAAGTCGGGAAACGGGCCATTTCCGGCCTTTGGAGGGCCTCCAGGGCGGTGGGGAAGGCCGTTTTTGCCTTCCCCCAGGCTCCAAGAAATCCCCTGGAGCCTGGGGAGGGCGAAAAACAGGCCTACTGGGCCCACCAGTAACCTTCTTGCCATCGCGTGCCAAAAGCAGGGGTCGCATGGGAGTCACGCACGTATGCGTAGGGGGTGGGATATAGGGGGGCACTGAATTATAGGTGTGGGCACACACTTGTGTGACACCCCCCCTCCGCACAACCCCCACTTTTGGCACTCGGCGGCAAAAAGATTAGCCATCTCTGCTCTAGGCTGTTTCGCCAAATTACAATTTTTTTTTTTTTAAAGTGAGCCTGGCTAGCTGAGAAAGAGGGAATATCCAGTAGATTGAAGGACAGGTTAATGTTCACTCTTCAGGCATATGGAAATGTGGAAATTCTCACATTCGTGAGGCTCTGCCTCGCGGTGTCCCAATCGGTTAAACTGCAAATAGAAGAAGGGCAACCGAGGGAACCCTTTAAGTCGGAGTTCCTCAAGCTGGGTGGGGTTTTTAAGACGGATTGGACTTCAACTCCCAGAATTCCTCAGCCAGCCGCCTGGGAATTCTGGGCGTTGAAGTCCACTCATCTAAAAAAAGAAAAGAAAACCAACCAGCCTACTTGAGAAATGGTGCTTTTAATCCATCGTCAAAAGCCAATCCGGTGCCATCTGGCATAGCCTAAACTTAAAACCAGATTCTTCGTAAAGAACAAGGGTGAGACTAGATGACCTCCACAGTCCCTTTCCAATTCTAGGATTCTCGGGCCTTTTCTTTGTTTGCTGCTTTTTTAAAAAATAAGACGCCTTTGCATTTGGAATTGAAGGTTTTGCAAGAAAAACAGGGACGGGGAAATGTATCTATGTGGCCCCTCATAGGAGCCCCCACCTTTCCCCCCCCCCCAGTAAAAGTCAGGTAGCTACAGAATGAGGGGAGCATCTGGGAAGAACTGAGA
Organism: Masticophis lateralis; assembly: GCA_030761175.1. NCBI lineage: Eukaryota > Metazoa > Chordata > Lepidosauria > Squamata > Colubridae > Masticophis > Masticophis lateralis. The sequence goes on along the minus strand of JAUDYJ010000001.1, from coordinate 351,854,213 downwards.
CCCTTCCCCCTCTTAGTTGGAGAAAGATAATTAAAGGGGAAGGGGGGCACAGTGTTTGTTGCCACACTGTCAGCCTACCAAAGCCTCCGCACGCTTGCTGGAATCCTCTAGAAATGCCGCATACCACATCCCCCATTATCCCCAGCCGTCAAGCACCCATCCTGAGCTGATAGGGAGTTTCTTTTCCGTCTGACATTTCTGGAAGGTTTTCTCCAACCTTCTCCAGCTGAATTTCACCTGCCATCCCTTCAATCCCCATTCAGCATTTCCCCCTCCCCAAAATGCCGCCTCCCCTCCCCCCATGGCCCATGGGCCACTGCCCTTCCAGGAAGCAGGAGCCTCCAAAACCTAATTCAGCTTGGCTCCCCACCCACCCAAGAGGGCCGCTCCAGAAGCAACAGAATTTCATTTTTAACGTGGGCAGATGGTTAAAAAAAATGACAATAAACTTTATCTTAGCTTAGTTTAGAATCTTGTCTCATCCTTCCGAGACCCCTTTCCCATTCAACTCCCCCTCCCCACCCACAGCCCTCCCTCACCTTCACCCTTCCTGGCACTCCCCTTCCCCCAGGTGATGCCTCCACTTGCCCTCCAGAAAAATGGGGGCTCCCCCCCCTGCCCCATACCTTGCTCTGAAGACTCTTAATTTGCAGGTTCTGTTTCTCCATCCGAAACTGCTGCTGCTTGATCTTCTGCAGGAGTTCCTCCATCCTCACGTTCTGGCGCCTGACCAGGTTCTAACAGACAAAGGAAGAGAGTGGCGGTGGATCAACCGGGTGTGTGTGTGTGTGTGTGTGTGTGTGTGTGTGTAGGAGGAGAGTGGTGCGCTGAAACAAAACAACAACAATAAAACTCAGAACCCAAGGAGCCATTCTAGAAAAGTACCCGAGCTGGACCACCATCATATCTGGGGGTGGGGAGGGGGAGAGAGAGAAACCCACCGGAGACAATCTCAAAGCGCAGCTCCGGACGTTTCACTTCGGGCATAGCTTTGCGCAACTCGGGGAGCGTGGAGAAACGCTGGAGGAAGGGATTTGGGGAGGGGGGGCGTCTCGCGCACAACAGGACCACCAAGCCAAACGTCTGATTTTTCCGCCAGGGAATTCGTGCGTGTGTGTGTGTGTGTCCCCTCTTTGCACACCTCCAGGTCGGCTTTCCGACCCCAACCCCAAAAGCGCTTTTACGCACAATTTCTGCCTGGCGCGCAACTTTCCCCCCGAGCGCTTTGGCGTGGTTTTTAAACCGTCAGGGAATCGGAGCCGGGCAGGTCTCGGCTTGAGTACGGCTGCTGGGCACAACCCCGGGGGTAGGTCCCTGCTGGCCCAGCCCGGTTCCCGGGAAGATGCTGGAGCCCGTCCCGCTCGCCAAGGGAAAAGGAGTCCGGGGGAATAAGGCGAAGGGCTGCCCATTCTTCGGGGATTGGACTCAAACTGGAAAGGGGCCCTTGGAGGCCATCTAGTCCAGCCCCCTTGCTCTAGCTGGCGATCGGCCGGGGAGGAAGGCGGCGGCGCTTCCCGCCCACCCCCCCAGGCCAAGGGGACCTCTGCCCTCGTGCAGAGCGCCTGCTCGGACCCTCCGACGACGCCGGCCTCCTTCGGGGCGCACCTGCAGCGAGTCCTGTTCCGCCGCCGCCGGCGCCGCGGGGCCGCTGCCGTTCTGGGCTCCCGCCTGGTCCGCCCCGTCGAGCCGAGCCCCGCGCCGTCGCCACGCCGCCTCGCCGCCGTCCAGCCGAGCCTCCAGCTGCGCCAAGCGGCCGTCGAAGAGGCTCTGGGCTCGGGCCAGCCGCTCCCTCTGCTCGGCCGCCGAGCGCTCCAGCCCGGCCAGCGAAGCGTTGTGCGCGGCCAAGCGGCCGCTCAGGTCCCGCAGCTGCCCGCCCAGCCGCTCGACGTGCTCGCGGAGCCCGTGGCCCAGCTGCAGCAGCCCGTGCGCCAGGACGTTCACCTCCTCCCACGAAGCCGCCTTCGGGGCTCGCTCCCGCCGCGCAGCCGGAGCCGGAGCCGGAGCCGCCCAGCCGGCCGCCAGCACCAGCCAAGCCAGGAGCGGCGCCCGGGAAGGCATCGCGGACACAAGGCGCGGCAGGCACGGAGAGCGAGAGCGAGAGCGAGAGAGAGCCCGGCGCGCGCCCCTCGCCGCCTGCGCCCGCTTTGGAGAGGAGGCGGCCGACGCGCCCCCTTTTATAGACGCCGCCCCCGCCGCGCGCACATGGCTGGAGCGCCCCCCCCCCCCCGCGTGCGCCTTTCCTCTGGCAGCGAAAGAAAGGCTCCTCCGGAGAGGGCAGTGCCCGGAAGAGCGCGCGCGAAACCCGCGGTCGCCCTGACTCTCTCCCCCGCCTCGCCTCCCTCTGCTCTGCACCCTCGCGCTTTTCCTAGGAGTGGGAAGGGCCCCGGGTCGCCCGAGGGTCCCATTTCAATCAATCAATCCATCCATCAATCAATCAATCAATCAATCAGAAGATTGATTGTTCGACCCCCTGCTCAAGCAGAAGGCCTTCCTTATATCCATTCCGGACAAATGACTTTTCCAGGCTCTTTTTAAAACCCTCCAGGGATGGAGCAGGACATAGTAGAGTAGGGACCTTAGAGGTCATCTAGTACAGCCCCCCTGCTCAACCTACAGCACACGTGCCTGAAGTGTCAGACGGAGCCATGGCGCCTGGCACGCGCGGCGGCGTCCATTCCCCTTCCGGGTTTATTCGTGCGTGACAATCAGCTGACCTTTTTCGGCACTGGGTGCTGCAAAGGTTTGCCCTCACTGCGCTATGCCATTCAAGACAAGTGGCTGTCCAGTCTCTTCTTAAAGACCTCCAGGGATGGAGCAGCCACAACTTCTGGTGGCAAGCTGTTCCCCTGGCTAATTGTCCTCACTGTCAGGAAGTTCCTCCTTCATTCCAGGTTGCTTCTCTCCTTGACTAGTTTCCACCCGTTGCTTCTACTCCTGCCCTCGGGGGCTTTGGAAAATATGCTGACCCCCCCCCTTCTTTGGGGCAGCCTCTCAAATACTTGAAATACTGCTATCCTGTCCCCCTCTGGCCTTTCTTTTCTCTAGACTGGCCATGCCCAGCTCCTGCAACCGTCCTTCATACGTTTTACTCCCCAGGCCTTTAATCCTCTTAGGTGCTCTTCTCTGCACTTTTTCCAAAGTCTCAACATCTTTTTTGTAATGTGGGGACCAAAACTGGATGCCATACTCCAGGTGTGGCCTTACTCAGGATTTATAAAGCAGTACTAAGATTTGATTCCATGGCCGTTCCAAGGGCCTGGAAGTGGGTTTCCTCCTGGGCTGAAAAACCAAGAGAGCCATGACCTTCTGGTGGCCCCAGGAAGAGGGTAGGTGATGCACGAGGGTCTGATGATCTGTTTTTGGGATCTCTTGGTCTTGTCCTGGGTGGTTTTCTCAGAACACTTTTGGGAAAAGAAAGTAAGATGTTGCATTGAAGACAAGAGAAAAGAGAGCTGAAGCTTTGTTAAACTGACTGGCCCCCTATTCTTCTCCGTCCCTTTCTCTGCGGGTACACAGGGCTCTCTTCTGGCACCTCCAGCCATTGCTTCCTAGCTGGCCTCTTGTTACCTAACATTCTCACCTGGGATCACCTTCTACAACCATCCAGCTTAATCAAGGGCAAAACTTACCTGTGTAGTAGCAACTCCTGTCTTTGAATAAAATTTGAATCCAGAAAAAAGGGACCTCCAAGACTCCTCCTGCTGGGCAGCTGCCATAAATTGCAAAAAGTCCTTGACTTAACGACCACAATTGAGCCCCAAGTTTCTGTTGCTAAGCGAGACGGTTGCTAAGTGAGTTTTGCCCCATTTTTACAACCATCCTTGCCACCGTTGTTAAGCGAATCTCTGCCGTGGTGAATCTAATCACACATTGACTTGGCTTGTCAGAAGGTCGCAAAAGTGGATTGCACGACCCAGGGACACTACAACCATCATAACTATGAGTCTGTTGCCAAGTGTCCGAATTTTGATCATGTGACCATGGTTGCAACGGTCGTAAGTCTGAAAAACGGTCGTAAGCCATATGGGGTGAATCCATCCAGTGTCAGTAGTGTGTGGTATAAATAGGACTCCATCATATGGTCGAACAGAACAGAATAAGAGAGTCGGAAGGGACCTCGGAAGTCTTCTAATCCAACCCCCTGCTTAAGCAGAAAACCCTGGATCATGTCAGACAATGGGTTGATTAATCTAGGCCAGCTTTTCTCAATCTCGGCAACTTTAAGATGGGTGAACTTCAACTCCCAGAATTCCCCAGCCAGTGGAGGTTCTGGGGTCTACTGAACCCTCAGAGAATGAAACTCAATTTGCGGGTGATACTAAGCTGGCAGGAATAGCCAACACCCAAGAAGACAAGCTCAGGATCCAAAACGATCTGGGCAGACTCGAACCCTGGGCCCTACCTAACAAAATGAAATTCAGTGGAGAGAAAAGGAAAGTCTTACACTTAGGCAAGAAAAACCAAAAGTACAAATATAGGCTGGGTGAAACCGGGCTTAATAGGAGTGACTGTGAGAGGGATCTGGGACTCTTAGTGGACAACCAGCTAAATAGGAGCCAGATGTGTTCAGCGGCAGCCAAAAAACCCAATGCAATCCTAAATTGCATTAACAGAGGGATACAGTCAAGATCAAGGGAGGTACTAAGACCACTCTATAAAGCCTTAGTAAGACCACACCTAGAGTCCTGCATCCAGTTTTGGTCACCACACTATAAAAAAGAGGCTGAGATTTTAGAAAGAGTGCAGAGAAGAGCAAGCAGGATGATGAGGGGGCTGGAGGTTAAAACATACGAAGAACGGATGCAGGAACTGGGCCTGGCTAGCCTAGTGAAGAGAAGGACCAGGGGAGACAGGAGAGCATCTTCCAATATTTGAGGGGTTGCCACAGAGAGGAGAAAGGGGCTCAAGCTATTTTCCAAGGCACCCGAAGGCCAGACAAGGATCAATGAATGGAAACTGATCCAGGAGAGATTCAACCTGGAAATAAGGAGAAATTTTTCTGACTGTGAGAACAATCAGAAGTTGCCTTCAGAAGTTGTGGGAGCTTCATCCCTGGAAGTTTTCAAGAAGAGACTAGACTGCCAACTGTCAGAAATGGGGTAGGGTTTCCTCCTTGGCAGGGGGTTGGACTAGATGACCTCCAAGGTCCCTTCCGACTCTTGCTATTCTGTTCTGTTATCTCTGAGCGTCACAGGAACCCGGCCCCTGAGATAGCATGTCACGTGAATCAATGGTTCAAAGCCAGGGTGTGGCTCCTGTCTAAGCATAACACCTTGTGGGAATTGTGTTTTGCACATCCAGTTCAGCGTCTCCCTCGGGGCCTGATCTCTCTCAACCAAAGCAGGAATCGTGGTGCTGTTGCACTGAGCATCAGAGCTGATCGGAAGCCAGTCTGTCGTCACTCTATATAAATAGACCTACAGCCCGAATCCCTGGCTATGTTCACCGTACACAATCCAGAAAGCCACCCCCATGCACACACACCCTGCCCGCTCCTCCCGTCCTCATTGTTTGGCCACACTTTCAGTCTCGGTGAAGACCTCAGCAATCGTCAGACCTTGGGTTCTAGTTCTGCCTTAGGCACAATCATTCCTTGGGCCAGTCATTCCCTAACAGCCCCAGGAAGGAAGCAATGGCAAATGTCTATGGAGATTCTCAGTCGTCCAGTCACGGTTCTCCCAAAGGTGCTTTTTCAGGAGGCAACGACTTTCTTGTTGTTGTTTTTCTTTTGAAGATGTTTTGCTTCTCATCCAAGAAGCTTCCTCAGCTCTGACTGGATGGTGGGGAAAGGAAGGATTTATATTCCTTGCAGACAGCTGGTCATTTGCATCCTTTTAGAGAGTTGTTGAAGCACTTGGAGGTTTATCTGTGTCCTCAGGGTCACACGAGTGGTGCACATGGTTCCTGTAGTCTGCCATTTTTCCTCTGGAAATCCATTCCTACTCCCACCCCATTCCAAGGGTGTCCATCCCAAATTGTATAGCAAAAAGTCAGTCATCCGGGTCATCCGGAAAGCAGTGGCATACCATTTCTCAAAGAAAAAACTTTGCCAAGAAAACTGCAGGCCGACTCATCCAGGCCGTCTACTTAGAATCTGACACGATTCAACAGAAGAATTAAAAGAAAAAGGGGGTTAAATCCAAAGAAATACCTCTTGGCCTACACAGAAACCAAGATTTGCTTCCAAATGGCCGTATTCCCACATGCAACTGAATCGGACCGGCTCAACCATCCCGTTTCCTATCAGAAGGATGGTTTATTCATCAAGAAGGCAGGAGAAGAAGCAATGGATGGACACTGAACAAGGAGAGAAGCAACCTAGGATCAATGAGGAATTTCCAATTCGTCAGTGGAATGGCTTGCCACAGGAACTTTTCGGGTGCTGCGACACTGGAGGTTTTTAGGAAGAGACCAGACACCCATTTGCCTGAAATGGTATAGGATTTCCTGCTCAAGCAAGGGGTTGGACTAGAAGACCTCCGAGGTCCCTTGGTTGTTCTGTTCTCTTCTGTTCTGTTCTGTTCTGTTAAGATTTGTGGCTTAGGGAGTGTGGCTTAACACTTCCCAGGAAGACCACGGGACCGATTTCACAACTCCGCGGGAGTTAAGTCAACAATGATTTCACAAGCCTTCCCACCAGCCCTGCAAAGTAGGCCAACACTGTACTATTTTCCCACCTAGCTCGTTCTTCTCCGCTCCATAAAGTTTGGAGGATTCCTGGGTCAAGACTGGATGGTCTCTCTTTTTGCAAAAAAAATGAAAGGACACCCTCTTCCCTCCCCCTTCCCCCCCCCCCCAATCCCGGAAGCCACCATCTCCAATTTCAGCTACGGAATTTAGGAATTTAGTCAACGCTCCAACCATTAAGGAGCCTTTAGGAGCCGGCACACTGTTTCCAACTTTGGACAACTCCGTGCTAAGATTGATGCTTTTGGGAGGAGGTGGGGGGGGTGACGGAGAACAGCGTGAGCCCTTCAGATTGTTTCTCTTCTTTTTGGCCTTGGCGCCTGTCTTTCCTTCCCACGTTTGACCCAGAAGGTCACTGTGTAAAAGTTCAGGACAGAATGAGCTTGAAGAGACTGAGTGGTTACCACATGCCGCAGCCTGGGCTCACGTCATCCTGTGGCCCACTGAATGGAGGCAGTGTTCCTTCCTTCTGATTTCCTGTACACGGGGATTGGCAAATCTGGGCTGCGGTACTCCAGTCCACCACTAGAGGGCTGGCAGCATAGAGGGTTGGCCGCCCTCTGGTGGACACCCAGATGCTTGCAGGGATAAGTCAAAATATGTCAGCCGCGCTTCAAAAATTTTACCGAAAGGACCACAATGGGGGTTGTGTGACACAGGATGTGCAGAAGCTGACACACTAAGCTACCCTTTATTAAATAAACCACCATTGGTTGAGTTCACAAAACAAGGAATCCATAGCACAGAGCTTCTATACTGTCTCGTGCGAGGGGCGCAAAAAAACTAACCTGGTTAAAAACCAAGAAAGCTATTTGTGTGGTTCAAACGTAACCGGAATCTGGATGATTGAGCATCTCCATAGACATTAATCAGGAGAGAAGCAACCTGGAATGGAGCAGAAACTTCCTAACAGAGGGGGCAATTCACCATTGGAACTACTTGCCACCAGAAGTGGGTGCTCCATCACTGGAGGTTTTTAAGAAGAGATTGGACAGCCATTTGTCTGAAATGGTACTATAGGCTCTCCTGCTCGAGCAGGGGGTTCGACTAGAAGATCTCCAAGGTCCCTTCCCCCTCTCCTATATTGTTAGCTCTGGGGGTTGGCTTCTTGTTGCTGGCCATATCTGGTAAATTGCAGCTGTCCATGGAGGCTCCGTTCAGCCGAGCAGATGAAGCTGAAGAAAACGGGACAGTCACAACTGCCCCCCATTTGCCACAACTTCCTAAGTAGAAGTAGTCCTCGATTTAATGACCGCCACTGAGCCCAAAATGTCTGTTACTAAGCAAGATGGTCGTTGATCTTTGCTCCATTTTACCACCCCTCTTGCCACCGTTCTTAAGTGAATCACTGCTTGTTAACTGAATCACTTGGCTACTGCTTTGCTTACACGCACACCACATCTGCACCTGCGCAGAGCATATTTGATAAGGTCCTCCTTTCACTCTCCACGCATCCCTCTTTCTGGTTCCTTCTCATTTTCCTTCCTTTTCCTTACTGTAAGCAGCCCAGCGAGATAGATGACAAATCAGTCTAACAAGCAGATAAATAAATAATAAATTAATATGACAACCAGGTGACTGTCTCTCCCAACCCCCCACCCCAAACTGGGCTTGGGAGAATTACTCTTGACTCTCCCAGGCACTTGAATCTAGAAAAAAAGATACAGGCGAATGGGGGTCTTTCACAGCTGGCTGGGGAATTCTGGGAATTGAAGTCCACAAGTTTTAAAGCTGGCACCCCTAGACTAGATGACCTCCAAGGTGCCTTTCCCTCCCTCCCCACTCTATGGTTCTTTTTTTTTTTATTATTTATACATTTTGCTTTAACATAAATGAATATTTAGTGAACAATGTATTGTCTGGGTCATTTCACATATACATAATTATACTAATAATAATTACTATAATTATGTATAATTACTATAATATATATATATATATATATATATATATATATATATATATATATATATATATATAATCAAAATATTCTTCCATCTTCTAATTTCCGCCTTAATTATCTAACTATTGAGAAAACAAATCCCAAGTTTAAAAAAATACACCGTATCTTCTTCTTTGTCCTTTATCTTTAATGTTAACCTCTCCATTTCCTCACTCTATGGTTCTGGGAGGATAGATAGGCAAGGGGTCTCGGAGGGCCAAAGGGAGGGCATCTGTGCCAATGAAAAGCAACCGAGAGAGAGAGAGAGAGAGAGAGAGAGAGAGAGAGGTCTTTCTTCTCTCTTTGACTCTGCTCCATTGCAAACTTTGCCTCCACAGCTCAAACTTCACAGGTTGTGTGTCTTGGCCAGAGCTGTGTTCAGCTGACCGGTCACTGCATGAGTTGACCTTGGCGAGTCACAACGGGAAACTCAGGAGGGGGTCATTCGCAACCCAAGGGCCCTGCCTGGCTCCCCTTTTCAGAAGGGGCTCGGTTCACAGAGGAGCAGCTGCCATCTTGACTGTTCTCCCCTGCAGTAGCCGTTTTTCAAATTAACAACTTATCAAACATTGTCAAGGAGAGAAGCAACCTGGAATTCAGGAGAAATTTCCTGACAGTGAGGACAATTCACCAGTGGAACACCTTGCCACTAGGAGTTGTGGCAAGGCGTTCTGGAGTTCTGGAGCCCTTCCATCACTGGGGGTTCTCCAGAAGAGATTGGACAGCCATTCGCCTGGAATGGGATATAGGATTTCCTGCCTGAGCAGAGGTTGGGCTAGATGACCTCCAAGGTCCCTTCCAACCCTGTTATTCTAACCCTGGGCTTCCTTGATATAGGTAGTCCTTGCCTTAAAACAGTAACCGTTCAAAGTTACAACAGTACTGAAAAAAATGGACTCAGGACCGTGTTTCACACTTACGATGGTCACGGTGCCCCTTTTGCGACCTTCCGACAAGCAAAGTTAAACCAGATTCACTTAACAACCGGGTTATTCACTCAACTGCAGCAAATTGCTTAACAACAGTGATAAGAAAGGTAAGAAAGTTGGCACTCTGAGCACTGAAGCAAGGGATGCCCATCTCCTCTGCCTCTTTGTTCCCTCCTGGCTGGCATCATTCGCACTGTTTGCCCAACAGGATGAGTGGGACGTCACGCCCCCCTCTCCCTCCCCTTCCCTCCCAAAGTCAGTAGTCGCCTCTCCTTGGAACCCATTTAGCCCAACGATGGGCAACTTCAGCAGCCAGCTGCAACGTTTGGCACAGCTTGTTTGGCACAGCTTGGCACCCTGGAATCATTAACTAGCTTTTCCTAACTGCCATGGGCACTTGGTTCCTGAAAAGTGGGGGAGGAGGGAGAAAAAGAAACTAGGATTTTTTGCTGTGTTTGCTGTGGACTGCAGCCCCCATCATCCCCAGCCACATCGGCCAGGCGGGCACCAGCTCAGAGTGGTGAAGCTGATTCTCTTCTAAGCTGCCTCCCACCTGATCACGTGACCAAGAACAGAGGAGGAACTTCAACACATCTGAGTTTGTTTAGAGCAGGGCTTCTGAATCTTGGCCATTTTGAGATGTGAGGACTTCAACTCCCAGAATTCCCTGACTGGGGAATTCTGGGAGTTGAAGTCCACACAGAGTTGCTAAGGTTAAGAAACAGAGAATAGAGATATCGTGAGCGACCCTCCAGATATAAAAAATGCAGTCATCTCCTCCAATATTGTTGTTCTGTAAACAACAACATTGTCTTAGGCCAGAAGATATTTAGGCCGTGTAGTAGGACTGTCTTGCTATTATCCATATCATCTTTCCTACTACCTTCTCCTACTGGTATCCATGACTGTCCCTTGTTGTTCTGTGTCTTTAGATTAATGATTGTAATTATGATCTATGATCTCTCGCTTTGTGGCTTGTATGCACTGGAGTCAAATTCCTTGGGTGTCCAATCAACACTTGACCAATAAAAAATTCTTTCTCGCTATCCTGCCTGCCTGTCTTTTTGTGTGTCTGTCGGTCTCTATTTACCTATCTATTTATCTATCTATCTATCTATCCACCCATCTGTCATCTATCTATCCTTTCTATCATCTGTCTATCTATCTGTCCACCCATCCGCCCATCTGTCTGTCTGTCTATCCGTCTCTGTCTATCTGTGTGTCTGTGCCTGCCTATCTATCTATCTATCTATCTATCTATCTATCTATCTATCTATCTATCTATCTATCTATCCATCCCTCATTTATCTATCCTATCTATAATCTGTCTATCTATCTCTGTCCACCCATCCGCCCATCTGTTTGTCTGTCTATCCATCTGTCTCTGTCTACCTGCCCGTCTGTCCGTCCGTCCGTCCGTCCGTCTCTGTCTGTCTGTCTATGCCTCTGCCTGACTATCCATCTATCTATCTATCTATCTATCTATCTATCTATCTATCTATCTATCTATCTATCTATCATCTATCTATTATCTATCTATCTATCTATCTATCTATCTATCTATCTATCTATCTATCTATCTATCATCTATCTAGCTATCTAGCTATCTAGCTATCATCTATCTATTATCTATCTATCTATCTATCTATCTATCTATCATCTCTCTCTGTCTATCTGTCTATCTATCTATCTATTATCTATCTATCTATCTATCTATCTATCTATCTATCTATCATCTATCTATTATCTATCTATCTATCTATCTATTTATCTATCTATCATCTATCTAGCTATCTAGCTATCATCTATCTATTATCTATCTATCTATCTATCATCTATCTAGCTATCTAGCTATCATCTATCTATTATCTATCTATCTATCTATCTATCTATCATCTATCTATCTATCTATCTATCTATCTATCTATCTATCCACCCCATCCATCATCTATCCTTTCTATCATCTGTCTATCTCTGTCCGCCCATCCGCCCATCTGTTTGTCTGTCTATCCATCTGTCTCTGTCTACCTGTCGGTCGGTCGGTCGGTCTGTCCATCCATCTGTCCGTCCATCCCTGCCTGCCTGCCTGCCTCTCTCTCTCTCTCTCTCTCTCCTCCCATCCCTAGCCAGATTCTGTCCCCTTCTTCCCAGGGCTCGTTTCCTCTCCATCCTCTCCCCCTTCTCCAAACTTCCTCCATCTTTTAAAGAGGGGCGTGTGTGACCAGAGCTAAGCAGAGGAGAAGACTGGCTTCCCCCATCTGCATGGCTGTTTGGGTCCTTCCATTCGGAAACCTTTTAAAACACCGCTCAATCTGACGTCCAGGTCAAGAGCTCAAGGGTCAGAAGCCGCTCTGCTCCTTTGGGGGGGGGGAATCCACTGGATTCCAGCAGGATTTGTCCTCCGAGCGAGCCATTCCAAGTCCCCGCCCTTCTATATTTACCCCCAAGAAACATTTTTAGCTGCTTTTCTTGTCCCTGGTTAAAACGGCTGCTTTTAGAAGCTGGTTTCTTTCTTTCTTTCCTTTTTTAAAGCCCGCTTATTTTAAATCCGCTTTTATCTATTTAAAAGTACCCCAAGGACCAAAATAAAAGTGAAACGAGACAAATGACAAGGTAGAGAAAACCAGCGGAATCCGCTTTCTCCTTTTCTCAGTGGTGGCCCCAGAAAAGGTCAGTGGTTTTTTTTAGTGGAGAAACAACCTCCCACAAAACCCACAGGTGGGTTGCACCTGCGTGAGTCTAAGAGGGTCTAAGAGGGTCTGCATCTTCCTGCTCTCCCAAAAAGAAGGGTGGATACAGTCAATCAGAAGAGAGCAAGGAGGGACCTTGGAGGTCTTCTACTCCAGCCCCCTCCTCAAGCAGGAGACCCCGGACCACTTCAGACAAATGGTCGTTTCGTCTCTTCTTAAAAACCTCCCGTGATGGAGCACCCAGAACCTCTGGTGGCAAGCGGTCCCACAGGTCAATGGTTCTCCCTGTCAGGAAGTTTCTCCTTCGTTCTAGGTTGTGCTTCTCTTTGATTAAATTCAACCTGGAAAATAAGGAGGAATTTTCTGACCGTGAGAACAATCAACCCATGGAACGGAAGTTGCCTTCAGAAGTTGTGGGAGCTGCATCCCTGGAGGCTTTCGAGGAGAGGCTGGACTGCCGTCTGTCAGAAATGGGGTAGGGTCTCCCGCTTGGGGGGAAGCAGGTTGGACTTGATGACCTCCAAGGTCCCTTCCAGATCTATTAATCTGTAAAGCTTCTTGTCCTGCCTTCTGGTGCTTTGGAAAATCAATCAATCAATCAATCAATCAACCAGAATAAAGCTGGAAGGGACCTTGGAGGTCTCCTAGTAAAGCCCCCTGCTCAAGCAGGAGATCCTCTCCTATTTCAGACAAGTGACTGTCCAGTCTTCTTAAAGACCTCCAGGGATGGAGCAACCATAACTTCTGGTGGCAAGCAGTTCCACTGGTTAATTTATTTATTTATTATTTATTTATTAATTAAACTTATATACCGCCCTTCTCCTTACGGACTCTGGGCGGTGAACAGCCGACTAAAAAACCAATACATAAAAGTTAAAATCATACTAAAAACAAATATAAATTAGGCTGAAAATTTAAAACAGATAAATATTAAAATAGATCAATCAATTGTCCTCCCTGTTAGGAAGTTTCTCCTTAATTCCAGCCAATGTCTCCTTGATTAGCTTCCACCCATTGTTTCTTCTGCACATTGTTAGCTTTGCACAATCAAATGGCTATCGTTTTTTATTCAACCTATGACCACAGCTGAACCCAGAATTTCTTTTGCTAAACAAGACAGAGGTTAAATGAGCTTGGCTCCATTTTACAACCGTTGTTGCCACCGTTGTTAAGTGAATCCTTGCTGTTGTTAAGTCGGCAACGTGGTTGTTAAATGATTCTGGGTTTCCCCGTGGACTTGGCTGGTCAGAAGGTCGCAAAAGGGGGATCGCGTGACACCCGCCCCCCCCAAGTTGCTGCGACCGTCATAAACGTGAGTCCATTGCCAAGCGTCCAAATTTTAATGGTGGGACCATGGGGATGCTGCAACGGTTGTTAACTGTGAAGACAGGTCATGTCACTTTTTTTAGTAACTTTGAACCGTCATTAAACGGACGGTCGTAAGTCAAGGACCAACTGCTCCTTCTCATTGCAGGAATTTGTCAGGCCCCGAGAACCAAGAACAATCCGTGGAGTTACTTCTGAGTAGTCTTTCCCAGATTAAAGCAATTATCTTTAACTAAGTGTGAAAACGGCCATAAGTCCATTTTCTCAGTGTAATTTGAACGGTCGCTAAGCAAACTCTAAGCCGGGGACTGGCTATGTTTCTTCTGGGGCTGCCATCTTGACTTTTCTGCCCGCTCTCGTGGGCATCAGGCTGGAAAACAACCTCCTTACCAGGGGTGAAATCCAGCAGGTTCTGGAGAACCGGTAACGGAAATTTTGAGCAGTTCGGAGAACTGGCAGATATCACCTCTGGCTGGCCCCAGAGTGAGGTGGGAATGGAGATTTTGCAATATCCTTCCCCAAGAGTGGGGAGGGAGTGGGGATTTTGCAGTATCCTTCCCTTGCCACATCCACCCAGCCACACCCACCAAGCCACGCCCACAGAATCTGTAGTAAAAGAAATTGGATTTCACCACTGCTCCTTACCTTCTACATGTAGTCCTTAATGGGGCTGCATCTACATGGAGGGAAGTAAACAGTGGGGTACCCCAAGGCTCCATCTCAGATGAGGGAATAGAAGGGGAACTCATCAAATTTGCAGATGATACTAAGCTGGCAGGAGTAGCTAACACTCCAGAAGAAAAGCTCAGGATCCAAAAAGATCTTGGCAGAGTTGAACAGTGGGCCTTATCCAAATAAATGAAATTTAATGTGGAGGAAAGCAAGGGTTTACACCTGGGCAGGAAAAAGCCAAAAGGGGACAAGTACACATTAGGTGCAATCTGGCTCAAAAACAGGAACTGCGAGAGGGACCTTGGGAGTCCTAGTGGACGATCCCTTCAACGCGAGCCAGATGTGTTTTGGCAGCAGCCAAAAAAGCCAACACGATCCTGGGTTGCATAAACAGAGGCAGAGAATGAAAATCACGTGGAGTCTTACTAGCGCTTTACAAAGCCTTAGTAAGGCCACACCTGGAATACGGCATCCGGTTTTGGTTACCCCAAAAAATGTCGAGCCTTTGGAAAAAGTCCAGAGAAGAGCAAATAAGATGATTAAAGGCCTGGAGACTAAAACATATGAAGAACGGCTGCAGGTTCTGGATCTGGCCAGTCTAAAGAAAATAAGAATTAGGGGCGATATGACAGCAGTCACCCCTAATTCCAGTATTTGAGGGGCTGCCCCAAAGAAGAGGGGGTCAATTTAGTCTCCAAAGCCCCTGAGGGCAGGAGAAGAAACAATCGATGGAAACTAATCAAGGAGAGAAGCAACCTGGAATTAAGGAGAAACTTCCTAACAGTGAGAACAATTAATCAGTGGAACAGCTGGCCACCAGAAGTTGTGGGTGCTTCCTCACTGGGGTTTTTCAAGAAGAGACTGGACACTTATCTGAAATGGCATAGGTCCGTGATGGCGTGAAAAGCTGGCCTTTTTGCATGCGGCAGTGCTGTAAAGCAGAAGAGCTGGTTTTCTGTTTTCCTGCGTGAGCATGCATGCCGGCCAGCGGATCATCACGCACTCGTGCACGCCAGAAACCCAGAAGAGTAGCTGGCTGAAACCGGAAGCTCATTTTCGGGCATGCACATACGCCCTGGGCAGCTCCTCTTCCGGGTTGTGGCCCAGACGTGTGAGTGCAGGGTGCGCTCCCTTTTCACCATTCGGTGCCGAAAAGGTTCGGCATCACTGGTATAAGTCCTCCACCTTCTCCTGCCTGAGCAAGGGGCTGGAGTAGAAGTCCTCCAAGGTCCGTTTCCAGCTCGATTCTGGTTCTGACTTTTCCCCCCATGGAGCTAATGGCACAGAAACATCCCTAGGGCTCAGCAGGGAGAGAGGTCAGCCGGAGCCTGCCTGGAGCTGTGCCCTGGAATCCAGGAAGCCAGGGCTTTTCCATGGAACCCCCAAGAGCCCTCTGGGTCAGGTCAACCCGGCCTGCTAAAAATGCTACCCTGGGGGGGGCCAAGCTCTCTTCCTAGGCTTGGTCCCAACCGCCCCTCCCTTGCCAGGGCCCTCGTACGCCAGACGCCCATTCACGCCTGTTCGGCTTTCGCTTAGCAAGATGCACATCTGTTTGGGAAAAAGCAGCCCTCCTTGTTTTTATTTCTAAAACATTTCCCGTATTGCTGCTCCCTCCCTTTTGGGTAGAGCCTCTGCCAAAGCTGTGGGGCGGGCTGGGGCAGGAAGGAAGCCCTTAGCAGGCCTGTTGTGACTGTGCCTCGCTCGGGTTGGTGGCAACTCCTGAAGTAAAAGACCTGTTTTTTTGCAAGGAGTTAAAACTAGTTTAGTTTAGTTTAGTTTAGTTTAGTTTAGTTTAGTTTAGTTTAGTTCATTGTCATTGCACCACGTACAATGAAATTAAATGCCATCTTCAGTGCACATTATAACCATAAAAATAAAACACAAACGCACATCCTTCGCATTCTATACAATTGAATTGAAAACCCCTGATATTGCGCTAATATTGCACAAAAAGTAGAGTTCAGTATAGTTACTGCCCTGGGAAAGAAGTTGTTTTTCAGCCTCTTTGTCCTTGTTTTTATTGTCCTGTACCGTCTGCCAGAGGGTAATAGTTCAAAAAAAAAAAGGGGGCGCCCAGGATGAGATGGATCTTTAGGAATGTTTTGAACTTTCTTAGGACAGCGGGAGCTATAAAGCTCTTCCAAGGAGGGCAGAGGGCAACCCAGGATCCTCTGGGCAATGACGTTGACCCTCTGGAGCGCTGCCCTACCTGCCACTCTGCAATTGGCAAGCCGGCCACAGGTGCAGCAAGTTATTTTTTCCTTTTCTAGTCGACTATAAACTCCTTGGTCTTCTTGGTGTTAAGGACCAAGTTATTGTCTCCACACCACGAAAGCCACCGGTCCAGCTCATCTCGATACGCAGACTCCTTCTCCTCCAAACCCCAGAGATGAGTCCCACCACTGTTGTATCATCTGCAAATTTAGTAATTGTATTACTGGCGTGAGTTGGGAATGCAGTCATGCAAATAGAGAGTATAGAGCAAGGGATGCAACTCGCAATCCTGTGGTGTACCAGTGTTAAGAATAAGGGCTGAGGAGATATGATGACCTAATCTGTCCCTCTGAGAGCGGCCAGACAGGAAATCCATAATCCAAAGGCAGATTGAATAAGAAAGCCCAAGACCCATAAATTTAGGCGCTAGTCTATGTGGAAGAATTATGCTCAATGGAATGGCTGGCCTTCAGAGGCTGAAGGTGCTCCCTCACTGGAGGTTTTCCAGAAGGGACTAGAGGGCCATTTGTCCCAAATGGACTATAGACGATAGACTTTCTTCCTTGGATTAGAAGACCTCCAAGGCCTCGTCTCTTCTCTCTTCCCTTGCCCCCCTTCCCTTCCCTTCCCTTCCCTTCTGTTCTCTTCTGTTCCTATATTCTCTTCTTTTTCCTCTTTCTCTCCTCTCCCCTTCCCCTCCCCTCTTCCCATTCTCCCCTCTTCCCATTCTTCTCCTCTCTTCTCTTCTCTTCTCTTCTCTTCTCTTCTCTTCTCTTCTCTTCTCTTCTCTTCTCTTCTCCTCTCCTCTCCTCTTCTCTTCTCTTCTCTCCCCTTCTCCTTCCCCTTCCCCTTCCCTCTTCTCTTCTCTTCTCTTCTCTTCTCTTCTCTTCTCTTCTCTTCCCTTCCCTTCCCTTCCCCTTCCCTCTTCTCTTCTCTTCTCTTCTCTTCTCTTCTCTTCTCTTCTCTTCTCTCCCCTTCCCCTTCCCCTTCCCCTTCCCCTTCCCTCTTCTCTTCTCTTCTCTTCTCTTCTCTTCTCTTCTCTTCTCTTCTCTTCTCTTCTCTTCTCTTCTCTTCTCTTCTCTTCTCTTCTCTTCTCTTCTCTTCTCTTCTCTTCCCTTCCCCTTCCCCTTCCCCTTCCCCTTCCCTCTCCTCTTCTCTTCTCTTCTCCTCTCCTCTCCTCTTCTCTTCTCTTCTCTTCTCTTCTCTTCTCTCCCCTTCTCCTTCCCCTTCCCCTTCCCTCTTCTCTTCTCTTCTCTTCTCTTCCCTTCCCTTCCCTTCCCCTCCCCTCTCCACTTCCTCTCCTCTCCTCTCCTCTCCTCTCCTCTCCTCTCCTCTCCTCTCTTCCCTTCCCTTCCCTTCCCTTCCCTTCCCTTCCAATTCCATTCATTCTAATTCTAAATCTGTTTTTATTTCTACTTCTAATTCCATTCCAAATTAAGCTGCAGAAAAGAGGGGAAAGGCGGAGAATTTTCCGAAGAATGAAGGGGAGTGGGGAGTGGGGGAGGGCTCCTGGCTTCTAACCCTAAAGCCTTTGAGGTCCATCCCTCTTCCAAAAAGCCGAACCCCTGAAGGAGGCTTAAACAGGGAGAAGGGAGGTTTGCTTGATGGCACCTGTGAACACCTTGCTACGAACGGCTGAGGCGGAAGAGCCCCAACCGTGGAGCCCTGGCAGAAGCAGCCGCTTGCAAAGATTTACTGGAAAGTAGGTCATTGCGCATTGACTTCCCATCGGCTGACGGCTGACAAGGGGATGCAAAGCCAGCAATATTTTTCCCCGAGTCTGGAGTCTCTTCCAGCATTCCTGCTTTTGCTGGTGGTCACATGTGGCCAGCCAGGCTCTCCTTTTTCTTTTAGAATAACAGAGTTTGAAGGGACCTTGGAGGTCTTCTAGTCCACCCCCTGCTGAAGGCAGGAAACAGGAGACCATTTCAGACAAATGGCTGTCCAATCTTTTCTTAAAAACTTCCAGTGTTGGAGCATTCACAACTTCTGGAGACACGTTTTTTTCCACTGATTCATTGTTTTAATTTTCAGGAAATGTCTCCTTAGTTCTAAGTTGCTTCTCTGCTTGATTAGTTTCCACCCATTGCTTCTTGTCCTGCCTTCAGGTGCTTTGGAGAATAGCTTGACCCCCTTCCTCCTCTCTGTGACAACCCCTCAAATATTGGAAGATGCTCTTCTGTCTCCCCTGGTCCTTCTCTTCATTGAACTAGACATACCCAGTTCCTGCAACCGTTCTTCCTATGTTTTAGCCTCCAGTCCCCTCATCCTCTTCGTTGCTCTTCTCTGCACTCTTTCTAGAGTCTCCACCTCTTTTTTACATCGTGGGGACCAAAACTGAATGCAATATTCCAAGTGTGGCCTTCCCAAGACTTTATAAAGTGGTATTAACCCTTCCTGTGATCTTGATTCTATCCCTCTGTTGATGCAGCCCAGAACTGTGTTGGCTTTTTTGGCAGAAGCTGGCTCATATTTAGATGGTTGTCCCCTAGGACTCCAAGGTCCCTCTCACAGTTACTACTATTGAGCAAGGTACCACCTGTACTGTCCCTGTGCATTTGGTTTTTCTTCCCTAAATGTAGAGCCTTCCTTTTTTCACCATTGAATTTCATTTTGTTAGAAATCCGGACAAAAGCTTGGCGAATTATGCAACAATTTCCCCCCCAAATGGGTTGTGGGAGCTGGCTTCCTCTGGGGCCTGGCCGTGCCTTCTGGGACCTTCAGAGCCGAGGGTGCCACGTTAGATTTAGGGCAGGGAAGGAGGGATCTATCAGAAAGAAAAAATCTATTTTTCGGAGCACAATCCTCTCCTCCCTGGGTGGCTCTCAGACGGCTGTGCAAAGCTGCTTTTTCAAGGGTTCGAGAGACGAGCGTTGTGGGTTTTGTGAGTGTGAGGCTACAGATCAGTGGTGAAATCTAAAATTTGTTAGTACCGGTTCTGTGGGCGTGGCTTGGGGAGGGGGAGTTAACATGACTGGGTGTTTACTTTTAAAACCATTTTTTCTACAACCTCTTCGCCGAAGAGATTGTAGAAAAAAATGCTTTCAAAAGGCTCTGACGATCCCAGCTGAGTTGCCTGATCAGCAGAGGCTTTTTTCCTTTTTAAATGCCTCTGACGATCAGGCAACTCAGCTGGGATCGTCAGAGCCTTTTTCAAAGCATTTTTTCTACAACCTCTTCAGAGGTTGTAGAAAAAATGCTTTGAAAAAGGCGCTGACGATCCCAGCTGAGCCACACGATCATCAGAGGCTTTTTTTTTTTTTACTTTTAAAAGCATTTTTTCGGCCGGAGAGGTTGTAGAAAAAATGCTTTTAAAAGTAAAAAAAAAAGCCTCTGATGATTGTGCGGCTCAGCTGGGCCTGGAGGGAGGGGGGGGGGCAGGGATTTTTGCTACCGGTTCTCCGAACCACCCGCCGCCATCGGTACTAGATCGGGCGAATCGGGAGCATTTCACTCCTGCTACAGATATCCTCGACTTACTACAGCTCATTTAGTGACCATTCAAAATTACAACAGCACTGAAAAGAGGGACTTATGGGACCGCTTTTGACACTTAACGACCGTTGCTGCATTCCTGCTGTCACATGATCAAAATTCAGAAGGTTAGCAACTGACTCGTATTTATGACGGTCGCAGCGTCCTGGAGGTCAAGCAATTCCCCTTTGGCTACCTTCTGATGAGCAAAGTCCACAGGGGTGGGGGGAGAGATTCACTTCACAACCAGGTCACTAATTGAACAACTGCAGTGATTCACTTAACAACGGTGGCAGAAAAAGGTGGTAAAATGGCTTACCCAGAGAAATTTGGGGCTGAGTTGAGGAAAAAGTGCAGAGAAGAGCAAAGGCCTGGAGACTAAAACGTGTGAAGGACAGTTGCAGGATTTGGGTCTGGCCAGTCCAGAGAAAAGAAGGACTGGGGGAGGCCTGATAGCAGCCTTCCAGTATTTGAGGGGGTGCCACAAAGAGGAGGGGAGTAAAATTATTCTCCAAAGGGCAGGACAAGAAACAATGGATGGAAACTAATCATAGAGAGAAGCAACCTGGAATTAAGGAGAAACTTCCTAACAATTAACCAGTGGAACCGCTTGCCACCAGAAATTGTGGGTGCTCCAACAGTGGAAGTTTTGAAGAAGAGGCTGCACAGACACCTGTTTGAAATGGTCTAGGGTCTCCTGCCTGAGCAGGGGGCTGGACTAGAAGACCTCCAAGGTCCCTTCCGGCTCTACTCCATTCCAGCAAATTCAAAGCTAACCGGCTGCCTTGCCATTCAGCCACCTCCAGGTCTTTCGGTTTTCCAATTCTGCGACTCAGTTTCACTTCTGTGTTTGTCTATTTCGTTCGGCCGGGTGGTTTGGCTTTTGGAACCCCCCCCCCTCCTTCGGTCAACTGACCCCTCTCTTGTTTTTCCACCGGCCCATTTTTTTTGGCTGGGGTCTGGCTGGCCGACACCCTGTTGGGCTCCGTCTCTAGAAAGGAAGATTAATGATTGATGAGGCTGTAAAAGAAGGGAACTCAAACCTTCCCTGGATTGGGTGCTTGTGGGGGGGAGGAGGAATTGCAAGCATTGTTTGCTGACTTCTCACTGCCTGCCCTCAAAGTTGCCCCCCCCCCACACCTCCCCAAAGAGGCTGCTGCTTTCTTGGGACTTTGGAAGAGGCCCAGAATGACCACGCTCTGCTTCTGCCAAGGCCATCATTGGTGTGTGTCAGGTTGTTTATTTGTTCAATTTATACCCTGCCTTTCCTCTGGGTAGGAAGATAAGGCTGCGTTGAAAGCATTCCCCAAAACTGTCCTGTGAGGTAGGCTGTGGGGCATCACAGAGAGAGAGAGCGAGAAAGACAGAGAGAGAGAAAGAGAGAAGGAGTGAGGAGAGGAGTCAGAAAGAGAGAAAGAGAAAAGAGAAAGAGTCAGAAAGAGAGAAGGAGTGAGAAAGAGGGGAGAGAGAAAGAGACAGAGAGATAGAGATAGAAAGAGAGGGGAGGGAAGAGAGAAGGAGAGAGAAACAGAAAAACAGGGAAAGGAGAGATGGAGAGAGAGTGAAAGAGAGAGAGAGAGAGAGAGAAATATACACCCAGAGAAAGGGAGAGAGAAACAGACTGAAAGAGAAAGAGAGAGGAGTGAGAGAGACAGAGAGGGTGGGAGAGACAGAATGAAATAGACAGAGAGGAGTGAGAAAGAGAGGGGGGGAGAGAAAGGGAAACAGAGCGAATAAAAAAGAAAAAAGAGAAAGAGAGGGAGAGGAGTGAGAAAGAAAGAAGGAGTGAGAAAGAAAGAAAGAAAGAAAGAAAGAAAGAAAGAAAGAAAGAGGGAGGGAGGGAGAGGGAGGGAAAGAGAAAGAATGAAAGAGAGAGAGAGCTCCAATGAGGAAAGATTAGCTAGGACTGGCCCAACCACAACCCTGTGAGGAAGGCTGGGCAGAAAGAATGACGGGCACAAAGAGGGCATTTGTGGCTCAGGAGCCAGACTTGAACCTGGCTCCCCTCCAGTCCTATGCCAACGCTTGGGCGTAGGCGATGCCATGCCAACCTAGCTCTCAGGGAGCCACGCTTGAACCAACCGGCAAAGGCCGCTGGGCTCCGTGGAATTCCAGCCCCCGCCCTGGCGTAGCTGTCATCGGCCCTGGGACCCACCCAGGAAGGCTTGTTTTTGTTAGCTGAATAAGCCACCATCATTCGCCCGACGGCCAGGCTCTCCGGACGCAGGGGGACTCCAGCCGAACCTCTGGGCTCCCATCCCCTGCTGTGCCTCCGGAGGGAACCGCCCTTCGACCGGAGGCCGCAGCAAAGCACACTCGGCAAGGCTGTCTCAGAGGGGCACTGGGAGCCCAGACGCCAGCGGCGAGGTAGACAATAGCCCAGTGCTCGGTTGCGAGCCGAGGGTGACACTGCAAGATCCAGGCACGTGACTTGGGGGTGGAGGGAGAGAGAAGGCCACAGGAACAAAAGGACAACAAAGCCTCCTTTTTCCATCGGTGGCCTTGGCAGCTCGGTTGCCTCTCCTGCACCTGAGAGACCCACCTGAGCCCTCCTTTCTCTTTCTGCCCTCTCCCTCCTTGGGGGCACCGTTCCCAGGCAGCTGGAAAACAAGAGTGCTTGGAGGCATGATTGAGGCCTCCCCAAGGTGCCACAGCTCAACCGAAGTAGCAGATAGCAGAGTCGGAAGGGACCCTGGAGGTCTTCTAGTCCAAGCCCCTGCTCGAGCAAGGCAACCTATCCCATTCTAGACAGATGGTTGTCCACTCTCTTCTTAAAATCCTCCAGTGATAGAGCACTCACAATGTCAGGTGGCAAGCAGTTCCACTGGTTGATTGTCCTCACAATTAGGAGGTTTCTCCTTCATTCCAGGTTGCTTCTCTCCTTAATGAGTTTCCATCCGTTGCTTCTGGTCCTGCCTTCAGGGGCTTTGAAGAATAGGTGGACCTCCCTCTTCTTTGGGGCAGCCCCTCAAATACCGGAAGACTGCTATCCTGTCTCCCCTGGTCCTTCTTTTCTCTAAACCCAAATCCCGCAACCGTCCTTCATGTGTTTTCATCTCCATCTTAGTTGCTTTCCTCTGCGCATGATTTTGTGTCGTGATGACCAGAACGGGACACAATTCAAATGTGGTCATACCAGGGCATTGTAAAGTTGTACTAAAAACTTTACATGATGTTGATGTTATTCCTCTGTTAATGCAGCCTAGGATTGTGCTGGCTATTTTGGCAGCTGCTGCACACGGCTGGCTCATATTTAAGTGACTGTCTCCTAGGACTCCAAAATCCCTCTCACGGTTACTACTACTGAGCCAGGTGCCGCCTATTCTACACCTGTGCATTTGGGGTTTTTTAGTTTTTGCCTAAGTGTAAAGCCTTACTTTTCTCACCACTGAATTTCATTTGGTTAGTTAGGGCCCAGGATTCACGTCTGTCGAGATCCATTTCTTCTGGGGTGTTGGCTATTCCTGCCAGCTAGGTGTCTGCAAATTTGATGAGTTCCAATTCTTTGCCTTCATCCATATTGAAGACTCCTGGGCCCAAGAAGGAACTTGTGCAATCCCACTGCTTACTTCCCTCCATGTAGATGTAGTACCATTAAGGACTAAGGTCTGTCAGCCAGTTACGAATCCATCTGGCGGTGATGCTGTTTAACCCACATTTTTCTATTTTAGCAAGAAGTAGGTTGTGGTTTACTTTGTCGAATGCCTTAGTGAAGTCCAAGTGTGCTACGTCCAGAGCATTCCTCAAGCACCATCTTTCTTTGGCCATCAAACTGGAGGGCTGGGGGTTTGAGATCTGTCCTCCTCAACCTGGAGATACCTATCCAAAGAATGAGCACCACATAGATTGGGGTGGTGGGGGAAATATGCTCTACAACATGCAACTCTAACTGAGCCTGCAATTTCATTTGAAAGTCATGTTTGTTGTTAAGCGGGTCACCAAGTGACCGTTCCCAATCTGCCAGCCTTTTTTTGTCTGACCGTTAAGCGAACCCTGCAGTCATAAAGCAGAGACTGTGGTCATTAAGCAAACCCATCGTTTGTTGAGGGGTGTTTTTAGCTGGAAACTAAAAGTAAATACCCATTTCCGGCCAAAAAGTTGTAAACGGTGGCAATTTGACACACTGCAAATGCGCATTGCAACTTCAAATTTGGGTCCAAAGTCTCTTTTTCAAGGTCTGTCATAAGTCATAATTTGAGGACTAACTGGACTGTATTGCAGACCTGTGGAGGGACCCCTGAACCCTAAATTGGAAAGCCAAGATTTCCATAGAGGTTGAGGGCTAGAAGGTGGGAGTTTTAGGAATTTGACTGGCTGCCCAACGTTGGGAGAGCTATGCAGGTGTTTGCCTATATCTCTTTCGGGAGTGCTGGAAGCCCCCCACCCCACCCTGAATGAAATATTTGGGGAAATATTAAAAAAAAGGCAGAATATTCCTAAAGGAGAAATGGAGAAACATGTTTTTAGAGGCAGAAAGCAGCCCCCACAAGTCTTTCTTAGTAGCCCACAGCAGATGCCGGCACTTAATGAGATTCAGAGCTTGTTGAAAGAGGAAGCCAGCTATCTAGATGGCCCCATTCATAAGCAAAGCAAAACACTGCAGGCAGAAAACCATTCAAGACAGGATATTTCAAAACTCCTTGCAGCAAAATTAACAAAAGCAGAGTGGTAGGATTAGAACAAGCAGCCCCTCACCTATGATAGACAGACCGACAAACAGACATGGACAAACAGACAGACAGATAGATGTAGACAGACAGATGAACAGACAGAGAGGTATTGAAAGAGAGTTAAATATGGAAATAGATATGTAGACAGACAGACCTAGTTAGATAGGCAGGTTGGCAGATGGACAAATACAGTAGGATGGATGGATGGATAGATAGATAGATATGGATAAAGATGTCAGTAGATGATAACATGGCGCTCACATGTGAACACCTCTTCTACGCGAGCTGCACTGGCTTCTGGTGGCCTTCCGAGTGCGCTTCAAGGTGTTGGTTCTTCCCTTTAAAGGGCTCCATGGCTGAGGACCTGAGTGCTTACGAGACCACCTGCTGCAACTGATAACCTCCCACCAACCAGCACGCTCTCACAGAGTAGGCCTACTCATAGTTCCATCATTAAAACAATGTCATCTGGTAGTTCCAAGGGAGAGAGCCTTCTCTGTGGGGGCACCTACTCTTTGGAACAAAATACCACCTGGAATACGAATAATCCCAGATCTTCGCACTTTCCGACGTGCCCTGAAGACCTTTCTATTTCAACAAGCAGGGCTAGCATAAACATCTAAATTCTATGCCAAAGTCTTAGCAGATACATTAAGTTGACTCAATTTATTCACCACCTTGAGTCCTTTGGGAGAAGGGCGGTATAGAAATTCAATAAATAAATAAATAAATAAATAATCAGAATTTTTTTATTGGCCAAGTGTGATTGGACACACAAGGAATTTGTCTTGGTGCATGCTAAAATTTTAATTATCAATTTTATGAAGTTTATGTATCTTTTATTTTTTCTTGACTGTACACCGCCTTGAGTCCTGCGGGAGAAAGGCGGTATAGAAATATAATAAATAAATAAATATGTTCTCAGTGTATATAAAAGGAAAGATAGCCATAAAGAGAGGTGATAATCAAATGCTGGGAATCATAAACAAATTTAACAAATAAATCCATGGATGGTTCTGAGCTGTAGAACAAGAAAGCCTGCCTATAAATCAACAGGGAGGCTGTGCCCACAGACAGGGGCTGGTCTAAGTGTCCTCAAGGGAGCTCCTTAGCTGTGGTTGCAATCTAGGGTGCAGAAAGATGCAGTGAGCTCTGGCCTTCCCACACCCCTTGGCCCCTGGCCCTCTTTTCGGATGGGAAGTGGGGCAGAGGACTTGGGGGGAGAGGAAGAGCCAGGGGAGCCCCAGCAAATCAAGCTAAAAGGTGGAAAAAGCCACATCTGGGTTGTGGGTTTGTCATCCTTGACGCTTTTAAGATGGGTGGACTTCAACTCCCAGAATTCCCCAGCCGGTCATACCGGCTGGGGAATTCTGGGAGTTGAAGTCCACCCACCTCAAAGCGGCCAAGATAGACGAACACTGCAACTCTCGCGAGAACAGACTTTCTCCACATCCAATAGCGCCACCGCGTGACACCACGGAACACAGTTTCGGCAGCCGCGGGCCCTCATTGGCTGGGGCGGACGTCCATCTTGGGTGGGTAGGTGCGCATGACGGAGTTGAAGCGACAAGTGATGCTTCTACCTAGAGGGTGGGGGGGGGGGGAAATCCTGTCTTCTTCTGTTGCTAATGAAACATTAATTAAAACGATTCCCGGTAATAACTTTAAGAAAGCGATTCCCTCAGACACATAGACGCGGAGGGAGGCGTCCAAGGCTTAGAGCGGACTTCCCGCTCTTTTCGGTTTAATTTTCGTAGCACCGGAAGTCCCGCCTTCAACCGTTGTCGCCCAGGGATGCATTTCCGGGAGTAGTAGGAACGCTCGGGCCGCTCTAGGCTCCCCTCTTGTTTATTAACGGATTTTGAGGGGGATAATAACCGTTGGAAGGGCCGTTGGAGGACTTCTAGGCCAACCCAACGAAGCGGGAGACCGGCGTAGCCAAGCAGGAGCTCGAGCGGGCCTGGCTGAGCGGGAGGCAGGGCGGAGCGGCGACCCGGGGGACCGTCTCAGCGCGGAAAAACCGACGAGTAGGCCGGCTTAACACCGAGGGATGGTTTTAATACCTCAAAAATACAACCTGCCTAATAATTGTGCACACAGTGTGACAGCACAGAAAGACCAGCATTTAAACGGGCTCATCAGTGAAAAACCGACTAGCACAGAAAAAAAACTGGCTCAGCACAGAGATACCAGTTATTAAACTGGCTCAGCAGAGAAAAACTAGTAGACTGGCTCAGCAGCAGCAGAAAAAAAACAACAACTAGCAAACCTGGTCAGCACAGAAAAACCGACTAGTAGGCTGGCTTAAGACAGAGAGACCGGCTATTAAACCGTCTTAGCAGAGATAAACTGACTAATAGACCGGCCTAGTGCAGAAAAAAACTGGCTCAGCAGAGAAAAACTGGCTCAACGCAGAGATGTTAAATCATTGCAGTAGAGAAAAACCAATTAGTAGACAGACTAATTAGTTGAGATAGATAACTCAACACGAACAAGCTGGCTATTAAACCGACTTAGCAGAGAAAAACCGACTAGTAGAACGACTCAATACAGAAAAAACCGACTAATAGACTGGCTTAAAATAGAGAGACCGGCTATTAAACCATCTTAGCAGAGAAAAATCAATTAGTAGACAGACTAATTGATAGATAACTCAGCATGGAAAAACTGGCTATTAAATCATCTCAGCAGAAATAAACCTATGGGTAGACTGGCCTAGCACAGAAAAAACTGGCTCAGCAGTGCGAAACCGACTAGTAGAATGATTCAATACAAAAAAACTGGCTATTAAACCAACTCAGCACAGAAGGAGATCAACACCCCATATCAAGGTGTTTATAATTATTAGGCAGCTTCTTTTCCTCAGGCAAAATGGGCCAAAAAAGGGATTTATCTGACTCTGAAAAGTCAAAAATTGTAAAAAGTCTTTCAGAGGGATGTACCACTCTTGAAATTGCTAAGATATTGGGGCGTGATCACAGAACCATCAAACGTTTTGTTGCAAATAGTCAACAGGGTCGCAAGAAACGTGTCGAGAAAAAAAGACGCACCTTAACTGCCAAAGATTTGAAAGGAATCAAACATGAAGCTGCCCGAAACCCATTATCTTCCAGTGCTGCCATATTCCAGAACTGCAACCTACCTGGAGTGCCCAGAAGTACAAGGTGTTCAGTGCTCAGAGACATGGCCAAGGTAAGGAAGGCTGAAATTCCACCCCCACTGAAGAAAACACAAAAGTTGAAACGCAAGCAAGATTGGGCCAAGAAATATCTGAAGATAGATTTTTCAAAGGTTTAATGATTGAGATGATAGTGACTTTTGATGGGCCTGTGGCTGGATCAGTAACGGGCACAGAGCTCCGCATCAACTCAGACGCCAGTAAGGTGGAAGTGGGTGCTGGTATGGACTGCTGGTGTTATTCTCATGGGAACAGAACCAGCCATCTGTAGACCAGGAATCAATCTATCGGGAGGTATACTGGCCACCTGGAGCAAAAATTAAAGATGTATCTGAGAACCTTACTAAAATAATTAATCCCACATATTACTACACCTTTCTTCTCCTTTATGTAGTGATCAACAACACAACAATGAGCCTAGAAACACTTATTGAGAGATTACAAGCAGTTAGGCAAGACAGTTAAGAAGTTAGGTGCACAAGTGGTGTTTTCATCTGTATTTCCCACAAAAGGTCAACATCCAGTGAGGGAACAAAGGGTTTTAGAAATAAACCACCAGCTTAAGAGTTGGTGCTGCCAAGAGAAGTTTGACCCTGGTCTGCATTACCTACATGAAGGGCTTCTGTCAAGGAACGGACTGCACCTCCCAAGAATGTCCCAGCAGCCCAGTGCATCCAAAATACTTCATTCCTTGTGGTACCTCACACACTTAATCAAATTTTTGATTGCTTGCACGGTGGTGCTGAAGTAGCATGTTCTCCCAGTCCTTCTGTTTGAAAGGGCCAGGTCCTCTTCCGGATATTCCAATAGTCATCTGATGTATCTTGTCCACAGATCGCAGATTCTTTCATGGATTATGAAACCCACTAAACCTAGGAGCTCTATTGCAGAAATCCGAATAACTAGTTTGTGCCAAACAGTAGCTAGTTAAAAGGACTTGTTGGTAGTGAAGAGAATCTTGTCCAGGAAATGCAGCTTTTAATGTTCGGAAACCCTTTTCAGGATCAGGTATACGTGCAGCCAGTTGCCAAGAAACGCGTAAATCTGGAGACTGTAGATCTTGGATAATGCTGGCTCGATTTATACTATCAGAACTATCCTGTACTATAAGAACCTGTGCTTTATAATTGTTCAATGCCAGTCTGCCATGGACCCTGGGGAGGAGAGTGGATGCTGGGGGAAAGGGAAACTATTGGAAAGGAGCATGCCTCTCAGCGACTAGTCCTCAAGGCTGTTTTCCTGGGAGAAGAATGAAGCCTTCATGCAGAATGACTGTTTCAAAAACGTATCTTTTAAAACTGGACAGTGGAGGAATCAACTATGATAAGAGCCATGCTGGCGCAGTGGTTAAAATGCAGTATTGCAAGTTGACTCTTCCCACTGCCAGCAGTTCGATCCTGACTGGCTCAAGATTGACTCAGCCTTCCCTCCTTCCGAGGTGGGTAGAATGAAGACTTAGATTGTTGGAGGCAAGAGGCTGGCTCTGTAAACCGCTTAGAGAGGGCTATAAAGCAATATATGTGTAACTGCTATTGCTATGGGAAATGTCTGGGAGGGAAAAGTTATACCTAGGTATTTGGTGCGGGATCCTCAGGCTTTGCTTTACTGTATTTCACTTGACCTTTGGTAAACTATACCTTTCTCAACAAAGAGTCAAGGATCGTTTTTGCTTAAACATTCAAGTTGAGGCAGGATTGACAGCAGTTTATAGCTGTTTATAGCAGTATCTCAAGCTTGGCCGGTTTAAGATGTGTGTACTTTAAACTCCCAAAATTGGCTGGGGAATTGTGGGAGTTGAAGTCCAAACATTTTAAAAGTTGCCAAGGTTGAGAAACGTTGCATGAAAATGAGATGCCAGCCTGCAGTGCATTAGGGAAAGGGCTTGCAAAAACAGTACGGCTTACGAAAAACTGCTAACAAAACTGTGTCCTCATTTAGCAAGTGTCTTGTTGTGCAACCTTTTGCAGTCAAAACTGATGAAAATGGAAGTTTACAGCTGATCCGTGCATTTATGAGGTCCGTAAAGCAAGGGGAACAACAGCTGAGTTTTGGATCCCAATTGTGGTCTCCAGAGGAGGAGGAGGAGGTGTATATTTGGGAAAAAGCTATGTGTGCATTGTCTGTACGTTCTCCAAAGGCAAACTGGCAGCTTTGCAAAAAGGGGCAACCAAAAATGGACCCTCAAATGGTCAGATTGGGTGGTTCCTCGGTCAGGTCCTGCTTTCCCTCCAAGGCTTGGCCATTTGCAGGAGCCCCTCTGGGCCAGTACCAAGATCTCTGCCCTGGCAGAAGCCTGGATGATCTGGGTTTCTGGCGAAAGCAGTTGCCATGACCTCTTCCGCCCCATAGGAAGTCTAAGGGCCGTCTCGTTCTGCTTTGAGATGGATGGCTGCAGTACTTCTATAGGTAGGTAGTCCTCGACTTACGACCACAACGGAACCGAAAATTTCCGTTGCTATGTGGGAGTGTTGTCAATTGAGTTTTGCCTCACTATTACCTTTCTTTCCATAGTTAAGTGAATCACAGCAGTCGTTAATTTAGTAACAGGGTTGTTAAGTGAATCTGGTTTTCTTTCTTTTTGGACTTTCTTTGTAAGACGGTTGCAAAAGAGGATTACAGGACCCCAGGACACTGCAACCGTCATAAAAACGAGTCCGTTGCCAAGCGTCTGGATTTTGATCACGTGACCGTGGGAATGCTGCAACAGTCACTAAGTGTGAAGTCAGTTTTTTCAATGCCATTGTAACTTTGAACAGTCACTAAACGAATGGTCGTAAGTGAAGGACTACCTGTATCTCCCAGGGAGACCGGCAGGTTCCTCAGCAGCAGCGCTTGTGCCCCAGCATCCTTCGCCCTCCCACCACTCCCTCTTTCCAGGTTTATGAATATTGCAATGGGGGTCTGCTCCTTTCATTTCCCCCCACCCCAACAGAGGGATCCCATCTAGCTCAGCCATGCCCCAGATTCTCTTGTGGGTTGACCCCCTGAATTATTTACTCCCTTCCTACAAAGAGTCTGGTTCCCCACTCTCCTGCCCTATGTCCATTAGTGCTGCCCAAGCCCATCCCTTTGGACCCCCAGCTCCCTCCCCCCTCTGCCCCAGGTCTGGACTGTGGGCCAGGAAGCGTTTTAATGCCCTCCCTCGGGAAGATATTTCCCCCGTGAGCTTCCGGATGTTCACAGTTGCTCAGCACCTGGATTTTAGATCCAATCTCAACTCTGCCCAATCCAATCTGTATAGGGTCAGTTCCTTTGCTGAGCAAGGCGGTTCTTAAGTGACTCGCACCCGGTATTATGACTCCCCTCCCCAGGTTGTTAAGTGACTCACTGCAGTTCGAGGAAACAGGTGGGCCTGTTTCCCTGGAGTTTGTCAGAAACTGTCTAGGAAGGTCACAAAAGATGATCACGTGGCCCCAGGACACTATAACCACATGCTGGTTGTCCAGCATCCTTCGGGGATTCTGCAACAAGCCAAAAGTGCAAAGACTGGCCATGGGTCATTTTTTCCAGTTCCGTTGTGACTTGATTGAATTGATGCTAAAACAAATGGTTGTAAGTTGAGGATTATCTGCACAGTGCCTGCAGGTTGTTGTGGCATGCTTTAACTTAGGGTCGGTGCTGCCACCTCTGGATTTGCATAGGGATACCCTCCCCCCCACAAAAAAAACCAGATTCTGCTGGGACCGGACCTTCATATCACGCTTCTGGCTCCTTGGATAATTGTAACTGAAAGGAAGAAGACACTGCCAGCTTCCATTTCCGTCCATAAGGCAGTTTGATCAAGTGGTTAAAACACCAGGCTAGAAAGCAGGAGGCCATGAGTTCAAGTCCTGTCTTAGCTATGAAAGCCTGACTTTGGGCCAACCACCAGGAGACTGTGAGTTCTATGAGGGACAAGACTTAAACTAATATCAAAGAGATGGTGGAATAGAATCATTAAAGAAAGGAGGCCAAAGCAGGGACAGAATGAAATGCGAAAGGCAAAAGTTAAAGTTAAGTTTTATTTATGGTAAATAATTAAATAGAATTGCTAAATTCTATTTAATTGTTGTCTCATGGCAAGTTGGCTGTGGCAAATTGTGCCATTCCTGAAACAGAAAACGGTTGGCAGAAAAAGACCTGGTAGTCCATCAAGTCTTCTCCCTTTGCATGGGGTGGGGTTCTTGGACCAGTTCAAAGCATTGTCGGCCACCAACATGCTCCGAAAGGCTCCCCCAGAAGGGGGGCACTCGGTGTTCACCCTCTCCCCCACCTCAGCTTTGCTCTCTAGACCACCAAGCTTCGAGTCCTTTAAATTAATAATTAGCAGCTCTCTTTAACAAACGCCAGCCTTTGATCCTGGAGAGAGGGCAGCATTGACATAAAAAATTGATCAGCCTCGATGAGAATCGAGCGGCTCCCCCCCCCCCATGCAGAGCAGAACATTTTAGTGCTGAGGGGCGCATGGCTTGATTGGGGAGGAGGGGAGAGAATGAAGAGGAGGGAAATGCTTTTAAGAGGCTCGTAAGGATGCAAAAATCTTTTCCACTTAGAAGATGCTTTTTCCACTGCCAGGTTCTAAAGATGAAGCCAAGGCCATTTAGCTCCTGTTAAAAGCACGTCTCCTGGGATTTCCTCCCCAGGCAACCGAAGGACAGGGCCAAAGGAGAAGCCCCCTCCCCTTCATTCCTCAAGTCGGGAGGGTTCGAAAAAGATGGCTCCCACCCTTACATGCCGGCCAGCCATGCGGAACCTCCCCTCCTGAATGAGAGGTTAGAAAGGCAGAAAGAGAACATGGAGCCAGTCACGTGCTGCAGCTGCCAACAAAGCCAATGCGGCCCTGGCCGCATCAACAGAGGAGCCGGCAGCATCAGGACCATGGCGAATGATAGCGCCATTTTGTGCTGCACGAAATCCTGCTTGTGACCAGTTTTTGTTGCCACGATATAAAAAATGATATTGAGATTCTGGGGAAAAAAGTGCAGAGAAGAGCAAGAGAGATGACCAGTGCTCCATCACTGCAAGAAGAGATTGGACAGCCATAGTGTCTCCTGCTTGACTAGGGGGTTAATCTAGATGAGAAGACTTCCAAGGTCCCTTCCAACCTTATTCTCACTGTATGTTCTGTGGGGTTCCAGTCAAGAGGGACACCATCCCAGCCCCACTTACAGCTGCATTTCCTGGTGGCCTCCCTTCCAAAGATGAACCAAGACAGCAAAGTTTTCCCAGATCTTCCCCACCTGTCTCCGATAAATCTAGGCAGGGATCCCTGTGGGGGTGGCAAGAGACATTTGAGGGGCCCTGAAGACAACCACCCAAGGCCATATTCTTCCTGTCCCCCAACTTATTGCTGTCCACAAGTGTGTTGGTGATCTGGCAACTGACCTTCAGGATTTGACCTAAGGTGGTACTTTAGTCAAAATTCTTCCAGGAGTGCCTGGAAGAGCCCAAGAGGCCTGTGGCTGAAAGCAGATGCCAGGCTGGCCCTGCTGCACTACACCCACCCCAGATCCCACTCCCCAGCATAAATCCACCCATTATTTAAAAAAAAAAATCCATTCCCTAATGGAGAATTTCCACCAAGGAAAGGTAGGCACCGATGAGTTGCTTCACTACCTGCCTCCCAACATCCCGCCATCTTTGCATGCCGTTTAGTGGCCGGACCCTTTGTCCGAATGCCCAAAGATAGTGCCAGTCCATGGCTCTTTTTGAATCCTCATGCGGCCTCCGAAGGGACAAGCTTCCCCGCACCAGAAGTGGCTCAGCGTATCACCGCCCGCACCTCAGCACTGCCATGTGACCCCAGCCCAGAGCTTTCAGACTTCAGCCGTGGGGAAGGCTCCAAACCAGGGTTCCTGAAACGAGCAGGCATCTTGGGTTTTACAGCGCAGGCGGGGTTTGAGCACAGGCTGAGCCGAAAAGACAGAACCAAATTCAATGGGGCAGCGATTACTAAACTCCAAGGGAAGCACAACCTGACTGAAGGCAGCGGAGAGGAGAGCAGTGGAAATCTATGGGCCAGTCCTTAGAGCCATTGCTGCTAGTGAAGCCTCACCCTAGCTCTGGGGATAAAAGGCAGGGGATGGAGATGAATAGGTGCGGAAGACAACTAATCATCTCCCTGCCGGACAGACTTGTTGGCCTGTGCCGGTGCTGCTGGCGCTCCTAATATAAGAATCATTGATTTAACTTCAGAGGGTTTATTGTGTTTGGGGAGATGGGCCAGAACAGACTCAGCTGCACCTGTAAAGCTAACCGTGGCAACCTAGTCAGTTCAGCAGGAGCCAGCCCCCCTGGCAATGCCTGAAATATTGCCCACCAAGCCAGCAAACAGGTAGCTCCCAACTTATGTCCCATATCGAGTCCGGGATCACATGACCTTGGGACACAGCAAGGGTCACAGAAGTATGAACAGATATCTGAATTTCGATTGCATAATGCATGGAAATGCTGGGAAGGCTGTAACTTTGAGAAACGCTGTAAATATGAATCAGTTGCCAAGCGTCTGAACTTTGATCACATGACTGATGTAAAGGTTGTTAAGTGTGAAAAACAGTCACTTTTTTCAGCGCCGTTGTAACTTTAAACCATCGCTAAATGAACTGTCGCAAGTCGAGGACTACCTGTAGTAGCCCAGCACATTATGCATCAACAGGTAGATAAAACTTAGGGTTTATGGGCTCTGTTCATCACAATTCTACGTGGGATAACTCAGTGATCCGTGGGAAGATGGCTGCGGTGAGCTGCCCTAGACCAGAGGTGGCAACTCGCGGCCCTTGGGCCAGATGTGTACTCAAGGAGAGAAGCAACCAAGGATTAAAGAGAAATTTCCTGACAGAGCAATTAACCAGTGGAACAGCTTGCCACCAGAAGTGAATGCTCTGTCACTGGAGGATTTTAAGGAGAGATTGGAGACCCATGTCTGAAATGGGATAGGGTTTGGACTAGAAGGCCTCCCAGGGCCCTTCTGTTATTCTGTTCTGTTTGACAAATTCATCGCGTTGCCTATTACATCAACCCGTGAGCTAAGCCACGTATGTAGAACGTACTAACTA
Organism: Masticophis lateralis; assembly: GCA_030761175.1. Classification (NCBI taxonomy): domain Eukaryota; kingdom Metazoa; phylum Chordata; class Lepidosauria; order Squamata; family Colubridae; genus Masticophis; species Masticophis lateralis. Next base: position 351,819,397 of record JAUDYJ010000001.1, on the reverse strand, counting down.
CCCAACCTAACTTGGCTAAAACCAAGATGCACAAATTGTTCAAATCGTAGGCATATCATCAAAGATTATAGTAGTGGTTTTCAATTTAGGTAGCCTGGAGATGGGGGTGGACTTCAACTCCCAGAATTCCTCACCCAGCTGGCTGGGGAATTCTGGGAGTTGAAGTCCACCCGCATTTCCAAGTGACCAAGGTCATCAAACACTGAATTATATCAAAGTGAACCCATATTTAATACCCCCAATCCCAAATATAAGCACCTTGGAGAAACAAAAGCCACCGCACGGGAGTTTCCCGGTTGATTTAACTTCATCTGTGCCCCGAGGGCAACCTTTGCAGAATAGACCACCATTCCTGGTCTTTCTCTGCCGCCTCATCCCCCTTTGGGATGAAAGATCTGCACACCTCCATGGAATTACACATTTACCCATGACCTCTCCTTTCCCTTCTCTTAGGCCAAGCTGATCTCCCAGTGCTCAAGACTCCCCTGCTGTGGATGGATTGCAACAACAAGCCATGGTTAAAAACAAATCACAGTTTGAAGCAGATTCTGATTCCTGCGCACTCCATAATTAGGAGGGCAGCTCACAGGGGAAACAATGGTCTATAAAGAGGATGGTTGGTCATTTCCTTAGGCTGCGTTTATCCGAGTGAGGGGTTTGAACTGGACGGCCTTAACGGGGACCCCTTCCATAAAGAGCAAGTTTAACTACTGCAAGGCACTTCTGAAACCTTGTGGTCTTTTCTTCAAGACCCTTTCAAATCCCCCCCAAAAAAGTGGGTGCACGCAATCCCCTCCCCCACCAAAATCATTCAATTTTAACACATTGGCTTCCTGCATCGTTCCTTTTTAAAAACCAAGTCTTTTTATTAAAAGCCTTATCCAAATTCCATTAACAAAAAGGAGATATATAAAAGAGGTCCAAAAATTCCGAAAGGGTGGGTGGATGGGTGGGGAGATATTATTTAGGGGGTTAGTTTTTTGATCAAATCTGGGCTGAAAACTTTTGTTTTTAAAACTAGGGGCACCCATCATCAGCCACGAATAGGGGAAAAAAGAAAGGAAACGTCGAACCACAACTCTGAACTTGGGAGGTGCGAGGTTTGTGCCCAAAGTGTTTTCCTAGCCAGGTTTGTACGGAACTGTGCCACAAAAACTAAAACTACATTTTAAACAAAACAAAACAAAACAAAACAGGGCTTTACAAACTGCAGAATTCTTTTTTCTAAAGTGTTTTTTGTTTTTTAAAACCTCCACAGAAACCCCAGTTTCGAGGGAGGCTTCTTCCCCCACCTGAGCCAGCTTCTTGTTGTAGGGCTGGCAATGGGGGACCGCTGCCCCACACTGTCCGGAGCATGCCCATTTGCCCTCCCCCCCCAGCTGAACTCTAGGGGCACAGATCAGCAAGGAATAAATTGTGGAAGCAGACACCAAATTAAAACAAAACATTGCAGCAAGCGACCCACAATCCATGCGTAAAACACTTCAGCAGCACCGCCGCGACCCCCATGTTGAAGCGAGAGGGCACCCTGCATCCGGCCCTCCCAAGGGCCACAGCTGCACTGTGCACCCCACTCGGCCTCGCTTCCAGAAGGGGGCATCTTCAGCCTCCCAGGCAGAGTGGGAGGGTCCACGGCAGACTTGACTCCCCCCACCCCTCTCCCCAGCCAGGAATGGCCGTGCCCAAGGTGGTCTGGGAAGCAGCTGCCAAGAAACCCAAATTGATTGCAGGTTCATAAACCTGCCCTTGCATTGCTAAGCCTTTGGTCGCAAATACCTCATATCCGGAGGGAGGGGCAAAGGGGGGGAGCACAAGGGGAGGGGGGCTGGAGAGGGAAGAGAAAGCTAACCCCCCCAAAACAAAACAAAAAATCCAACTTCTGAAACACCTATCCTTTTTCTACAATCTTTAAAAAAATATATACTGTGGGTGTTCGCAGCCGTACAAAAGAGCGGAGGTGGGGGGGGGGCAGGCAGCAGCAGAGGGGAAGGGGATTTGTCACAGTCTCACAAAGGGGGGGAAATGGTGAAAGGCCAGGAAAGTCACACAGTCCGCCAAAAACATGGATCGGCCTGCAAAGGAGCCGAGGAGGAGGAGGAGGGAGTCCTCAGTCGTCGGTGTCTTCATCCTCCTCATCGTCGTCAGGTTCCTCCTCAGGATCTCGTTTCCGCTTCTCGCCCTGCTGGACCTCTGCAAGTAAAAGAAGACCAAGGAGAGGGGGGTGAGAGATTGCATGAGGTGGAAATGGTGTCCTGTCTCTGCTTCCAGGGGACTGAAGGCAGGACAAGAAGCTACGGATGGAAACTAATGGAGGAGACGAGCCATCTAGAACTAAGGAGAACAATTAACCAGCGGAACAGCTTGCTACCAGAAGTTGTGGCCGCTCCATCGTTGGAGGTATTTAAGAAGGGACTGGAGCAGCCACTTGTCTGAAATGGTGAAGTTTCTCCTGCCAGAGCGGGGGCTGACTAGAAGACCTCCAAGGTCCCTTCCATCTCTGTTTGTTCTGTTATCTATCAAATCAGGGTTAAAATAATAGTGCCTCTACCTAGGATCGAACTGTGAGCCTCCTGATTGTGAGGAGAGAGCTCCACCTGTAGGCCACCACACCACTCCCTTGGATATAGCTAATAATGAAGCTTTAAAAATAGCTGAAGATCCTGTCAGAGCTGAAGCAGCTTCTGGGATGGGAAGCAAAACGTCTTCAAAGAAAAAACAAGAAGTCCACTTGCCTCCAAAAAATTTCTATAGGGGCTTTTGATTCATTGAATTTGGATTAACTCATCATTTTACAACCTTGGCAACTTTAAAATGGACGGACTTCACTTCCCAGAATTCCCCGGGGCATCATGGTGGCAATGAGTTGGCTGGGGAATTCTGGGAATTGAAGTCCACCCAAATTGAAGCTGCCAAGGTTGAAAAACGCTGGCCTAGATGGATCTACAAAGGGGCCTCCCCACCCAATCTGAGTCGTGATTCTCAGCCACAGAACAATATACCCACCAACGTCCTCATCCTCGTCCTCATCCTCATCTCCATCATCCTCATCGTCTTCATCCTGGAGGAGGAAGGGACATTTTTGAGAAAAAAATAAAAATAAAAAATTTGTGGTTCATCTGGTGGAATTCTTGTACCACAGATTCTTTCAACAAATCTCGTTAAAAAGAACTCTGCGAATCTCATTCACCACAGAGACCACTGCGCAGAAAATGGGATGTTATGACTCACCTCATCATCGCCCCCATTCTCCTCATCTTCGCCGTCCAGGTCATCTTCGTCATCTAATTCTTCGTCTTCCTCCTCTTCCTCTTCCTCCTCATCTTCTACAAGGAAACGACACTGCTGGCATCAGAGACTGGTTCACAACTCCAGGCACTCCTCAACTTACTTACAATGGCAGGATCCCCACGGTCATGTCAAAGTTTGGATGCTTGTTAATTGACTCACATTTATGACGGTGACAGTGTCCCTCCGGCACTTAACCATATTGCTAACTTAACAACTGCAGTGATTCACTTAGTGACTGTAGCAAGAAAGGTCATAAAATGGAGCAAAACCTGCTTAACCGATGTTTCAGCAACAGATATTTTGGGCTCTATTTTGGTCGTTAAGTCAGAATAACAGTAACAGAATAATGGAAGAGACAACTGCATGAACGGAGAGTGCAGGCGATTCCTAGGGGAGCCTGCGAACTAAACTCTCAATTAATCTGGAGGGCAAAGGTCAGGCGGGACCCTTAGAAACCTCACGGGTCCACCAGACAGGGTGCAACACTAAGTTACTCCCTTTCCTCCAAAAACAGGAACCGCGACTAGTGGACGATCATTTGAAAATGAGCTAGTGTGCGGCGGCAGCCAAAAAAGCCAAGACAATCCTGGGTTGTATAAACAGAGGCAGAGAATCAAGATTAAATGGAGTATTAGTGCCGCTTTATTAAACCCTAGTAAGGCCACACTTGAAATCCTGCATCTAGTTTTGGTCACCACACTGTAGAAAAGTAGTGTGAGACTTTGGAAAAAGTGCAGAGAAGAGCAACTAAGATGATCAAAGGCCTGGAGACTAGAACATACGAAGGACGGTTGCAGGATTTGGGGTTTGGCTAGTCCATAGGAAAAATGACAGCAGTCTTCCAATATTTCAGGGGGTCAAATTATTCTCCAAAGCCCCTGAAGGCAGGACAAGAAACAACGGATGGAAACTAATCAGAGTGAGAAGCAATCTGGAATCAAGGAGAAACTTCCTAACAGTGAGGACAATTAACCAGTGGAACAGCTTGCCACTAGAAATTGTGGGCGCTCCATGACTGGAATTTTTTCAGAAGAGGCTAGACGGTCACTTATCTGAAATGGTATAGGTTCTCCTGCTTGACCAGGGGTTGGACCCTTCCAGTTCAGTTCTATTTCCATTCTATTCTCCATATCTAAAGGATTTTAGAGCTGGGCTCTCCAAATTTAGCAACTTTAAGACTTGTGGACTTCAAACTCCCAGAGTTCCTCCACCAGCCATGACGAACAGGGAATTCTGGGAGTTGAAGAAGCCCAACAAGTTGCCAAGATGGGACAGTCCTGGTCTAGCCCTCAAGATTGCCCTCCCCCCCCAAAAAGGGAGTCAATTTAACACAGGAAACCATCTTATTAAAAAAGTTCTAGACACGCCTGTGGCGGAGAACACAGAACCATCTGTGAATCCATCACAGGCCTTTTCTGTGGCCCCAGAGTCTTGTCCTCCCCTCCACACCCCACCAAATAATCACAACAGCAAAGCATTCAATATCTCAAGGTTTTGGAAAAGAGGTTTCTGGACCAATCCCCAGACAGGCTTACTACGGCCTCGAAACAGATAACCATCTTCTAACATGTCCCAATCTCCTCTGAGAGTTGGGGGAAAGTCAAAAAAAGTCAAGATGGCAGCCGCACAATCAAAGCCCAGCCCCCGGAGCCAGACTACTCACCGTCTCCGTTTTCATCATACTCATCATCCAGCCCGTCGGCTTCCGGATCCGAGTCGGGGGCTTCTTTGTCGCTGGAGTCGAACCCATCGAGATAAATCAGCTGAGGAAGGAGGGTGAAGATGCTCTCGCGGTAGTTCATCAGCGTCGTCACCTCACAGTTGAAGAGGTCGAGGTTCCGCAGGTGGGGCAGCTTTTTCTGCAGCGGGGAGGGGAGAAAATGGACCAATTCAGGGTGTGTGTGTGTGTATCTGGTGCTTGCCCGCCTGCCTCCTCCCCAGGCACAGAGCAGTCAGATCCCTCCCTTGGGCCACATGTGGACTCGGAAAACTGACGCTTTGTGACAGAAATTCTGGCCTGATTTGAGGTCATAAATTGAAAACTATTTGTAAACTCCAAGCGCTGCCCATACCTGTTTGGAGCTCAAATCATTTCACGCATCTTTCCATAGATTTCCCAGGCGAAATCTCTCGCTCGCCATTCGATGTGGCCAGACCGGCAACTCACCAGAGGTTCCAACGTGCTGATCTCTTTGATTTTATTCCCGCTGAGGTTCAACTGCGTCAAATTCGGCGTTTTTTCTGTGAGGACTTCCAGCCCGCCCGAAATACGATTGTCACTCAGCTCCAGCTGTTGGGAAAAAACAAACCACCAAACGGCGCCTCTAGATACTCTGGAACTAAAGCAGGAGGAGATAGTACCCCTCTTCTCCTTCAATATGAATTATTCAACACAGCCTCCCCCTCCGAGAATGTCCCCACTGCATTGGATTGGTTCAGGTTTTTCTCTTTTTTTAACTAAAAAAAATCAGATTTTTATTAAATTTGTTTTAATAAAATGCTTTTGGACTACAAATCTATCTAAAGATAGTTTTCTATTTAAGATACATTCATAATTTAGTTTATTCAGCATGAAATGGAGCTTAGTTATATAGCATGAGGCTGCATATTCTACAATATTGAGGCTGTTGGTGAGTCGACAGCACGTCAGAGGAGGAGTCGCTGCAGGACAGAGATGACAGTTGCTCTTTAAAAAATACTATTTAAATCGACTTGATTTAAATCAAACGCACCCTGGATCGGGGCTTCACAAAGACCTATCTGGAGCCAAATTGGGGCCCCTCCGCTGAGAGAAACAGCCTCCCCCCCCCTTTCACTTATTATGCAACTCTGCTAATCCTTCAACCCTCCCAGATTCCAGGCTCTGGGCCATTAAGAATTACACTTTTAAAACAACGGCTTCAAGTTTCTGATGACTAAGATCCACCCTGAGAAAAACAAAGCCATTTCCGTGGTGCAGAAATCCAAAACCAGCCAAACAGAACGGGACCGAAAGGCTGGCCTCCGCGTGAGAGGCACCCCTCCAAAGGGGAATTCTGCTCACCCCGTCAAGCCCACTCTAAAGCTGGGCAGGTGTAGAAATTGAATAAATGAAAAAAATTAAAAAAATAAAATATAAAAATAAAATATATCAATAAAATATAATTAAAAAATAAAAATATATAATAAAGAAAAATAAAATATAAAAAAGTTTAAATAAATAAGATATAATAAAAAGATACAAATATGTAACTATAAAAATGTACAACATATAAAATATAAAAATATAATTAAATTAAAAATGTATAATGCAATAAATATATATCAAATATATGAAAAATACAAATATGTTAAATAATATAAAATAAAAAATATATAATAAAATGAATAAAGTATGGGAAAATAAATTTAACAAAATAAATAAAAAATTGGGGGTAATTGGGGGAGAAGTCGAAGGCAGATAGATCATGGGGCTGCAACCATCCAACAAAATCTCCCCCCCCCCCAAAAAAAAAATCTTGCAAAAGGAATGATTGAGAGCAGTGTTTTTCAAAACTTGGGAGACTTTAAGAGGTTTGGACTTGCTGGCTGGGGAATTCTGGGAGTTGAAGTCCTCACCTCAAAGCAAACAGCAAACTGTTTAGAGCAGGGATATCAAACTCAATTTCATTGAGGGCCACATCAGGGTTGTTTGACCTCAGTTCAGTGGTGGGGGCCTGGAACGTCACTCTTGTCCTGATTGCTTTGCCAGTGAAAATGGGATCCTGAGCTCTATTTTTGGCTGTGACGGCCTCTTGCATCCCTCTGCCAGCAAAAATGGAGCTCCATTTCCAGAGTGGCCCCGCGGGCCAGGTATAAGCACCCTGTGGGCCTTGAGTTTGACACTCCTGATTTAGAGCAAACAATCAGCATGACGGAGAACAGCACCTAGCTCAGATACGGCTCGACACACACACAATTTTTGCAGCCGGTCCTGTCCCCAGGTGCTCACCTTCCGGAGTTTGTTAAGCTTGGGAAGATTAGAGATTGAGACAAGATGTACATTGATCATGCTCAGGAATTCCAGGTTTTCGAAGTCGGAGGAGAGCCCACTGATCTTGCCATCGTCCGAGCGGCAGTTGTCCAGCACCAGCTCCTTCACCTGGGAAAGAAAGATGTTCAAGCTCTGGCTCCCAGAATTCCACCAGGCAAACAGCTAGGGGATTCTGGGGGACGTGGTCTGATCTATTTTGGGGGGGGGGGGTGTGCTTTCAAGGCAGCTCCCTCAAACCTCCCAGAAGTCACCGACTCACTGGGGACACAATGCCCCGACAGTCCTATGGCTACTTTAACAGAACAGGTCTTCAACTTTACAACAGTTCATTTAGTGACCGTTCAAAGTTACAACAGTCATGTGATCCCCTTTCAAAAAGCAAAGTCAACAAGGAAGCCAGATTCACTTAACAACCGTGTTATGAACAACTGCAGGGATTCATTTAAGAGTGGCAAGAAAGGTCCTTAAAACGGGGCAAAAGTCACTTAACCACTGCCTTGGAACAGAAATGTTGGGCTCCATTGTGGTCATAAGGACTACCGTGTTTTCCCAAAAGGACGACCTACTCCAAAAGTAACTCCTAGCTTGATTTTTACACATGCGTCCATGTGTAAGCCCTACTCCCAAATAAGCCCTAATTAAGATCCCGCCCACTATTTACCACAAATGTGACACTATTCACACAACCTTCCATCTTTTACAGTGCATCCTCTGGGACCGATATGCACACAGAATGACACGGTGGTCAGAAATATCTCCGCCAGCATTGGGTAAGAACTATATAAATGTATCGTTTTATTAACGTTTCTATTTTTTAAAAAATATAAATGAAATTTAATTTCATGAAATGAAACCCTTTCCAGTTCCTGCATTTCTGACATGAAATGTGTTTTGTGCAGCAGGTGTCCCAAAATCAGTCAGAGATGCTGACACAATCTAGTAGTTTTCTTTACTATATTTAACATTTATATCCACAGCAGACAAGAGTCAGGAACACAGAAACATCATGAGGTAAATCGAAACAGTATACAGAGCACAGAAGAAAAAGGCAGGAAAAAAGAGAAACTCTCCCTTTACCCCCACAACAACCAATCACAGCTCAGATTGCCTCATGCACGAGCAGACAAGATGGTCAGGAACATCATGAGGTAAATCAAAAAGTATACGGAGCACACAGAAGAAAAAAGTGGGAGGGGGGAGGGAAACTCCCTTTACCCTCACAGCAACCAATCACAAGAGTAGATGAGCAGACAAGATAGTCAGGAACATCATGAGGTAAATTAAACAGAGTATATGGAAGGAACACACAGAAGAAAAAGGCGGGAAAAAAAAGGAAAACTCCCCCCTTTCACCCACAGCAACCAATCATAGTGCAGATTGCCTCATGCATGAGTCAGCACTCTCTACCTAATCAACTACAACTGTGTGTTCTGGTCCATTGTACACTTTACTGTTCTGGCTACTAAATTAAATAGCCTAAGCAGATGAGACGAGCTGCCTCACTGAATAGCCTTGGATAAGCCTTTTAAGAAGCTAAGAATTAAGCCTACCATACAGGCTTGATGTGAGGCCTTTGCTGAGACATACAACTGGCTGCCAACTGCGGCTGCCTTTGCAAAGGAAGTCGATGTCCATTCCGGGAAGCAGGAAGAAAAAATGTTTTTAAGAAACCAGCCCTTCTTTCTGCAGCCGTGCAAGCATTTTGGAGTGTGCAGATAGCAATCTAATAACATGCTAACTTTGAACCTTGGTTAAATTTCCACTCATAAATCCCTCCTGCCAAGTTAGCCGACCACCAGCAGTTTTCAGCTTACAACCATTCAGTGAGCAAAGTTATAACAAACGCTGAAAAAAGTGGCTTGTAACTATTTCTCACACGGATGACCACTGCTGCATTCCGACCGTGATCAAAATTCAGACGCTCGGCAGCTGCTTCGTATTTAGTCCTGTGATCCCCCTTTTGAGACAAATTCAATGGGGAAGCCAGATTCATTGAACAATCGTTTTATTAACTCAAAAACAGTGACTCATTTAACGACTGTAGCAAGAAAGGTCATAAACTGGGGAGAAACATACTGAATAACTAGCTTGCTTGGCAACAGAACTTCTGGGCTCCTCGGTTGTGGCTGTTAAGTCAGGAATTACTTGTAGTTTCATGGCTTGGACGAAGCGAGAATAAATCCGTAATCATGTGGTGAGAAGGCAGCAGACAGAACAAGAAACTGACCAAAGGAGACCTCCGCGTTAGAAAGGCAGGGTTCCAGTCCTGTCCTTGGCAATCTCTTTGATTCGTCAATATTCAGAGGAATCATGACTAGATCCAAGAGGCAACTGGACTTTGTTTTTTCTTTTTGAAAATGTTTTGCTTCTCATCCAAGAAGCTTCTTCAGATCTGACAGGACGGTGGGGAATGGAAGGGTTTATACTCCTCGCAAACGGCTGGTCAGTTCCATCCTTTTAGAGGGTTGTTTGAAGCATGAAGACCCTCTAAAACAGGGGCGTCAAACTGGCTGGCCATGCCCACACCCGAAGGGGAAAAAAGTTGCGCTAGTTGTGAGTTTGACACCCTTAAAAGGATCTAAAAGGATGCAGATGATCAGCTGTCTGCAAGGAATATAAATCTTTCCATTCCCCACTATCCTGTCAGAGCTGAAGAAGCTTCTTGGATGAGAAGTGAAATGACTTCAAAAGAAAAAAGGAAAGTCCGGTTGCCTCCTGAAAAAAGCACCTTTGGGACAACCATGACCTGGATGACTGAGAATCTCTACAGACCATGAGGGACTGAATCTTGTTTCCTTGAACAGGCAGCTGCAATGCACCACTTTAACTCTCTGGGTCCTGTACAGAGGCTGGAAAAGGCTTGCTTAGATACACACACACACACGCCCTGCCAGCAACCGGCTTTTCAAGCTGTCCGACCCGGAGGCCTCGGGACTGGCTCCACGCAGACCGTCTTCCTGAAAGTGCCCGAACTTGGCGCTGCTTGGAGCAGCTGCGTGGCACAAGCCCAGCCTGATCTCATGCGTCTGGCAGCACAGCAGCAATGCAGCCCAACCGGCCATGCCAGCGACTGCATTCTTTCGCCACGCCTGACCCTGCAGTTTCTCCCCTCCGCGCAGGCCGAGGCAGGTGAAAGCTCACCGGGGGCCCGTGCACGGATGAATGCCAGCAACGGGAGGAGGGCTGTGCCATGTGCCCAGCGGGGCTGGATGGGCTCCCACAACAGCTGGGCAACCCCAATGAAGGTGGGGAAGGATCTCGTGATCGGAAAGCAAGTGGATTTGGGTGGAAGAGATTGGACTGCCATATGTCAGAAATGGTGTAGGGCAGGGGCATCAAACTCGATTTCATTGAGGGCCGCATCAGGGTTGTGTTTTACCTCGGGTTGGGAGGCGCCATTGCCAGCTAGACATCATTTGTAGTGGCCAAAACGCTCTGCCAGCAAAAATGGGCTCCCAAGCTCAATTTTTTTAAAAAAAATTCAATTTGTATGCCGCCCTTCTCCGGAGACTCAGGACGGCTTACAATGTGTTAAGCAATAGCCTTCATACTTTTGTATATACCTGCTTCGTAGGGCTTTTGGGGGCACCTAAGTGGTGTTCTTTTTTATACAAAGTCAGCTTATTGCCCCCACAATCCAAGTCCTCATTTTACCTACCTTTGAAAGGATGGAAGGCTGAGTCAACCTTGAGCCTGGTGAGATTCGAACTTGCAATAATTGCAGGCAGCTAGTGTCACTTTAACACCACAGCCTCCTGCAACTCTCTGCCAGCAAAAAGGGAGCTCAGGAGGGCCCTCCTGAGCTGTTTTCACTGGCAGAAGCACCCCAGGCCGGTCCTTCACTGTTTTCATGGCAGCCCCATGGGCCAGATCTAAGTACCCCGCAGGCCGGAACTAGCCCCCAGCCCTTGAGTCTGACACCCGTGGTGTACGATCTCCTGCTTGGTTGGGGAGTTGGACAGTTGAATAAAACTCAACTGCTCTCACTTAGCAACAGAAAGTTTAGTCTCAATTGTGGTGGTGAAGTCGAGGACTATATGTATCTAGGTTAAAAAAAAATCAGGAGGCATCCGGTGGTATCTTTTCCAACTCACAAATGTTGTTACAAAGGAAACACCTTTTTTGCTAGCTAGGCTAAGGTAACCTCTCCTCTTTACATCAAGTTCTAAACCTCAGGTTGAATTGGAGGAGTTTTAATCCCTCTCCGAGGCTCTTCCAATAATCTACCTCTAAGCCCGCCGGCCTTCCATCCTTCCCGCTTGCCTGGACAGGCCATCATTTTTGCATGCACCAGTGGTGCGCCAATCGAAAAAACACACACAAACACCTTCCGCAATCTTACCTCACTGCGTTTTATACTGCTCTCTACAAATGACTGATTTATACCTGTGCACCATGATGCTTAATTTGATGCTCGCCAAGCTAAATTCCTAAACGGAACAATATGCTTTGTAAAGTGAGGCCACACTTGAGATATTGCATTCAATTTTGGTCGCCAGGATATGAAAAAGATTTTGAGACTCTGGAAAGGGTGCAGAGAAGAGCAACAGGGAGGATTAGGGAGCTGGAGGCTAAAACGCAAAAGAATGGTTGCAGGAATTGGGTATGTCTAGAGAAAAGAAGGACTAGGGGGGGCATGGTAGCAATATTTGAGGGGCTGCCCCAAAGAGGGGGTCAAACTTATCCAAAGCGCCAGAGGAAACAGGAAACCATGGATGGAAACTAATCAAGGAGAGAAGCAACCTGGAATTAAGGAGAAACTTTCTAACAGTGAGGTCAATTAACCAGTGGAACAGTTTGCCACCAGAAGCTGTGGGTGCTTCACCACTGGAGGTTTTTAAGAGGAGACTGGACTATAAGACCTCCAAGATCCCTTCTAACTCCCATGATTTTTTGCAACTCCAGGTGACAAACATTTCCACTAATTTAAAGCAGGTTGCCCAGTGATGAAAAGTTTGCAGACTTTCAACCCGGACTTCGTAGAAAAGGGGGCTGTGGCCCATGAAGTTTCTGTTTTGCCAAATTTTCTCTTTCTCTAATTTAGAGCTCTCCCATTTTTCTCACTAGAATCTAAAGTCCCAGGGATGTTAGGGGCTAATATGCTGAATACTGTGTTATCCAGACAAATCTGAAATTCTCTGGGCTTTACAGCGATTTGGTGCAGTATATCATACACGCAAAATCATTTTCGTTGTTCTTGGAAATGCCAAAAAAGATCTAGTGCAATTTTCAAGCCCCGAACAATTATTTTGAGAGACAAACTCCAAAGTGCAAAGACTTAAATCACTCATCAACCGTGTAGAAGGATCAATAATTTCCTTGTAGGCTCCATGGCCCTGCTCAGTTGTGCCTATTTTTCTGAACGTAACAACTTCCCAAAACAAATGTTTTGTGCAAGCCACCAAACTGAGTTTTCCATAAGATCTAGAAACTTGGAACTCTAGTGCTGAAGCAGGCAAAATGTGAGAGGGACAACTTTCAGCACTCTGAAAGTTGCTATGGTTGAGAATCACGGAGGACTAGAATGGTGCTAAGAGAAACCCACACACAAAACTCCACAATCAGTCTGCAAAGGGGCAATCCTTTTGCTTTAAGGAAGGTCAACATCTGTGCACCAAACTTAACAATTCACACTCGTTTAAAAAAAGAGGAAAGGACCCCTTCTCTTAAGGAACCCAGGCTGAGCTGCTGGGGCAACCTCTGGCTCATCTGTAGAGGGGATCCCCCCCAAAAAAATTATGGGTTAACCAATCATGCCAAACATCTCGGAATAAAAGCATCACACAGGAAATGAGCTGACACCACCACACTAAATGAAAAACTCAGGTTCACTGGCATACCATATGGGGAAGCCAATATTCACTTAACCATAATGTGAACTGCTTAAGAATGGCAGTGATTTGCTTAATGACAACAGCCAAGGAAGGTCTCCCAATGGGTCAAAATGTGCTGAACAACTGTCCTGATTAGCTACGGGAATCTGGGGCTCCATTTTGGTTATAAATCAAGGATTTATAATATATATATTATAGGATTTAAAGGATTTAAAATATATATATATTTTAAATATATATTTTTATATATAAAAATATATATATATATATATTTAATATTATATGTTTTGTGAGGTTTTCGCGGGTGTTTGTATGTAGGTCTTTGGTTAGTTGGGTCTTCTCCCGCGTAAAATTGGAAGCGCCTTGGCGACGTTTTGACGAAGTCTCACTTGTCATCTTCAGGCTGGTGCTCCTAGAAGCACGAAGCCGAAAACAAGAGCCTGAAGATGACGAATGAGACTTCGTCGAAACGTCGCCAAGGCGCTTCCAATTTTACGCGGGAGAAGACCCAAATAACCAGACACGCACACATTTGTTTTCTTTCCTTTTCGTAGGCTTTATATGTATTTCTCTTTAGCCAGGTTCTTCCTATGTAAACCAAGATTTTATGCAGCCCTAGTTCAGTGAAATCACAAAAAAAGCCTAGAAACTAGTGGATTGTGATTTCACTGAACTAGGGCTGCATAAAATCTTGGTTTACATAGGAAGAACCTGGCTAAAGAGAAATACATACATACATATACATACATATATATATATATGTATGTATGTATTTCTCTCTCTCTGTGTGTATATATATTATACACACACACACATTATATTTCCACTCCCTATTTTTAGGCTGCAAGTTTTCCTTTAGGACAGACGGGATCCGCATTTATCATTTTTATTGTCTATTTTTTGGTTAAGTGTAAGGCCAATTCCTTGTGTGTCTCATGGCAGGGAACCAAATCACGGGTTCAATTCAATCCCCGAGGCCAAACAAGGAAGGCCCAGGGACGCCCCCTCCCCATTGTCATTAAAAGGCAGCCGTGCTGGAAGCCTCTCCCCCACCTCCCCAGGGTTTCCTGCTGGGCAAAGGCCTTTTGCAGAAGGGAAACCAGCCCGTCGCAGGCTTGCAAAATCCTTCCCTTCCCCTCCCCCTCCCCACCATCCAGACAGAGGAGAGGAAGCTTCTCAGGTGAGAAGCGAACGAACAGTTACCTCTTGAAGGAGAGAAAAAAAAAAAAGAGGATCTGGATGGCTGACAATCTCCATAGACTACAAGCCCCAGAATTCCTCGCGGGGTGTGTGTGTGGGGGGGGGGCGGCTTTTGTAGCAGGGAGGCCTGCCCGGGGCTCCTTTGCAAGCCCTTTCAGGTTCCTCTGGGGCTCCCGAGCCCCACACAAGCCGCGCCCGGTGCAATTTCAACCCCCCCCCCCCGCCCCAGCTTTCCAGGGCAGGAGGCCGCTTGCAAGGAGGCGCCCGCGGGCGGAATCCCAAGCTAGGGGTTGGGGGGGGGGGAGTGAGGATTTCCCCTTCCAGCCCTCGACCTGCGGGGAAGGAGCGTCCCCTTCAGCGAGCCCCCCCCCACTCCCAAAGGGGCGGTGCAATGCAAAGGAAGGGGGGGCTCCTCCCAAATGCATCCCCTCCCCATGCAGCATCCTCTGCAAAAGCGACGCGAGCTTGCAAAAACCTGTGGGGGGCGGGGGGGGGTCGGCGTTTGCTTGATGCAAAACCTCCGGCCACCTTGCAAAGACTCCGACCCCAACATGCATCTTCTCCCCTTCTTTCGTCCCCTCCCCCATTTCCAGGCGGATGGCACGAAGTTTGCCCCAGTGTGTCTGTGTCCCCCCCCCACCCCCCAAAATTCCATACTTCGGCGATCTTTCCTCCTTCCCCCCCCTACAAAAGCCGGATGCCCCTTCAAAGCAGCACCCCAAGACCACCCCACCCCCCCCCATTTGCTTTGCTGCACCCCCCTCCCCGAAAAAGACCCACGTGGAGGAGAGAGGCAGCTTCCCCCAATCCTTTCCCAGCACCCCCTTTCTTTCTTTCCCCCATTCGCCTCCCCCATCTCCAAACCAGTCACCCACTGGGGGTCGTCCCTTCCTTCCCTCTTTCGGGGGGCGGGGGAAAGAAACCCGGGAGAGGGGGAATCTCTCTGGGGCAAAACGGGGGGGGGGAAGAGAAGCAGACCCCCCCTTCCCTGGCCTGAGACCCCCTCCCTAAGACCACCCCCTCCCCTCCCCTCCCCTCCCCGTGGAGCCCCATCCCCACGTGCGCGACCCCCTTTCTTTTTCTTGGGGGGTGGGAAACAATCGGGGGAGGGGGCTGCATTTCAGCGGCTGCTCCGGCCCGGCCATGTGCGCGGAGTCCTGGGTCTGGCCATGGGAGGGGAGGGGGGCTTCCCGGGTCCTTTGGGGGGGGAGCGAGAAGGGTGGTGGGCAGCCAACTCCCCCCTCCCCCCAATCCTCCAGGCCAGGAGGCCGCTTCCAACATGTCTGCCGGGCACACGTGTGTGCGCGAGCGCGGGGGGGAGGGCGGGGGGGGCAAGGAGAAGGCGACCCCTCCCCCACCCCACGGGGCTGACCTGGGCGGGCTTCTTGTTGCGCAGCTCCAGCGTCAGCCGCTTCTTCATCTCCATGGCGCAGCGCCGCTCTCTCGCTCGCTCGCTCGCTCGCTCTCTCCCTCCGGGGCCTCCCAGCCAGGCAAGCGCGCAACGGCCAGCCGCGGCCCTGCTCGGGAGCGAAGTGAAGGCCGGCGCCGCCGACGTCGCTCCTTATATACTGCGGAAACAAAGGGCGGGGCGGGGTGGCGGAGGCGCCGGAAGAGGCGGAGTCTCGCGGAGCCGATGGCGGGGGGGGATGAGGAGGAGGACGACGGCGCCGGAAGAGGCGGGATCGGCGTAGGGAAAGTTCCCCGCCCTCTTGACTCACTCGAGCCCGGCCTGGTGGCTCGGCTCGACGCGGAGGGCGGGGCTTCTGCCCTCGCTGGATTGATCTGGGGAGCCGGTGGCTCTCCCGCGCGGATATCCGTCGCCTCAGGCGATTTTTTTCCCCCCTTGTCCCCAGCGGGCTCCAGCGATTCTCCCCTCGGGGTTTTTCTCTTTTTCAAAGAGGCTCCAGTCCTGCGCCTCCCCCCCCCCTTGAGGTAGTTGGAGGGGGTTCATCTGAACGTTATAAATTCGGGGGGTCCTCGACTTAGGACCACAAAAGGGAGCCCGACGTTTCTGTCGTTAAGCCGAGGCATTTGCTAAGGCACCGTTTTGCTTCGTTTTGCGACCTTCTTGGCCACCGCTGTTAAGTGAATCCTGTGGTCGTTAAGCAAATCCCCTGCCCCCCCCCCCATTGGAGGTCGCAAACAGTGGGCATATGACCCAGGATGCTTGCAACCGCTGTATAAACACGTCAGTTGCCAAGCATACATGAAGTTTGATCATGTGATGGACGTGTGTGTGTGTGTGTGTGTGTGTGTGTGTGTGTGTGTGCGTGCGTGCGAAATGGCCGCGAATGTGAAAACTGGTCAGAAGTCGCTTTTTCCAATGCTGTGGTAACTCAACAAATAGATGTCCCGAAAGGTGCTCTTTTACCCCCCCACCCCCCTAGAGGCAACTGGGCTTTCTGGTTTTCCTTTGAAGAGGTTTCGCTTCTCAGCCGAGAAGCTTCTTTGGTTCAGTTCTGCAATTCAAGTTCACTTCAGAACCGAAGAAGCTCCTCAGATGGGAGGCGAAACCTCTTCAAAGGAAAACCAGAAAGCCCAGTTGCCTCTTGGGGGGGAAAAAAGAGCACCTTTCGGGATAGCCAGGACTTGGGAGGACTGACAATCTCAAGGGACATTCAACAAATAGTTGTAACTCGACCTTTTGACGAGCAACGCCAACAGTGGGAAGCCAGAAACACTTAAGATCATAAAATGGGGCAAAGCTCTCAGCAATTGTCTTGCTTAGCAATGGAAAGGTTGGACTATCATTAAGTGTTGTACCTTATAATTCTTGAATGTATATTTTATGTACACTGAGAGCATATGCACGAAAGACATTCCTTGTATTTGTTCTGTTCCGTTCTACTCTACTCTACTCTATTTTAAATTAACGACTTAATAAGGAGCCTGTCCTTATTAAGTCTTCCAATGCACCCTTATCTTCCAATGCACCCTGTCATGGTGCATTGGAAGATTTGCAATAAATAGATCCCCCCCCCTGTGAAATCCAATTTTTTTTACTACCTGTTTTGTGGGCGTGGCTTGGTGGGCGTGGCAGGGGAAGGATATTGCAAAATTCCATTCCCACCCCACTCCAGGGGAAGGATACTGCAAAATCTTCATTCTCAGGGGCCAGCCAGAGGTGGTATTTGCTGGTTCTCCGAACTGCTCAAAATTTCCTCTACTGGTTCTCCAGAACCTGTCAGAACCTGCTGGATTTCACCCCGATCCCCCCACCAACCCCCAGGAAGCTTGGCTGAGCTTTCCCTGTGGGCAGCAGGGACCCAAACCAGGCGTGGGAAGGCTGCTAAAAGTGCTCCAGACGCTTCAGGGTCCCACCCTGGCAGACATTCCTCCCCCTATTTCACTTATTTATATTTTTGTTATATTTATGTAGTGTCTATTGGAGATGGTGACCCTTGGAGAACTATATGCAATGAAATTTCATTTTAATGCATGCCAATTACTGTGCATTTAAAGTGAAAGTTATTCTCTGTCTAAGTCTAATGAAAAATTGCACTTTTTCCAAAGTCTCAACATCTTTTGTTATAATATGGTGACCAAAAACTGGATGCAGGATTCCAGGTGTGGCCTTACTAGAGTTTTATAAAGTGGTACTAATACTTCGTGTGATCTTGATTCTTTGCCTTCGTTTATACAACCCAGGATTGTCTTGGTTTTTTGGCTGCTGCCGTAGATGGCTGGCTCGTGTTTAACCCTACATCAGCTCCCCCCTCCCGCCCACCCCCCACCTCCGGTTCCAATTCACACCCCACCCCGCTGCTTATCCGAAGTCCATGAAAATGTGGTTTTGTCATCATGCCTGGGCCCCACGAATGGCGAATGGAGCTGACCAAGTGGTGGATTGATTATGGGGTGTTTTTGTGTCATGAATTTTTCCTGTTGTAAGCCGCCTGAAATCACCTGTGTGTCAGTTGGGCAGCCATCCCCATTTTGTTTAATAAGGTAGCCCTTGTTGAAAAACCAAAAAGAAGAACTGATGGAGATTTCAAAGATCCAGGTCATGAACAATATTTGGGGATACAACTGACAGCGAGGTGTAGTTCTCTCAAGGAAAATAATTATAATAAGGTTAAGAGACAAGTAGGTCCAGATTTGGAAAAATGGGGAAATTTGCAGTTATCTTTGATTGGTAGAATTGCAACTATTAAGATGAATATTTTGCCTAGAATCTTGTATCTTTTCCAGACAATTCCAATAAAGCTGGATAAGGAATTTTTTTACAGAATTTAATAAAATGATACTGAAATACATTTGCAAGGGAAAAAGGCAAGAATAAAAATTAAGTTGCTACAAGATGCTAAAATGAGGGGTGGTTTTGGTTTACCCAACTTTGAACTTTATTATCAAGCAGCTAGTTTAATGTGGATCAAAGAATGGATACTAAAATACCAGATTATTAAATTTGGAGGGACATGATTTGTTGGGATGGCATGCCTTTTTGTGGTATAAAGGAACTAAAATACGGGGTATTTTAGAAGACATAAAATACTTGAAGTCTTATGATTGAACTGGGAGATTATTAAAAAAACATCATTATTTGAAGATTCCAGTCTGGATATCTACAATTGAAGCTTTCTCATATTCAGTGACGTTTAAAGGGGAACAGATTATTAAGTATAGTGAATTATTGGATGAAAAGGGTGAGCTTAAATTAAAGCAAGATATAGAAGATCAGGGTTATAAGATGAATTGGTTTTCATATATGCAAATACTTTCTCGATATCGAGAAGATCTCAAGAAGGTTTTTATAATGGTTTGACTAATTTAGATAAGATTTTAATGGGTTCTGATTATCATATAATTAAAAAACTATATGACTACTTATTAGAGGTAAAACTGGAAGAAGAACAAGTTAAAGAATCAATGATAGCATGGGGGAAAAATTTTGGTTATGGTATTGATTTAGAGAAATGGCAAAAATTGTGGTCACATAATTATAAAATGACAATGTCTACAGCATATAAGGAGAATTTGTATAAGATGTTTTACAGGTGGCACCTACCCCCGACGAGGATAGCCAGAATGTTCCAGAATAAATTGGAGAAGTGTTGGAAATGTCATCAGACCCCAGGATCTTATTACCACATGTGGTGGTCATGCGTAGAAGCAAGGAGATATTGGACTAAGATACACACGTGGTTGGAAAAAATGATAAAGAGACATATTGACTTTAAACCAGAGATATTTTTATTAGGGATTGTACCGGAGACATATAATAAAGAATTGCAATACTTAATTGTGAATCTTTTGACAACAGCCAGAATTGTATTTGCTAAAAACTGGAAAGGAGAAAAATTACCTAATGATGAAGAAATTATTAAGAAAATGATGGAATGTGCTGAAATGAGCAAATTGACATGTGAAATAAGAGAGCAGGAAGATAGACAATATTATTTGATATGGGATTTATTTTATCAATGGATAGAGAATAAGAATTGGAGATCATTATGATAATTATGATATAAATGGATGTTGAAATATTTGGAAATAAGCTAGCATGTTTAATGATAAATTGGAGAGAGGAGGAGCACAAAAAAATATCCAGACAGACACACTGTCTGTAACTGTCTGGAATGATAATGTTTTTATGTTTTGTTTGTGTTCTTAAAAAATAAAAAAAATTAAAAATAAATAAATAAATACAGGCAGCCCTCAACTTCGCGGCCACAATCGAGCCCCAAACTTCACTTATGCCAAGTGAAACATTTCTTAAGTGAGTTTTGCCCATTTTACGACTTTCTCGCCATTATTGTTCGGCGGAGCACCGCAATGGTTAAGGGAGTCACACAGTTGTGAAGCGAAAGGGGGTCTCCCCGTGGACTTCGCTTGCCGGAAGATCGCAAAAGGGAATCATGCCATCCCTGGGGGGGGGCTGCAACCGTCATAAATGGGAGTCAGTTTGACAAGCGTCGGAGTTTTGATCCCGTGACTGCGACGGTCATAAACCCCCCCTTTTCCCCCCCAGTGGCGTTGTAACTTTGAATAGTCACTTAAGTGAACTATTGTAAGTCGAGAACTATCTGTAAACACATCTACAGCCTTCCAGGCATCTATTAAGACAAATACCCTGTCAAATCAGAAAACCAGGCTAGCCTGTCAAGATTTATTCCTGACAAGTCCATGCTGATTTCTGGTGATTAATGCCTTGTGTTTTTTTTTTCTTGCTCCTTCAACAGCTGGCCAATGTTGACTTAACTTTTATTTGGCTCGTATCTCAGGGAAGTTTTTTCTCTTCGCATCTTTTTGCTAAACTCAGCTCCTTCCCATTTTTTAAAATTTCCTGAAGTTGCCCCTTCCGTTCCAGGCCCCTGCCTGGTCTCTCTATTCCTCCTTACAGAATACAGAATATCAGGGGGCCTTGGAGGTCTTCTAGTCCAGCCCCCTGCTCAAGCAGGAGGTGAGTTTCACCGGTGAAACGAGAGGAGATGCACCAATGAGTTTCGAGTCAAGGAGACCTGATCCTGTTCCTCCCGCCTCCCCACCGGTGGGAAAAATTGTGCGGTGCAAAAAAACAAAATGTCCAGGAATTGTGCGGCCGTTGTCCAAACTGAGTCAGAGACACCGACCCAAAATCAGTGGTTTTATATAAATAAATATATTTGCAGTAAATAAGGTAGGCAAACGGAAGCATCGTCAGGTAAATCGACACAGCAAGAACATCGTGAGGCAAATCAGAGAGAGCACACGAGAGGAAAAAAGGCAGGAAACAAGAAAACTCCAATCGGAATAGATCTGGGAAGGGACCCTTGGAGGTCTTCTAGGGCCACAGACCCTGTTCCATTCCAGTCAAATTGTTGTCCCGTCTCTTCTTAAAAGCCTCCGGTGTTGGAGCACCCACAACATCTGGTGGCAAGCAGTTCCCCTGGTTAATTGTTCTCACCGTCAGGAAATTTCTCCTTAGTTCCAGGTTGCTTCTCTCCTTGATTAGTTTCCATCCGTTGCTTCTTGTCCTGCCTTCCTGTGCTCCTCAAATACTGGGATACTGTTATCATGCCACTCCTGGTCCTTCCTTTTATTAAGCTAGACCTACCCAAATCCTGCAAACTTTCATATATTTTATTCTTCGGGCCTTTAATCATCTTTGTTGCTCTTCTCTGCACTTTTTCCAAAGTCTCAACATCTTAAAGATTCTTAAAGATCCATCTCATCCTGGGCGCCCTTTTTTTTTTTTGAACTATTACCATCTGGCAGACGGTACAGGACAATAAAAACAAGGACAAAGAGGCTGAAAAACATCTTCTATCCCAGGGCAGTAACTATATTGAATTCTCCTGTATAGTGTAATATTAATGCAATATCAGGGATTTTCAATTCAATTGTATAGAATGTGAAGGATATGTGTTTGTGTTTTATTTTTATAGTTATAATGTACCAACAAAAGATGGTACTTAATTTCGTTGTACAAGGTGCAATGACAATAAACTAACTTTTTTGTAATTTGGGGACCAAAACTGGATGCAATATTGCAGGTGTGCCCTTACTAACGATTTACAAAGCAGTTCTAAGAGTTCACGCAATTTTGATTCTATGTCTCTCTTTATGCAATCAAGGATTGTATTCGCTTTTAGTCTCATAGCAACCAATTACAGTTCAGATTCCCTCATGAAGAGCCTTGGTGGCGCAGCAGACTAAACTGCTGTTAATTAGCACTTAGCTGCCACCTGCCTGCAATTACTGCAAGTTCGAATCTCACCAGGCTCAAGGTTGACTCAGCCTTCCATCCTTCCGAGGTGGGTAAAATGAGGACCCGTATTGTGGGGGCAATAAGCTGACTTTGTATAAAAAAGAGCACCGCTTAGGGGCCCCCGAAATCCCTACTAAGCAGGTATATACAAAAGTATGAAGGCTTGCTTAACACATTGTAAGCTGCCCTGAGTCTCCGGAGAAGGGCGGCATATAAATTGAACCAATAAAATAAATAAATAAATGCAATGGCCAGTTCTCCTTAACCAGTTAGCAATAACTGTGTGTTCTTACTCCTCATCCAAACTTTCACTGCTCCGGCTAATACCTTTTATATATCTTAACAAGGAATCCAGTTTTCTTAGGCTGAGGACCTTTTATTAGGCTGCTAAGCCCCTTCCTGTCTCTTCAATGGAAGTGTGGCTATCACCTCTGATTCTCTGATGAACACCACTGAACTGAAGACCTGCCTACCAGCAAAGATGGGAAAGAAGAAGAAGAACAAAAACTCATCAAGGAAGCCCTCAGAACATGTGGCTATCCCAGTGGGCCTTCCTCAAATCTCAAAAAAGACCCTACAGGAGCAACTCCGCAACAGACAACGAAGAGGACAATAAACGAAGCAATGTTGTGATTCCGTATGTTGCAGGAATATCGGAAAAGCTCGGGAGGATCTTCAGCCAACACAAAGTATGTACACACTTCAAACCCAAGAATACACAAAGGCAGAAACTTGTCCACCCCAAGGATAAAACACCCAGACAGAAACTGAGCAACGTGGTATTACAATGCAGTGAGCACTGTGCATATCTGTACAGTGGAGAAACAAAACAGCCACTTCACAAACACATGGCACAACCTAGGAGAACCAACCCATCAGGACTTCATTCAGCAATCCATCTGCATTTGAAAGGCAATGGCTGCTCTTTTGAAGACAGCAAAGTCCACATTTTGGGCAGAGAGGACCAAAGAGGGGTAGAAGAGACCATCTGTGTCAGAATTGAACCGCCCTCACTCAACAGAGGAGGAGGGATATGACATCATCTATCTCCAGTATTGTGTAGTGGGCTTCAGTAGGCAAGAAGCAGACCACCATAGCTACAACAGCATTTATTGACTCAAAACTGGAACTGACGAACAGCAGGCAAATGCCTGTAATTTATCCTCTGGGCCCACAGGGCCTTAACCAATCATAATCCTTGAAAAAGCTCGCCCAAATATGAATCTTCTAAGTTTCCCTCCAAAACAGTTGGAGTTAACAGTTAGGGTCATCTAAAGGTTGGTTTCACTTTAGCAGGGCTTAACACAACTATATGTATTCAATACATAACATCCAGTCTACAACACAATCGTTTCAACAGTTCCAAGAAAGCTCCACACCAGGGGTGAAATGCTCCCGGTTTGGACCGGATTGCCCGATCCGGTAGCGATGGCGGCAGGTGGCTCAGAGAACCGGTAGCAAAAATCCCTGATCCCCCCATGCCCAGCTAAGCCACGCAATCATCAGAGGCTTTTTTTTATTTTAAAATTTTTTTTTCTACAACCTCTTCTGCCGAAGAAATGCTTTTAAAAGTAAAAAAAAAAAAAAGCCTCTGATGATCCACGGTTCAGCTGGGATCGTCAGAGGCTTTTAAAAGCAATTTTTCTACAACCTCTTTGGCTGAAGAGGTTGTAGAAAAAATGGGTTTAAAAGTAAAAAAAAAAAAAGAAGTGACTGTGCCTACCCAGTCACATATTCCCCCCCCCCCCAAGCCATGCCCACAAAACCGGTAGCAACAAATTTTACATTTCACCATTGCTCCACCCGCATTTGCACCACTCAGGTGCCTCTGAGGACAGAGACAAACCTTCAAGTGTCCTCAAGACTCCCTAAAACAAATGTCCAGCTTTGTCTGCAAGGAGTATAAATCCTTTTGTTCTCCACCATCCAGTCAGAGGTCTTTTTTTTTTTTAATCAGATTTTTATGCCGCCCTTCTCCGGAGACTCAGGGTGGCTTACAATGCGCTAAGCAAGAGCCTTCATACTTTTGTATATTTACACAAAGTCAGCTTATTGCCCCCACAAACTGGGTCCTCAACTGACCTACCTTAGAAAGGATGGAAGGCTGAGTCAACCTTGAGCCTTGAACTTGCAATAATTGCAGACAGCTGGATGTTAATAACAGGCTATCTAGCCTCTTGAGCTATTTGAGTTGAAGAAGCTTCTTGGATGAGAAGCGAAATATCTTTAAAAACAAAACAAAACCAGAAAGTCCAGTTGCCTCTTCAAAAGGCAACTTTGGGATAACTGTGATCTCGATGACAAGAGAATTTCCATAGAGACATTTAGCAAATCCCTAAAGTGTTTTCCCCCTTTTGATCAGCAGGGGGAAGCAGCCGCTGGAGGATGATGGAGAAGTGACTGTCCAGACTCTTCTTAAAAACCTCTAGTGATGGAGCACCCACTTCTGGTGGCAAGCAGTTCCATTGGTTAATTGTCCTCACAATTAGGAGGTTTCTCCTTAATTTCAGGTTTCTTTTCTCCTTGATTAGTTTCCATCCATTGTTTCTTGTCCTGCCCTCTGGTGCTTTGGAGAATAAAGTGATCCCCTCCTCTTTGTGGCAGCCCCGTAAATACTGGAATGCGGCTATCGTCATGTCCCAGCGGGTCTTCCTTTTCTTTAGACTAGATATACGTAATACCTGCAACTGTTCTTTTATGTTTTAGCCTCGAATCTCCTAATCATCTTTGTCTCATCTTTTTTTTGTAATGTGGTGATCAAAACTGGCTGTAGAATTCCAAGTGAGCCTTACCAAGGCTTTACAAAGCGCTACTAAGACTCCATGTGATTTTCATTCTCTGCCTCTGTTTATGCAACCCAGGATCGTCTTGGCTTTTTCGGCTGCTGGCGCATACGGCTGGCTTGCGTTGAAGGGATCGTCCACTAGGACTCCAAGGTCCTTCTCACAGCTCCTGTTTTTGAGCCAGATTGCACCTAATCTGTACTTGGAGATTCCCACCAGCCGGGCATTGACCCGGGGGGCGGGGAGGTTTCCAGCAGCCGTGGGGAGGGCACCAGACTCTGGCAGGTGGCATGGGAGTGGGGGGGTTGTTAGGCAGCCCCCTGGAGCCAGGATGGCTGAGCAGCCTCTTCCCACCAACAACGGGAGCCTCTGATCTGCCTCCTTTCCCTTTCTGCCTCTGGTATACGAAAAAGTTTACTGATAGTCCTTGACTTATGACAGTTTGTTTAGCGACCGTTCGCAGTTACAATGGCACTGAAAAATGGGACTTACGACCCTTTTTCACACTTACCACAGATGCAGCGTCCCTCTCCAAATTCAGATGCTGGGCCACTGTCTCCTATTTACGACCGTCACAGTGTCCCCAGAGGGTTGCGTGAACCCCTTTTGCAACCTTCTGACAAGCAAAGTCCACAGGGGGAAGGCAGGTTCATTTAACAACAGTTTGACTAACTTAATCACCTAATGATTTGCCTAATGACGGTGGCAGGAAAGGTCCTAAAACGGAGCAAGACCCACTTAACGACTGTCTCGCTTAGCAACGGAATTTTCGGGCTGAGGTGTGGTGGCAAGTCAAGGGCTACCAGTATTTCCCACTTGGCTCCTGTGAGTTGAGGGTTTCTTCCGGTTCAGCAGAACTTGTGGGCAATGCTGTTTCCCCGGCCACTTAGCGTCTGGGCTCAATGCAGGCATTAATTCCACCAGTAGAGACACACAGACGCCAGAGGGAGGCAGTCGGGTTTCATCCCCACCATCCTGGAGTTGGCTTTCCCCATCCGAGTGCGGAAAATATCTGGTTGCAAGCTGACAAAGGGGCATCTTCCTCTTTCCAGGGGCTTTTAAATGCCATAGAAGAATGGGGGTCTTGCAGGACAGTGAAAAATATAGCTCGTTGTTTGGGGTTCCCCCCCTTTTTTTACAACCCACGCCCTCTTTTCCTTGTCCAGAGCACCTGATATTCCACTTTTTCTTTTGTTTGCAAATTCATGGACTTCAAGACGAGTGGACCATGCATGGTTTTCTTAAATCAAAGAATCATGGAATTGTGTGGGCGGAAGAGGGAACCCAGGGATCATCTAATCCAACCCTCTGCAATGCGGTGTGTTGGTTAAGGCAGCAGGCTAGAAACTGGGAGATGGTGAGTTCTAGTCAGTTTAGGGACAAAAACCAACTGGGGAACTTTGGGCCACTCACCAGGAGATGGGGAGTTCTAGTTCCACCTTAGGCATGGAAGCCGACTGGGTGACTTTGGGCCAATCACTCTGTCTCTGCCCAGCTCACCTCGCAGGGTTGTTGTTGTGAGGAAGAGGAGAAAGGAGGATTGGGTGTGGTCACTGCCTTGAATTATATACGTATGAAAATATAGGATATAAATACTGTACATAAAAATGAAATGTGCAGGAAATCTACCCAACCATCCCACACAGTTGACACTCCAGCCTCCAGAGATGGAGAGCCACCACTTCCCCAGAGAGGCTGATCCTTTGTGGTACCAACTGGGCCACTGTACATCCTTGTGTGTTCTTTGTGCTCCTGGTTTCTTGGGCAAAGCAACAGAATCGGGGCTGGCAATTGAGACTCCCGTCCTTCATCCTGTCACCGTTCCAAGTAATGCACCCTAAAAAAGCAGAACTCTGAGGCAGGTAAGATTCCCCAAAGAACAATTTATTTATTTATTTAATTAATTTTATTTATGACCTAAAAGGTCCCTTCCAACTCTGTTAATCTGTAATCTGAATCCCAGCAGCTCCAGACAGCCTAAACAAGTTTAGCAAAGCCAGACATTTGGAAATGCCACTCCCAAAACGAATGTGCTGGATTGGCACCAGGGCAGATCTGGGCTGTAGGTCCTCTTCAGCTGTGTTTTGGAGTGACTTTGGACTGGAGTGGACCCAACTTACCTTGCAAGATTAGGATTCTGAGGAAGCAGCACTAAGCAGGTGGCCCTGAGTTCTTTTAAAGAAAGATGGGATGGAAGGGAGGGAGGGAGGATAGGAAGGAAGGCAGGCTAGAAAAAGGTGATAAGAGAAGGAAGGAGAGAGAAAGAAATGAGAGAGCAAAAGGAAGGATTGAGAGGAAAAAAAGGAAGGGAGGGAGAAGCAGCACAGAAGGGGAGAGGGAGGAAGGAAGGAAGGGAAAAGGAGGAAGTGGTAAGGAAGGGAGAGAGGAAGAAATAAATGAGAGTAAAAGGAACTGAGAGAAAATAGAAGGGAAGAACAGAGGGAGGGAGAAGAAGAAGGAAAAGAAAGGGAGGGGAAGGAGGGAGGAAGGAAGGGAAAAGAAGAAATATGATAAGAAGGAAAGGAAGGCGGGAAAAAGAAATGAAAGTAAAAGGAAGGACTGAGAGAAAAAAGAAGGGAGGAACAGAGGGAGAAGAAGCAAGGAAGTAACAAAGGAGGAAGGGAGGAAGGAAGGAAGAAGGAAAAGAAAGGAGCGGGAAAAAGGGAGGGAGGAAAACTAAGCAAAAGGAAGAGTAAATTAAAAAAAACGGTAAGCGCAGAAATACTGAACATTGCATAAGTTTCCCTCTTGCCATCTCCAGCTAAAAGTGACACCAGACACTTTCCCTTCCATAGTAAATATATGCACAGAAGGTGCCTCCATAAATGGATGCATATATGCATGTATATGTATTTATATATCGCAAGCATCAGTGAAAGTGTAGAGTCAGGGGGAAAAGGTTAATAACTACGGATTAAAGTTAATTGCCTACACATAAGATCATGTTTGCAAAATCATTGCTCTGGATCTGCATTTCCCAAGCATTCTCTTGCATGCAGGAAAATGTGGAGATCCCTTTCGTGACCATTTCTGAAGGAGGAGGAGGAGGAGGAAAAGATGTAGAGGGAGTAGAAGATGGAGAAGACAGGGGAAAGGGGGACGGAGAAGACCAAAAAGATGGAGAAGATCAAGGAGGAGGAGAAGATGAGGAAGATGGGGAAAAAGGAAAAGGAGATGGACGTAGATGGAGAAGCTGGAGAAGGAGAAGATCAAGAAGGAAAAGATGGAGAAGATGAACAAAACTGAGAAGAAGGAAAAAGAGATGGAGAAGATGACGTAGATGAAGGAGAAGGGGGAGAAGAAGCTGATCAGGAAGGAGGAGAAGGAAAACATGAAGATGAACAAAATTGAGAAGAAGGAAAAAAAGATGGAGAAGATGACGTAGATGGAGGAGGAGATGAAGAAGATGGGGAAAAAGGAAAAGGAGATGGACATAGATGGGGAAGCTGGAGAAGGAGATTTAGAAGATCAAGAAGATGGAGAAGATAAAAAAGAATTAGAAGGAAAATGAGATGGAGAAGATGACATTGATGGAGATGGAGGAGAAGGAGAAGATCAAGAAGATGGAGCTCAAGAAGGAGAAGGAAAAGATGAACAAAATGGGGAAGAAGGAAAAAGAGGTGGGGAAGATGACATAGATCAGTGGTTCCCAACCTTCTTTTGGCCATGCCCCATGTAAGCATCTCTAAAATCCTGATGCCCCCCGCCCCTCCTGTGACATATAATTCTTACTATTCAAAAAGTGAACTCCTGCTCATGGGGAGGAAGCCTAAAAGGCCATTAACGTGGTTTAAATAAGGTTCCAAAGAACATGGCACCCGTGAAAGAGAAAAATAATAGAACGAAAGACAGTAGAAATACTGAGGAACTTAAAAAATAATAGCATGAAGGGATACGAATAAACAGCAAATAAAGTTTCAAAACATAATAGAGAACTGAAATGCATAAATATAAAATAACTGTAATGGAAGCTTCTTCTGTAATTACTTTGATGGTATTAAATACTATACATACATTAGTTAGGTACCTTAATTACTATACTATACTTTACATTTGCAGCTTTAGTGAGATGCTTCTGCTTGTGCTTGATGCCTGCTGCAGAGAGATTTTATATTAGGCTCCAATTTAGTCAGCTTCATTCTCAAGTCTCCTCGTTCAGTGACATCCAGTCGATTTCTTTTCTTCAGTAGCAAATCATTGACAGCACCCAAGCCACATTCAGCGAAATATGAAGATGGGAATGGTAACAGCCGTTTTCTTGCAAAGGAGGTTGAATTTGGGTATTTAGCTTCTGTCTCATCAGAAAGCCATGCCATGGCTCCTTTTACACCGAATAAAGTTTTAAGTGACTCATCATTTTGCATTTCCGAGAGTTCTTCTTGGTATTGCATTGAAACATCAGATAGATCCACCAACACTGGCTGCATTACCCATGCCGGAAAATCCATTTCTTTTAAATCAGAAAATCTTTCTTTCAAATCAGAGGCCAGTCTTTTCAGATGAGCCGCAATGACCAGTACAGCAGCAGGAGTCACCTCACATTTTTTTAGCCAGTGAAACATGTCAATTTTTTTGTCAGAAACATGTTTTTGACATAACTCTATAAAGGTAATGAATCCAAATATCTTCGCCTTTGCATCCACTAGCGTTTTATTTGTTCCTTGAAGTTGTTTATTCAACGTATTCAGTCTTTCAAAGATATCTGCTAAATAACTCACCAACGCTTTACCGTCAACGGTTAGCAGGTGCTTCATTTCAGGCTTGTCGCTTAAAACGTCACTAAGAACATCGAATAGTTCCATGAATCTTTTCAGACAATTTCCCTTCGGGAGCCACCTCACCTCAGGGTGAAGGAAAAGTCTCACAGGGCCTGCGTTTTTATCTTCACAAAACTGCTTGAAGAGACGGTCACATTAGGCATTAGCTTTGATAGCATCTATACATTTTACAACTGATTTTAGTACCTCATTAAGAACAGGAGAAATATTTTTGGACACTAAGTTCTCTTTATGAATAACACAGTGCACGAGAAGCATTTCTGGATTCTCATCTTTCATCAATTTTAAGCAGCCATTTTTCTTGCCCATCCTAAGAGGAGCACCATCTGCGGCACAAGATGTTATGTTTGCCATTGATATATTATGGACATCCAAGTAATTTTTTAGCTTATTATATACATCGGTAGCGGTGGCGGTGGTCTCCAACGATTTGCAGAATAACATTTCCTCAGCAAATTCACCTTTATCAATATATCTTGCATAGGCAAGCAATACGGCCTCATTGTCTGTCAAAGCCGATTCATCTATTAGCACTGAGAATTTCCTTGATTTCAGCTTTTCAACTAGTTGGGCTTCAATATCTTCACTCATTTCGTCTATTCTTCTGCTAACAGTATGGTTACTGAGTGGCATGCCTTTTACATCTTTGTCATCTTTCCCCAGAGCCGTTTTAAGAAATGCCGATATTGATGGTTTAATTAAATCCTCCCCTATAGTATGATTTTTTCCAGATTTAGCAATGAGTAAAGAAATGTCATAACTAGCCTCAAGAGTACGGCTGACAGTTTTTTCAAACTTCTCCTTTAAAGACTTGAAGTAATTTAAATCTGAATTTACGTACACGCCATGATTCGCCTTCAAATGCGCCTCAAGACGACCTCGTTCCATTGATTCGTTGGGCAAGCATTGTTGGCATAAGAGGCAGAAAGGTGACCGCTCATCGTGGGTAGCGGGAATGAAGCCAAGTTTTAAATATCCTTGCGAATACTGACGAACTTTTTTCTTGCTTGCAATACTCGTTTCAGGCACAGGGTCTGTGACTAAGAGAAATAAATGTGAGAAACATGTGTGATGAAATGATGCAAATTATTAAAAGAAATTACTATTAAAAGTGGACGGCGCAGAAAGAGGGAAATTTAAAAAACATTCAGCTTAATTTATGAATCGTAAGATTGTCATGAACGGAAGGGGGGTTCTAACCTATGGAACCCCTCCCCCCACTCGTCCACTCGGTTTGAACCTTCAGCAGCTTGAGAGAGAGAGAGAAAGAGAGACAGAGGGAAAGAGGGAGAGAGAGAGAAAGAGGGAGAGAGAGAAAGAGAGAGAGAGAAAGGGAGAGAGAGAGAGAAAGAGAGAGGGGGGAAAGAGGGAGAGAGATAGAGAGAGAGAGAGAGAGGGAGGGAGAGAGAGAGGGAGGGAGAGAGAAGAGAGAGGGAGGGAGAGAGAAAGAGGGAGAGAGAGAGGGGGGAGGGAGGGAGAGAGAGGGAGAGAGAGAGAGAGGGGGGGGAGAGAGACAGGGAGAGAGAGGGGGAGAGAGAGGGAGAAGAGAGAGAGAGAGAAAGAGGGAGAGAGAGGGAGGGAGAGACAGAGGGAGGGAGGGAGAGAGGGAGAGAGAGAGAGAGAGACAGAGACTCAGCCAGTCTCATGGCTGGCAGTTGCTCCCCCCCCCCCCCCCAGCTGGGCTATCCTTTTCAGACCAGGCCCTAGGAAATGCACTTTAACAAAGACAACAAGGTGGTAAATGAAACAAAGCTGTTTCATCACAAATATATAAGAACTAGTGGGCTTTCAAAAACTCAGTTAATAGCTCATTTTCGAATTGCCCCCATTAAAAATCAAATTGTGCCCCTGTGGGGCGTGGGCCCCATGTTGGGAACCACTGGTGTAGGTTTCCTGCCAGAGCAGGGGGTTGGACTAGAAGACCTCCGAGATCCCTTCCAACTCTGTTTATTCTGTTATCCATCAAATCAGGATTAAAATAATAGTTTGACACCAACACGGGATACAGCCAGCGGGTTGCTTAGGTATAGCTAATCGTCTTATTTTAACGACCCCATCATCCCTTGAAGGATAGAGTCTGGGTAACTGAATGGAACTAGCAGAGTGTTTTAATGGCTGGATGCCCTTCCTGTTGCCAATGCAGAGTTTTGTCCAGCAGATATGGTTCTCTGTTTGCTCAGAGAGAGAAATATCTGCCTCTACCTACCGTGTTTCCCCGAAAATACGACATGTCCTGAAAATAAGTCCAAGCCAGATTTTTGGGTGGGTGTAAATATACGCTCTCCCCCCAAAATAAGCCCTCGTGGTGGGCATAGGCAGCACAGGAGGCAGCCCTTCCCTTCCCTGGTCACCTCATGGAAGCTTGGCACCTTAATTACGGCCTGCCGATCAGCTGAGCCAGCACTGGCCAGGAGCTGCTTCTCATTCTCTCTCTCTGCAGAGGCCTCCCAGTGCAATGCTCTGCCACAGCTTCAGAGCAAATCTCTGCCTTCCCTGCGCAGGATTGCAAGGCTGAAGGCTTCGGAGGGAGCATTTTGGGGACGTGTGTCTGTGCAGAACTCCCCAAGGATAGAACGATTGGCAGGAAAATGGAGGTGTGTGTGTGATTTTCCTGTTGATGCTGTGACCTGCCAGTGGCCTGCACAGATCGTGGCTGATCCCGACGAGGAGGAGGAGGCTGGTGTGGGGTCACGCCAGCAGCCTGCGCTCAGTTCAGACAGTGAGGAGGCTGAAGAGGATGTGGTGCCAGAGGCAGAGACTCAGCCTGGGCCTTCAGAACCTCCAGAGGCTCCTTCCAGTGGAGAGAGCGAAGTAGAGGAGCCTCTCCTCAATGCTCAAGAGCACGCCCGGCTGCCAAAAGGCAGGAGTGGCTACTCAGGAGGAGGAGGTCCCCTTGAGAGTAAGGTTTGAGGATAACTGGCCACTTCCTTAGCCTATTTAAGTCACATGCAGTTAGTAATTTCTTGCTGGAAACAACGTGTAATTATTATAGAGCATTTGTGAAGAGTGAGTGTCTTATTGTATCTTGTTTTCTGGGCTGGTTGCCAACCTTTGCTGGACTTCGTTTATTCTTGGTACGTTATAACTTTGATAAGGACCGTTGGTGCGTGTCACAATCCTTGGGAATTCGGAGCTGGGGCAGAATAGCTGATCAGAACAAGGCGAAGTCTCCAGCCTTGCAATCCTCCGCAAGGGAGGTGGAGGCTTGCTCCGAAGCTGTGGCAGAGCATTGCGCTGGGAGGCCTCCGCAGGGAGACAGAATGAGAGGCCGCTCCCGGCCCGTGCTGCCTCAGCTGATGGAGGCTCTCTTTGTGGGGTGCGATCAAACTTCCAACCCCAACGGACCCAGTGGGTGCGAGCTACCCCAACACAGAAAGCGGAAGGAGCTGATGGGGGGGGGGGCATGGGAAGTTTTGGGAGTTGAAATTCAGAAGTTTTTAAATGGCCAAGTGGTCATTCAATGACCAATGCTCCTGCCTGGCCGGCTTGAATCATCCCAAATTGAAAAACCTCCAGAAACGTTCTGAGCGCCACCAGCCTGTGTCACCTCGCCCACCGCCGCCTTTGGGCTGCTGAGCGCCAGCCTGCACGCCTATTCTCCTCCCCCCCCCCCGGTCTCTTTCCCTTCCACTGCTGCTTCTGGGGAGCAGAGAGCATGACGGAGACAGTGGGGCCAGTGGTAGCACTTTTTAAGTAAGATCTCCCCAAAAGTAAGTCCGAGTGCTTATTTTGAAGCCCAAAAGAAAATAAGACCCTGTCTTATTTTCGGGGAAACACGGGTAGGATTGAACTAACAGCCTCCTGGTTGTGAGGCGAGAGCTCCACCACTCCCTTAGGTATAGCTAATAACAAAGCTTTAAAAGTAAGAGCTGAAGATCCTGTCAGAGCTGAAGAAGCTTCTGGGATGAGAAGCGAAACGTCTTCAAAGACGTTTGCCTCTTGGGGAAAAAAAGCACCTTGGGACTTTATTACAACTAAGATTTCTATAGGGGCTTGGTTTCATTGAGTTTGGATTAAATCACCATTTCTCAATCTTGACAACTTCAGGATGGGTGGACTTCACTTCCCAGAATTCCCCGGGGCAGCAGGGGGAAATGCAGCCTGGTGGCAAGCGTTAGTTGGTTGGGGAATTTTATTACTCCCATCAAGCATGCGGGCTGAGGAATTCTGGGAGTCGTAGTTCTCCCATCATTAAGGATGCTGGCTGGGGAATTCTGGGAGTCGTAGTTCTCCCATCATTAAGGATGCTGGCTGGGGAATTCTGGGAGTCGTAGTCCACCCATCTTGAAGCTGCCATGGTTTGAGAAATGCTGGCCTAGAAGATGGATTTCTAAAGGATCTCCTCCCCACCCAATCCGTGATTTTCAGCCACAGAAGTCAGAACAATATACCCACCAGCTTCCTCATCTTCATCTCCGTCACCCTCATCATCTTCATCCTGAAGGAGGAAGGGACAAATTAGGATTACCTGTAGTTCACCTGGTGCATTTCTTGGGCCACAGATTCCTTCATCGCAACAGATCTTCTTAAAAAGCTTTGCTGAGATTCGCAGAGTTCTTTTTAACAAGATTTGTTGCGATGAAAAAACTGGTCTTGGCAGCTGCCTCGGCCTGGTGATCTTGGTGTACAAACCAACCCGTCACCATGAAGACCATTACGTGGAAGATGGGATATCATGACTCACCTCATCATCGCTTCCGTTCTCCTCATCTTTGTTGTCCAGGTCATCTTCATCATCCGATTCTTCGTCTTCCTCCTCATCTTCTACAAGGAAATGACACCCCTGGGCATCAGGGACTGGTTCACAAGCAGTCCTCGACTTACGAAGACTTCAACGAAGTTACAACGGCACTGAAAAAGGCAACTTAGGTCGATTTTTCCCACGACCGTTGCAGCACTCGCCACGGCCATGTTGTCAAAATTCGGACACTTGGCCATTGACTCACGTTTATGACGGCGGCAGTGCCATGCTGTCACGCGAACCCCTTTTGTGATCTCCCAACACTTAACCATGTCGCTAACTGAACAGCAGTGCTTCACTTAGTAACTGACAAGAAAGGTGGCAAAATGGACATTTTAGGTTCAAATGTGGTCGTAAATCAGAATAACAATAACAGAATAATAAGAGTTGGAAGGGAGCACAGGCTGAGGGGTGTCTGCGCACTAAACTCCCAAATAATTTGGAAGTCAAAGGTCAGACGGGACCCCTAGAAATCTCAGGCGTTCGGCAGACAGAGCAGAACACTAAGTCATTCCCTTTCCTTCAAAAACAGAAACGGTGAGAGGGCTCATATGAAGAATGGCTGCAGGTTTGGGGTTTGGCTAGTCTAAAAGAAAAGAAGGACTGGGGGAGGCCTGATAGCAGCCTTCCAATATTTTAGGGGCTGCCACAAAGAGGAGGGGGGTAAAATTATTCTCCAAAGGGCAGGACAAGAAGCAATGGGTGGAAACTCATCAAGGAGAGAAGCAACTTAGAACTAAGGAGGAATTTCCTGACAGTTAGAACAATTAATCAGTGGAACAGCTTGCCACCAGAAATTGCGAATGCTCCAACACTGGAAGTTTTGAAGAAGAGATTGGACAACCATTTGTCTGAAATGGAATATGGTTTCCTGCCTAAGCAGGGGGTTGGACTAGAAGACCTCCAAGGCCCCTTTCCAGTTCAGATCTATTTTCCATTTTGTAAAGGACTGTAGAGCAGGGCTCTCCAAAGTTGGCAACTTTAAGACTTGTGGACTTCAATTCCCAGAATTCCTCAACCAGCCACGACAAACGGGGAATTCTGGGAGTTGAAGTCCACAAGTTGCGAAGATTGTAGAGCCCTGGTCTAGCCCTCAAGGCTAAGGACCTATCTTAGAAAGGATGGAAGGCTGAGTCAACCTTGAGCCTCGAACTTGCAATAATTGCAGACAGCTGGATGTTAATAACAGGCTATCTAGCCTGTTGAGCTATTTGAGGCGCTTTTGCTGGATCCATCTCCCAACAGGCTTACTACGGCCTCAAAGGAGACAACAATCTTCTAACGCTCTTTTCTGAGAGTTGGGGGAAAGTCAGAAAAGTGAAGACGGAACCTGTACGATTGAAACCCCATCCCCCCGGGCCAGACTACTCACCGTCTCCATTCTCATCATACTCGTCATCCAGCCCATCAGCTTCCGGATCCGAGTTGGGGGCTTTTCTGTCGCTGGAGTCGAACTCATCGAGATAAATCAGCTGAGGAAGGAGGGTGAAGATGCTCTCGCGGTAGTTCATCAGCGTTGTCACCTCGCAGTTGAAGAGTTCGAGATTCCGCAGGCGGGGCAGCTTTTTCTGCAGCGGGCCGGGGGGGGGGGAGAAAGTGACCTGATTAAGAGGGGGGAGAGGTCTGGTGCTTTCCCACCCCCCAGGGCCCACAGCAGCCTCCAGATGTTTCCCCTGGGCCATATGTGCACTCGGAAAACTGACGGGCTTTGTTGCTAACAACAAATTGTAAGTCAAGGACTACCTGTTGTACAGGGGTGCCAAACTCAAGGCCCGCAGGCCGGATCTGCTCTGTGGGGCCACCCGGGAAACAGCAAAAGAACTGCCCACAGTGTCTATGCCAGCAAAAACAGAGCTGGGGAGGGCTGTTTTCTCTGGAAGGGGGCTTGGGCCACTACAGGCACCCCTGACACGAGGGACGAGCCGGTCACGCACCCATCCAGGGGTGAAATGCTCCCGGTTCGGACCGGATCGCCTGATCCAGTAGTGATGGTGGCGGGTGGTCCGGTAGCAAAAATCCCTGCCCTCCCCCCATGCCCAGCTGAGCCACGCGATCATCAGAGGCTTTTTAAAAAAACATTTTTTTTATTGAAAATTTTTAACAAACATTTTACATATATAACCCCTTCCCCCCCACCTCTTCCCCCCAATCCCTCCCTAACCCCACCCCATCCCAACCCTCTCTTCCCAAAGCAAAATACAGAGTATCGTATTAGACAATCATAAACTAATTTAAGCTAATAATCTGTAGTTTCTCATCACCCTCTTAAACTTTTAACTCCCCTTAACTAATCTAACCTAATATACTTTATAACACTCTCTTAACCCATTCCTTATTCAAAAAACTAATTGTAATTTCCTAGTCTTATATTTACCTTGAATATATTCTATCCATCTTTTCCATTCTAACCTAAATTTCTCATTTGAATGGTCTTTTAAATATGCCGAGATTTTTGCCATTTCTGCTAAGTTCATTACTTTTAGTGTCCATTCTTCAATAGATGGTAGATCTTCCTTCTTCCAATACTGCGCCACCAGAAGTCTCGCTGCAGTTATTAAATTCAACATCAACTTAGTTTCTATTACCGTGCAGTTTTGTATAATACCTAACAAAAAATTTTTTAAAAGCATTTTTTCTACAACCTCCTCGGCCGAAAAAATAAAAAAATTAAACTTTTTAAAATTAAAAAAAAAAAAAACCAAAACCGATGATCCCGAGGCTTAGCTGGGATCGTCAGAGGCTTTTAAAAGCATTTTTTTCTACAACCTCTTCAGCCAAAGAGGTTGTAGAAAGAAAAATGCCTTTTGAACTCCGAGACAAGCAGTGCCTCAAGGTTCCATTTTATTAGAGTTGGCCTACTGGCACATCTGGGAAAACCCGAATATGAGTGTCCCAGGTTTTCCCTTCCCAAAAGAGAAATCAAAGATCCACCCATCAGTTCATCCCAGGGCCCAATCAAATCATCTTCCCTGAATAGAGACATCCCATCCAGGTGCAGAGTAACATGTCCTTGACTCTCTAAGAAAGAACGTTGTTATGGCTACTTTACAATAAAATCCCCCCTCCCAAATTCCCAGGCACTAAATGTGGCATTCCAAGTCGAATATGGCTTCCAAGGCTGATAAAAGCAACTTAGGGCCCCATTTTTCATTCTTATGACCGCTGCTGCAGCTGCCTTTCGAGACCTTCTGACGAACAAAAGTCAACAGGAAAATTCACTTAACGACTGGGGTATGAAAGGTTCTAAAAAGGGAGCAAAAATTCACTTAATAAATGTTTCGCTTAACGACAGAAATTCTGGGCTGAATTGAGGTCATAAGTTGAGAACTATTTGTAAACTCCAAGCACTGCCCAGACCTGTTTGGAGCTCAAACCATTTCACGCATCTTTCCACAGATTTCCCAGGCGAAATCTCTCGCTCGCCATTCGATGTGGCCAGACTGGCAACTCACCAGAGGTTCCAACGTGCTGATCTCTTTGATTTTATTCCCGCTGAGGTTCAAGTGTGTCAAATTTGGTGTTTTTTCTGCGAAGACTTCCAGCCCGCCCGAAATACGATTGTCGCTCAGCTCCAGCTGTCAGGAAAAAAAACCACACCAAACAACGGCTCCAGATTTAGTTTACTTGTCATTTCACCTCGGACAATGAATTTAAGTGCCATCTTCAATGTACATTGTAACTATAAAAATAAAACACAAATACACATCCTTCACATTCTATACAACTGAATTGAAAAACCTTGATGTTGCATTAATATTGCGCTACAGAGTTCAATATAGTTAGTCTTCTTATTTGTCCTTGTTTTTATTGTCCTGTACCGTCTGCCAGAGGGTAATAGTTCAAAAAAAAAAAAAAGGGGTGCCCAGGATGAGATGGATCTTTAGGAATGTTTTGAACTTTCTTAAGGCAGCGGGAGCTTTAAAACTCTTCCAAGGAGGGCAGAGGGCAACCCAGGATCCTCTGGGCAATGACGTTGACCCTCTGGAGCGCTGCCCTACCTGCCACTCTGCAATTGGCAAGCCGGCCACAGGTGCAGCAAGTTATTTTAGAGGAGCAGTTTTCCATTCAGTTGTTGTTTCCTGAGAAGCCTCAGGTAGTAGAATCTCCGCTGGGCCCTTCTGACCAGGGCTGCAATGTGGAAGAAGCCCCAGGTCAGGTCGTCTTTTATGACAACACCCAGAAACTTCAAACTGGCCACTTGCTCCACTCGGTCTCCATTGATGAGCAAGGGCTGGAGGTCTGATCTATTCCGTCAAAACAAAAGCAGAAAGAGACAACACCCCTCTTCTCCTCCCATGTGGGTTAGGCAAGGCGGCCATTTCCCGCACCCCGAGAATGACCCTCCCCACTGCATCTGGATCAGGGCTTCACAAAGACCCCTTGGAAGCTGAACTGGGGGGGTCCTCCGCTTAAAAACAGAGAAACTAGGGCAGCATTTTCAACACCCTTTTGTTGATTTATTATGCAACTCTGCTAATTCTTCAACCCTCCCAAATTCTAGGCCCGTGATGGCGAACCTATGGCGTGGGTGCCACAGGTGGCACGTGGAACCATATTGGTGGGCACACGAGCTCAGCTCCAGCACACATGCGTGCGCCAGCCAGTTGATTTTTGGGCCTTCTGGGCCCATCAGAAGTCAGGAAACACACTGTTTCCAGCCTCTGGAGGGCCTCTGGGTGGGTGGGGAAGGCCGTGTTTACCCTCCCCAGGCTCCTAGAAAGGCTCTGGAGCCTGGGGAAAGTGAAAAATGGGCCTACCGGGCTCACGTGCCAAAAGCAGGAGCAGCATGGGGGGGCATAAAATTATGGCTGTGGGCACACATGCGTGTGACCCCTCGGCGCTCCCCACACTTTTGGCACGCGATGGCAAAAAGGTCAGCCATCACTGTTCTAGGCTCTGGGTCAATAAGAATTGACACTTGTGTTTTTTTAAAACAATGGCTTCAACTTTCTGATGACTAAGATCCACCCTAAGAAAAATAAAGACATTTCTGTGATGCAAAAATGCCACCAGCCAAACCGAAAACCGAGGCAGGTTGGAGGCACCCCCTGCAAAGGGCAGAACTGCTCCCCACTCGCCCCACCCTAAAAAGCTGGGCAGGCATGGAAACGTTTTTTCTGCAACCCTAGTTGAGTGAAATCACATTCACTACTTTCTGGGGTTTTTTTCTTTCTTTTCATTCTGGCAGATCAGCAGGTTTTGTGCTGCTCAATGGGAGACTTATATAGATCTATTTCTGGCTCGTTAGCCATCATCAGTAAGCCACACCCACATCTCATGTATCTTCCCTGTAAAGGTACAATATCTATTTTCTTACTTTTCGTAGGTTTTATGTGTGTTTTTCTTTAAGCCAGGTTTTTCCTACATAACCAAGATTTTTCTACAACCCTAGTTGAGTGAAATCACATTCACTACTTTCTGGGTATTTTTTCCCCTTCTTTTCATTCTGGCAGCCAGCAGGTTTTATGCTGCTCAATAGGAGACTTATATAGCTATTTCTGGTTCATTAGCCATCATCAGTAAGCTACACCCATTGGGCATCATCAGTAAGTCTTCCATTGGGCAGCACAAAACCTGCTGGCTGCCAGAATGAAAAGAAGGGAAAAAAACCCAGAAAGTAGTGAATGTGATTTCACTCAACTAGGGTTGCAGAAAAATCTTGGTTATGTAGGAAAAACCTGGCTTAAAGAAAAACACACATAAAATCTACGAAAAGTAAGTAAATAAGATATATACGTATACATATATATATATATATGCTCACAGATATATTTGTTTTCTGAGATTTTTAGGGGTGTTTGTATGTAGGTTTTTGGTTATTTGGGTCTTCTCCTGCGTAAAATTGGAAGTGTCTTGGCAACATTTCGACGAAATCTCATTCGTCATCTTCAGGCTGGTGTTTTCAGCTTCGTGCTTCTAGGAGCAATGTGAGATCACAGCTGTTTCTTCCTTTTAACTACTAGTGGGGGTGTGAACTGATTGGGTGGGAGCTTGGCTGTGTTCTGATTGGGTGGAGGTGTGTTCTGATTGGTTGGGGGGTTGGCTGTGCTCTGATTGGATGGGGGGTTGACTGTGCTCTGATTGGCTGGGGGTGTGTTTTGTTTGGGTGGGGGCTTGGTTGTGCTTGGGTTAGTTTGAGTTGCAGGGGGATTTGAGCTGGTGAGCTGTGTTACTGTTGTTTGGCTTCTGGTCCGTGATCGTGCTTCATCATCAGTGTGGGCTTGAGTCTGCTTTCTGCATGGATATGTGGTGGTGACATCCTGTGTGGCTCTCGTGAGTGTGGGTCTGGTGTCATTCCTGTTAGGGACTCGTTTGTCAATAAGGGCAGGTTTCCAAATGGCTGGTAGGCGGGAGGTATCATCTCGTTTATTCATGCTGTGTGAGCGTTTTTCTATCTCGATGGCTTCTCTGATTATTCTGTTGTTGAAGTGTTCAGTTTTGGTGATAGTTCTGGTCTTTTTAAAGTCAATTTCATGTCCTGTAGCTTTAAGGTGTTGGACCAGGGAAGAAGTTGGTTCTTCTTTTCTGACTGAGTTCTTGTGTTCTTCAATGCGTGCACTTATTCTTCTATTGGTTTGTCCGATGTATGTGGTGGGGCAGGCGGTGCATGGGATTTCATATACTCCTTGATTTTCTAACTCAATTTTGTCTTTGGGGTTCCTTAGGATGGTGGATATTTTTCAGTTTGTGCAGAATGGTGTTTTGATGTTGTGTTTGTGGAGGATTTTGCTGATTCTGTCTGTGGTGCCTTTTATGTATGGGAGGAGGGCTTTGCCGTTTTCTTGTTCTCTATCTTGGATTTTAGTGGGGGTTTCTTTTTGGATTAGGTTGGTAATCTTATTTCTTTGGAATCCATTGGATGTTAGTACGTTAGTGAGAGTGTGTAGTTCGGTTTTTAGGTGTTGTTCGTCAGCTAAGCGTTTTGTTCTGGAGATGAGTGTCTTGGCTACGGAGTTGATCTGGGCTTGGTGGTGGTATGAGTGCATGCAGATAGCAGTTTGTGTGTGTTTTCATCTGGTAGATGGTGTGTGCTACGGAGCCACTGGATTTCCTCTAGATTAAGGTATCCAGGAAGGGAAGTTAGTTGTTCGCTTCTGTTTCCATGGTGAACTGTATTTTGGGGTGTAGGCTGTTGAGGTGTGTAAGGAAGTTGTCCAGTTTTTCTTTCCCATGTGGCCAGATTATGAAGGTGTCATCTACATATCTGAGCCAGAGTTATGGGTTTGTGATCAGATTTTTCTAGAGCTTGGATTTCAAAGTGTTCCATGTAGAGGTTGGCAATGACAGGTGAGAGGGGTGATCCCATGGGTGCTCCTTCTACTTGTATTTTTGTCCGTTATAGATGAAGTATGTGTTGGATATTTTACACGGGAGAAAACCTGAATAACCAAAGACCTACACACACACACACATATATATATTATAATATAATATAAAATATAAAAAAATAAAAATATATAATACAAAAACCAATAAAAAAATATATAATAAAATGAGATACAAAAATAAAAAATATATAATACGCTAAATAAAAAATGTACAACTTATAAAAATTTTTTAAAATATATAGTAAAGGAAAATAAAAATATGTAATAAAATAAAATGCAAGAAAAATATATAAAAAATGAAAAATGCAAATATATAAGCTAAATAAAATAAAATACAAATACATCAAAATAAAATACAAAAATGTATAATACAGAAAAATAAATGTAATAAAATAAAATAAACTTGGTAGGGGCCATGTGGAGCAGTCAGAAAGGTCAACATGGGGTCTGCAACTGAAGCTCTACCGTGTTCGCACCCCCCGTGCTGGCTGGGGAATTCTGGCAGTTGAAGTCCACACCTCCACCAAGATTGGCTGATTTAGAGTGTACAGTCCACTGCAAAGTATGACTCCTCCCCCCAAGCTCAGATCCAGCTCAACATGCATGCACAATTTTTGCACAGCCAATCCGGCCAGTCCTGTCCCCAGGTGCTCACCTTCTGGAGTTTGTTAAGCTTGGGAAGGTTAGAGAGGGAGACAAGGCCTGTGTTGATCATGCTCAGTAATTCCAGGTTTTTGAAGTCGGAGGAGAGCCCATTGATCTTGCCATCGCCCGAGCGGCAGTTGTCCAGCACCAGCTCCTTTACCTGGGAACGAAAGATGTTCAAACTTTGGCTCCAGAATTCCACCAGACAAACAGCTAGGGAATTCTGGGGGATCTGGTCTCATTTATGGGGTGGTGTAGGGGGGAGAGAGTTTTCAAGGCAGCTCTCTCAAACCTCCCGGACGTCATCGGTCCACTGGAGACACAACTGACTCGACAGCCCAGGTAGTCTTCAACTTTACAATGGTTCTTATTTAGTGACCATTCAAAAGCACTGAAAAGAGTGAGTTAGGATCATTTTTCACACTTTATAACCATTGTGTCAACTTGCAAAGCTTTCAAGTTGCCATGGGCAGGAGAGAACTGATAGAGCTGACTGATTTCCATAACTGAAGCTACATTCCATAGATGCTTTCTTACCGCAATCAGTAGGAGGGTGTTGGGTTTCACAGCCAGCCAAAGTGGTTAATGGGAGAATGTGATTTATGACATGGCCAGGGAGGAGGGGAGAGACAGGGTCATAGGGGAACGTAAATCTACGTGGGATTAGTTCTAACTGCATCCGAATATTGCCGAAATGGTGTGCCTAATAAATGACTGTATTTCTTTTGAAGTTTGGCTCATGGCTCATGAATTAATTAGGGCATCTTTCAGAAACTTCACACATTGTAGCATCCCCACGGCCACATGATCAAAATTCAGACACTTGGCAACTGGCATGTGTTTATGACAATCGCAGTATCCCACGGTCACATGATCTTTTTTTGCAACCTTCCGACAAGCAATGGAGAAGCCAGGTTCACTTAATGTTGTTACCAACTTAACAGCTGCAGCGATTCATTTAACAACGGTGGCAAGAAAGGTCCTTAAAATGGGGCAAAGCTCACTTAACCACCGTCTTGCAACAAAAATGTTGGGCTTCGTTGTGGTTGTAAGTTAAGGACTACCATGTTTCCCCGAAAATTATGACCTACCCTAGTAGCTTGTAACACGGGTGCCCAATATAAACCCTACCCCCATAATAAACCCTAATTAAGATCCCGCCCCTCCAGGGTGCACAGGTAAAAATTAAACTAGGGTGTGTGTGTGTGTGTAGCTGTTCTACTGTTATTTTCGGACAGTTGCAGCCATGCTTTGCATTCCCTGACACTTGCCTTTCTGGCCCATTTCTTCTGCAGCCGGCGAGGCTTTCTTGAAAGCCTCTGCAACTGATAACAGAGCTCCGGATCGATCCAGAGCCCTGTTATCGGCTGCAGAGGTCTTCATGGAAGCCTTGCAGGCCGAAGAAGTTCCTGAATGCCTCTGACAGCAAAAAGGAGGCCGTGTGTCTGTGATGCATGCAAGTGAAGTGCGTCAGTGGACGACATTCCTCCCTGAAAATAAGACCTGGTGCCATTTTTTGGTGGCAAAAATAAGACAAGGTCTTATTTTCAGGGAAACACAGTAGCTGTATAGGCAGTCTTTGACAAACAATCAATCGTTTAGCAACCAAAGTTTACAGCATAGCAGGGAGTAGCTATGGCAGCATCCCCATGGCCCCACAGTCAAAATTCAGGCACTTGGCACAACAGGTATGTATTTACAACGGCTTCAGCACCCCTGGGTCACCGGACCACCATTTGCAACCTTCCCACAAGCAAAGTCAATGTGGGAAGCCAGGTTCATTAAAGGCCACGAGTCACTTAACGGCAATGATTCGCTTAACAATCGTGGCAAAAGAAGGTCGCAAAATTGGGGGTCCTAGGAGATCTCTCTAGCCCCACTTCTCCCA
The DNA here is from genome assembly GCA_030761175.1 of Masticophis lateralis. Taxonomy (NCBI): domain Eukaryota; kingdom Metazoa; phylum Chordata; class Lepidosauria; order Squamata; family Colubridae; genus Masticophis; species Masticophis lateralis. The sequence continues at coordinate 351,775,210 of JAUDYJ010000001.1, read as the reverse complement.
ATTCTTTAAGATCCAGTCAGGATGAGCCAGCAGTGATAGTGGCCTCTCACTTTAGCCCACTCACGAATGTGAGACTATTTATCACAAATATGACACTATTCACACAACCTTCCATCTTTTACAGTGTATCGTATCGGCGCCCTCTGGGACCGATACGCACACAGAATGACGTGGTCAGAAATATCTCCGCCAGCATTGGGCAAGAACTTTATATACGTATCATTTTATTAACATTTCTAAAAAAATAAAATGAAATTTAATTTCATGAAATGAAACCCTAACCCTAATCAGTTCCTTTATTTCTGACATGAAATGTGTTTTGTGGGCAGGTGTCCCAAAATCAGAGCCGCTGACACAATCTAGTTTTCTTTAAATATACAGGTAAACTCAAAAAATTAGAACATTGTGCAAAAGTTCATTTATTTCAGTAACGCAACTTAAAAGGTGAAACTAATATATGAGATAGACTCATTACATGCAAAGCGAGATAGTTCAAGCCTTGATTTTTCATACTTTTGATGATTATCGTTTACAGCTCATGAAAACCCCAAATTCACAATCTCAGAAAATTAGATTATTACATGAAATCAATAAAACAAGGATTGTACATAGAACAATATCGGACCTCTGAAAAGTATAAGCATGCATATGTACTCAGTACTTGGTTTGGGCCCCTTTTGCATCAATTACTGCCTCAATGCGACGTGGCATGGATGCTATCAGCCTGTGGTACTGCGGAGGTGTTATGGAAGACCAGGATGCTTCAATAGCGGCCTTCAGCTCTTCTGCATTGTTCGGTCTCATGTCTCTCATCTTTCTCTTGGCAATGCCCCATAGATTCTCTATGGGGTTCAGGTCAGGCGAGTTTGCTGGCCAATCAAGCACAGTAATCCCATGGTCATTGAACCAGGTTTTGGTACATTTGGCAGCGTGGGCAGGTGCCAAGTTCTGTTGGGAAATGAAGTCAGCATCCCCATAAAGCTCGTCTGCATGAAGTGCTCCAAAATCTCCTGGTAGACGGCTGCGTTGACCTTGGACTTAATGAAGCACAGTGGACCAACACCAGCAGATGACATGGCTCCCCAAATCAACACAGACTGTGGAAACTTCAAACTGGACTTCAAGCATCTTGCAGCGTGTGCCTCTCCATTCTTCCTCCAGACTCTGGGTCCTTGGTTTCCAAATGAGATGCAAAAGTTGCTCTCATCAGAAAAGAGGACTTTGGACCACTGAGCAATAGACCGGTTCTTTTTGTCTTTAGCCCAGGTAAGACGCTTCTGATGTTGTTTGTTGTTCAGGAGCGGCTTGACAAAAAGGAATCCCACCGGCCGGTTCGCTCCCACAGAGTGGGCCTCCTCAGGGTGCCGTCAGCCAGACAATGCCGGCTGGCGACCCCCAGGGGGAGAGCCTTCTCTGTGGCAGCCCCCACCCTCTGGAATGATCTTCCTCCAGAATTGAGAATTATCTCCGACCTCCGGACATTTCGTCGGGCCCTGAAGACGCATCTTTTTCAACTTGCCGGTTTAGCCTGATCCCTGCCGCATTTTTAGAATTTTTAAAATTTTAAAATTTTTAATGTTTGTAGCGTCGTCGCATTTTAATATTTATTTGGTTTTAATTCTCAGCCTAATGTATATGTGTTTTAAGTTTTAACTTTTATGTATTGAATTTTTATTTTGGCTGTTCACCGCCCTGAGTCCGTAAGGAGAAGGGCGGTATATAAATCTAATAAATAATAATAATAATAATAATAATAATAATAATAATACGACATTTGAAGCCCATGTCCAGGATCCGTCTGTGTGTGGTGGCTCTTGATGCACTGACTCCAGCCGCAGTCCACTCCTTGTGAAAGTCCCCAACACTTTTGAATGGCCTTTTCCTGACAATCCTCTCCAGGCTGCGGTCATCCCTGCTGCTTGTGCACCTTTTTCTTCCACACTTTTCCCTTCCACATAACTGTCTATTAATGTGCTTTGATACAGCACTTTGGGAACATCCAACTTCTTTTGCAATTACCTTTTGAGGCTTTCCCTCCTTATGGAGGGTGTCAATGATGGTTTCCTGCACAACTGTCAGGTCAGCAGTCTTTCCCATGATTGTGAGTCCTACTGAACTGGACTGAGAAGTCATTTAAAGGCTCAGGAACCCTTTGCAGGTGTTATGGCTTAATTAGCTGATTAGAGTGGGACACTTTGAGCCTAGAATATTGAACCTTTTCACAATATTCTAATTTTCTGATTGTGAATTTGGGGTTTTCATGAGCTGTAAACGATAATCATCAAAAGTATGAAAAATCAAGGCTTGAACTATCTCACTTTGCATGTAATGAGTCTATCTCATATCTTAGTTTCACCTTTTAAGTTGCATTACTGAAATAAATGAACTTTTGCACAATGTTCTAATTTTTCGAGTTCCACCTATATTTAACATCTATATCCACAGCAGACAAGAGTCAGGAACACAGAAACATCATGAGGTAAATCAAAACAGTATACAGAGCACACAGGAAAAAAAAGGCAGGAAAGAAGAGAAACTCCCTTTACATCCACAACAACCAATCACAGCTCAGATTGCCTCATGCACGAGCAGACAAGATTGTCAGGAACATCATGAGGTAAATCAAAACAGTATACAGAGCACATAGAAGAAAAAAGCAGCAAAGAAGAGAATCCCCCTTTATACCCACAACAACCAATTACAGCGCAGATTGCCTCATGCACGAACAGACAATATAGTCAGGAATACAGAAACATCGTGAGGTAAATCTAAACCCGTGATGGCGAACATGCTGGAAGTGGCATGCAGAGCCATCTCTCTGGGCACCTGGAGCCATCACCCGCTGCTCTTCCGGGTTCTGGCATGCCGGCCAGCTGGTCTTCATGGATGCGAGACCTCCAGAAACAGAAAGAACAGCTGCAAGGTCCACATGCGTGCGCTGGGAAGATGATCTTCTGGTTTCCTGCATGTGCATATGCACTTGCCACCTGGTCGTGGCGCGCATGCACGGATGAAGAATAGCTCACGTGCCCAAAGATGCGGAAGTGGAATCCTGGATGCTTCCTAGAGGAGCAGAGCTGTCAAACAGGACCAGCAGGCCGGGGTTTCCCTCCTTCCCGGGCTTCTTGAGCGGTCCTGGCCCTCCAGCCCAGGACAACGATGTGCGTCTGCGGTCCTGAGTATCTGGCTGGCTCGGGCGCCTCAGAAGAGCTTGTTCTCAGTGGCGGGCGGGGGAGGCAGTTCTCCTCCAGAATCCCAGGCTTGCAGCCCCAGGAGAGCAGCAGCAGCGCTGCTTGTCCTTGGTGGCGGAGGGTGGCAGTTCTCCTTCAGAATCCCGGCCATAAGTGGCAGGTTGAGAACTGCTGGGCATCTCCTGCAAAGCTCCGTCGCCCCAGGAGAGCAGCAGTGGCAGCGCTGCTTGTCCTTGGTGGCGGAGGGGGGAGGGCAGTGGTTCTCTTCCAGAATCCCAGCCGCAAGCGGCAGGTTGAGAAGCACTGCACTTCTCCTGTGAAGCTGAGTCAGGAAGAATGCCAGGAATGCAGGCCACAACTCTCAACACTAAATGAATTCAGTGTTTGTTCCCGACAAACTGCCTCTCCTTTAAACTCCATCCCCAGGTGTGCTTTGTGAAGGGAATCAGGGCCCTCTCTTTCCTCATAAGCTATACAATCCACATTGCTCTCTTCTCTGTTCCTGTGCTACCTAGGATGAGGAAGGGTCTTCATCTGAATCCTCTCTCCCTTGTTCTTCCTCTCCCCTGCTCTGCCCAGCCTGACTTTGCCCTTCCCCAGTTTCCTCCATAGCCAATGGAGCCATTCCTCTCAGATTCAGGCTCTGCCGGGAACATGACAACTGGGTTCATATTTATGACGGTTGCAGTGTCCTGGAATCCACTTTTGCAACCTTCTGACAATTGGGAAGTCAGACTCACTTAACAACCGTTACTAAGTTAACCACTGGAGGATGCACTCAAGAACCGCGGCAAGAAAGTTTGTAAACAGGGTGATTTATGGAGGATTATAGCTATTCTTTTCACACTTAATGACTGTCTCAGCACACCAGCCCCCCAATGGTCACATGATCAAAACCTCAGATGCTTGGTAGCTTGACTCCTATTTATGACCTGTGTGCCTTTGTGTGACTTGATTCCACTTTCTCACCCCCCCAAACTTTCCCCTCTGCCCACCCCAGAAAACCCTTGCGGCCTTTTCCTCCCCTCCACCCATCAGGATGTTTTTTTGGGGGGGGGGGGGGGTTTCCAATCCAGGGGTGAAATCCAGCAGATTCTAGAGAACCCATAGCGGAAATTTTGAGTAGTTCAAGAGAACCAGCAAATGCCCTCTGGCTAGCCCCAGATTGGGGTGGGAATAGAGATTTTGCAGTATCTTTCCCCTGGAGTGGGAAGGGAATGGGGATTTTGCAGTATCCTTCCCCTGCCACGCCCACAGAACCGGGAGTAAAAAACTTTAAAATTTCCACCACTGGGTCCCTCCCTTTTCTCTCTCTCTCTCTCTCTCAAGGGGGGGAGGGGGGAAGTCTCTCTTGCAAAAAGGGATGGGGGAGGGGGGAAGCTGAGCCCCTTCTCCCCTCCCCAAGGCCCAACGTTGAGCCCGATCCCGACGTGCGCAACCCCCCCCCGCTTTTTTCCTGCGGGAGAGTGGGGGGAAGAAACGATCGGGGGAGGGTAGAGCCATTGGGGGGGGGGCTTCCAGGGTGAAGGGTCTGCACTGCGCCTAGACCCCTCTCACCCATCTAGGAGGGGAGGCCTCCCTCGCGGACCTCCAACATGCCTGCCGGGCACACGTGTGTGCAAGAGTGGGGAGGTGGGGGGGGAGGAGGCGACCCCCGCACCCATGGGGGGGTCTCACCTCGGCTGGCATCTTCCCGCGCAGTTCCAGCGTCACCCGCTTCTTCATATCCATGGCGAAACGCCGCTCTCCCACTGGGCACCGCCCCGCCCCAACCGCCAGGCAGCCAAGCAAAGAACCACCCTCCGCGGCCCTGCTCGGCAGGGAAGTGGAGGCAGCCGCTGCCGCCGCCCCTTATATACTGCGGAAAGAAAGGGCGGGGCGAAGATTGGGAAATCACCGGAAGAGGCGGAGTCTCGCGGCGGCGGGGGGAGGGAGGCATAGGGAAATTCCCCGCCCTCTTGAGTCACTCGAGCCCTGCCTGGTGGCTCGGCTCGACCTGAGGAGGCGGAGCTCCGTCCCCGCCGGGTTTGTCTGGGGAGCCGGTGACTCTCCCGCGCGGAATCCCTGAGGCGATTTTTTTTTTCCTTCGTCCCGAGCGGCCTCCAGCGATCCTCCCGTCTCCTCTCGGGATTTTTGTCTTTTTCAAAGGGCGCGTTTGCGGCTCCTGCCCTGCGCCTCGGCGGAGGCGGTTCAATCTGGATGTTATAAATTCGGGTGGTCCTCGATTTAGGACCACAAAAGGGAGCCCGACGTTTCCGTTGCTGAGCCATTGTTTTGCCCCGTTTTGCGACCTTCTTAGCCACCGCTGTTAAGTGAATCCTGTGGTCGTTAAGCGAATCCGTCCATCTGTCCATTGCTTGTTGGAAGGAAGTCGCAAGCGATGAGCGTGTGACGCCGGGATGCTGCAAACACTATATAAACACACACTTCAATTGCCAAGCGGCTCAATATTGATTATGTGACGGGGATGGCCGAAACGGTCATAAGTGTGAAAACTTGTCACAAATCACTTTTTTCAGTGCTGTTCAGACGCAATAAATAAATGTCCCAAAGCTGCTATTTTTTTCCCCCAAGAGGCAACTGGACTTTCTGGTTTTTCTTTGAATAGGTTTCACTTCTCATCCGAGGAGCTTCTTCGGTTCAGTTCTGCAATTCAACTTTGCTTCGGACAACTCACCTTCTTTTTGGGTGGGGGTTTGGCAGTGGAGGGTTTTTTTGGACGGCATGGTAGTTTGATGTGGAGGCACTGGTGCTGTTTGCGAGGAAGGACTTTGTTTTCATTTATTTGTTTGTTTGATCGTTTATTTGTAATTATGCAGCTGAGCACAGTTTGCTGGATTCGATTTTGCCTTCTATGATCTTGGGGACGTTTATCTCCTTTGCTTGTGGCCAGTCCTAATTTAGAAGGATTGGATGGATTCTAATTTAGTCCTAGGTTAGGACTGAATGTGCCTCTGGAAGGTGCTCTAAGTGTGGCGCATCTAGCCTAGCAGTAGACAAAGATACTGGTTCTGAGTAGGGGAGAGCAAAAGGGAGCGCAAAGGTGGTGGGCAGGAGTCTTCTGAGGAGCGCAAAGTAGCAGAGTGCAAAGGTAGCAGGCCAGGATCTCCTGCGGGGGGCCGAGGAAGATTCTCCTTCTGTGCCTCAGCCGGCCCTCACTGCACTCACTCTTGTTCTTGGGGTGCCCGGCCTCTTTCTTTCATTCCCTGTCTCTCTGTGCTTAGCCACTCGCTCTCGGCGTGGCCGGCCTCTCTGTTTCGCCCCCAGTCTCTTGCTCTTGGCGTGTCCGGGCGGGAGCAAATGCGGGAGCAAATGGAGCACAAAAGTAGGAGGTGGAGGTCTTCTGCTGGGGCCCCCGATTTTCTCTTCTTGATTAGTTTCCATCAGTTGCTTCTCCTCCTGCCTTCAGGTGCTTTGAAGAATAAGTTGACCCCCTCTTCTTTGTAGCAGCCCCTCAAATACTGGAATCCTGCTATCATGTCCCCCCAGTCTTTCTTTTCTCTAGACTGGCCAAAGCCAATTCCTGCAACTGTCCTTCATGTATTTTAGTCTCCAGGCCTTTAATCATCTTAGTTGCTCTTCTCTGCACTTTTTTTCAAAGTCTCAACATCTTTTTTGTAATGTGGGGACCAAAACTGGATGCAAAATTCCAAGTGTGGCGTTACTAAGGCTTTACAAGCAGTTCTAAGACTTCATGTGGTTTTGATTCTATGCCTCTGTTTATGCAATCAAGGATTGTATTCGCTTTTAGTCTCACAGCAACCAATTACAGTTCAGATTCCCTCATGCAATGGCCAGTTAGCAATAACTGTGTTCTTACTCCTCGTCCAAACTTTCACTGCTCCAGCTAATACATTTTAAATATCTTTACAAGGAATCTGGTTTTCTTAGGCTGAGCACTTTTTATTGGGCTGCTAAGCCCCTTCCTGTCTCTTCAATGGAAGTGTGGCTATCACCTCTGATTCTCTGATGAACACCACTGAACTGAAGACCTGCCTACCAGCAAAGATGGGAAAGAAGAAGAAGAAAGAATGAAAACGCATCAAGGAAGCCCTCAGAACGTGTGGCTATCCCAGTGGGCCTTCCTCAAATCTCAAAAAAGACCCTACAGGAGCAACTCCGCAACAGACAACGAAGAGGATGATAAACAAAGCAATGTTGTCATTCCGTATGTTGCAGGAATATTGGAAGAGCTCGGGAGGATCTTCAGCCAACACAAAGTATGTACACACTTCAAACCCAAGAATACACAAAGGCAGAAGCTTGTCCACCCCAAGGATAAAACACCCAGACAGAAACTGAGCAACGTGGTATTACAATGCAGTGAGCACTGTGCATATCTGTACAGTGGAGAAACAAAACAGCCACTTCACAAATGTAAACCACAACCTAGGAGAACAAACTCATCAGGACTAGATTCAGCAGTCCATCTGCATTTGAAAGGCAATGGCTGCTCTTTTGAAGACAGCAAAGTCCACATTTTGGACAGAGAGGACCGCTGGTTTGAAAGATGAGTCAAAGAGACCATCTGTGTCCAAATTGAATAGCCCTCCCTCAACAGGGGAGGGATACAACATCCTCTATCTCCAGTCTGCAACACAGGCCTTTCAACTGTTCTAAGAAGGCTCCACCCCCATTTGCACCACTCAGGTGACCCTGAGGACACAGACAAACCTCCAAGCGGCTTCAACGACTGTCTAAAAAGGATGCAAATGATTGGCTGCCTGCAAGGAGTATAAATCTTTCTATTCCCCACCATCCAGTCAGAGCTGAAGAAGCTTTTTGGAGGAGGAGTGAAATGTCTTCAAAGAAAAACCAGAAAGTCCAGTTGCTTCTTGAAAAAAAGCACCTTTGGGACAACCATGACTTGGATGAATGAGAATCTCCACAGACATTTAGCAAATCTCTAAAGTGTTTTCCCCTTTTTGATCAGCAGGGGGAGCCAGCCGCTGGAGGATGATGGAGAAATGGTTGTCCAATCTCTTTTTAAAAACCTCCAGTGATGAAGCTTCTGATGGCAGGCTGTTCCACTGGTTAATTGTCCTCACTGTTAGGAAATTTCTCCTAAATTCCAGGTTGCTTGATTAGTTTCCATCCATTGTTTCTTGTCCTGCCCTTTGGTGCTTTGGAAAATAAATTGACCCCCCTCTGCTTTGGGGCAGCACCTCAAATACCGGAATGCTGTTATCATGTCACTCTTAGTCCTTCTTTTCTTTAGATTAGATATACCCAATTCCTGCAACCGTCCTTCATATGTTTTAATCTCCAGGCCTTTAATCATCTTGGTCACTCTTCTCTGCACTTTTTTCAAAGTCTCAATATCTTTTTTGTAATGTAACTAAAACTGGAGGCTGTACTCCAGGTGTGGAGGATTTACAAAGCGATACTATGACTTTACACGATTTTGATTCTAAGCCTCTATTTATATAACAAAGGATCATCTTGGCTTTTTTGGCTGTTGCTACACAAGGCTGGCTCGTGTTGAAGGGATCATCCACTAGGACTCCAAGGTCCCTCTCACAGCCAATTTTCACCTAAACTGTACCTGTCCCTTTGGCTTTTTCCTGCCTAGGTGTAAAACCTTGCATTTCTCTACATTAAACTTCATGTGGTTGGATAGGGCCCATTGTTCAAATGCGTCGAGATCTTTTTGGATCCTGAGCTTTTTCTTCTGGAGTTGGCTGTTGGCTCTTCCTGCCAGCTTAGTGTCACTTGCAAATTTGATGAGTTCCCCTTCATCTGAGTCATTTATGAAGATATTGAAGAATCCTGCTGGGTTTAAGATGGAGCCTTGTGGTACTCCACTGTTTACTCCCCTCCAGGTATATGTAGTCCCATTAAGGATTACTCATTAAGTGTCCCTTAAAGTGTTTAAAATGCATAAAAATACCTTGAGCCTTACCGTGGCTGAACATGAGTAACGTCGCTCTATGTCTGGGGTTCAATTTCATCTCCCAAGTTCTTTATCATGTCCTTTTGTGTTCTGCTCCAGCTATGGACCCCAAAGAACGGAGCACACACAAACTCTGTACAAAGCTTATTTTACTCAAATAACTTAGTCTTTATCAACCAAAGACTAAGGTTGTTAATAAACTGTCTAAAGAGCCTACCAGAATTCTAAGATAAGGTAATCACAATCTTACTAAGATTGGCAAAAAGCCCAGAATCAATTTTGCAGAGAATCCAGATGTGAAGGAGATTGAAATAAAGTTGTTCCCTACAGCTTGCTGCAAGCGGTGTTCCTCCTTAAATAGAGTAGGGGAGTGGCCAATTAGCCCCAAGCCTTACTCTCGAGGAGACCTCCTCCTGAGGAGCCACTCCTGCCTTTTGGCCACTCTGCGCGCCCGTGCATTGAGAAGAGGCTCCTCCTCTTTGTCCTCTTCACTTAAAGGAGCTTCTGGAGGTTCTGAAGGCCCTGGCTGAATCCCTGCCTCTGGTACCACATCTTCTCCTCACTGTCCGACTCGAGCGCCAGCTGCACAGGCTGCTGGCGCAGCACCACACCAGCCTCCTCGTTGTTGGAATCAGCTACAATCTGCACAGGCCGCTGACGGGCCACAACACTTTGTTTTGCCTGCCTTCTACCTCCTTCCTGCCCTTTCCATACTGCAGTGACCAAAAGCGGATCCCGTAATTCAGCCGTGAACTGACCAGGGTTGCCAACAGGAACTGTCACCTCGGGTATATGAAGAACAGTTATGAAGAACATACGAAAAACGGTTGCAGGATTTGGGTTTGGCCAGTCTAGAGAAAAGAAGGACTGGGGGGGACATGATAGCAGGATTCCAGTATTTGAGGGGCTGCCCCAAAGAAGAGGGGGGGGGGTTCAAATTATCCTCCAAAGCACCAGAGGGACAGGACAAGAGACAATGGTTAGAACCAATGTTAAAGTACCTTCTTTCATGCTTGGTGGCTGTGTCCTGAAGCGAAAAAGTACTGGGCTAAGATACAAGGATGGCTACAAGAGATAATAAAATGTCAAATAGAACTAAACCCGGAAACATTTCTCCTGGGAATACTTAAAACAAAATCTGATAGAAAGATATTTGAGTCTACACATATTAACAGTGGCAAGAATTGCGTTTGTGCAATACTGGAAGGAACGCAATACACCACCAGAGGGATTGATCATTCAGAAGATATATGAATGTACCAAAATGGATAAACTTACCCTAGAACTAAAAGAAAAAGATGATTCAGAATTTTATGCGGTTTGGGAAAAATGGTACACTTGGATAGATAATAGAAATAAAAGTTGGAAATAGACATAAGGCTATTGAAGATTAGATATTTTTGAATGTACATAATGTATATAATGTATGGAATGTTGATCCGAAGTATACAAAAATGACACAGTCTATTGATTATGTACTAGAGTTGTGTAAAGGAAAATTGTAATAAAAATTATTTCAAAAAGAGAAAAAAAAAAGAAACTAATCAAGGAGAGAAGCAACCTGGAATTAAGGAGAAACTTAACCACCTAACGATTTGCCTAATGACAGTGGCAGGAAAGGTCCTAAAACGGGGCAAGACTCACTTAACGACTGTCTCGCTTAGCAATGGAACTTTCGAGCTGAGGTGTGGTGGCAAGTCAAGGGCTACCAGTATTTCCCACTTGGCTCCTGTGAGTTGAGGGTTTCTTCTGGTTCAGCAGAACTTGTGGGCGATGCCTTTTCCCCGGCCTCTTAGCGTCTGGGCTCAATGCAGGCATTAATTCCACCAGTAGAGACACACAGACGCCAGAGGGAGGCAGTCGGGTTTCATCCCCACCATCCTGGAGTTGGCTTTCCCCATCCGATTGTGGAAAATATCTGGTTGCAAGCTGACAAAGGGGCATCTTCCTCTTTCCAGGGGCTTTTAAGTGCCAGAGAAGAATGGGGGTCTTGCAGGACAGTGAAAAATATAGCTCGTTGTTTGGGGTTCCCCCCCCTTTTTTTTTTACAACCCACGCCCTCTTTTCCTTGTCCAGAGCACCTGATATTCCACTTTTTCTTTTGTTGGCAAATTCATGGACTTCAAGGTGAGTGGACCATGCATGGTTTTCTTAAATCAAAGAATCATGGAATTGTGTGGGCGGAAGAGGGAACCCAGGGATCATCTAATCCAACCCTCTGCAATGCGGTGTGTTGGTTAAGGCAGCAGGCTAGAAACTGGGAGACGGTGAGTTCTAGTCACAGTTTCGGGACGAAAGCCAGCTGGGGAACTTTGGGCCGCTCACCAGGAGATGGGGAGTTCTAGGCCCACCCTTAGACATGCGAACTGGCTGAGAGACTCTGGGACAATCACTGGGAGACAGGGAGTTCTAGTTCCATCTTAGGCACAGAAGCTGGCTGAGGGACTTGCGCCAATCTCTGGGTGACGGTCACTCTCTCTCTGCCCAGTTCACCTTGCAGAGTCATTGTTGTGGGGAAAAGAGGAGGAGAAAGGAGGATTGGGTCTGGTCACTCCCTTGAGTTATTTAAATAAAAAAAAAACAAAGATAGGATAGACGTAAATACGGTACGTAAAAATGAAATGTGAAGATGAATTGGAATTCTATGTAACCTGGAATACATTTTATAAATGGCTAGAGCCTGGATGGCAAAGGGTGCCACAGGTGGCACGTGGCAACGGTGCCACAGGTGGCACGTGGAGCCATATTGGTGGGCATGTGAGTGTTGCCCTAGCTCAGCTCCAGCGCGCATGCGTGCACCAGTCAACGGATTTTCAGGCCTTCCGGTCCCACTGGAAGTCAGGAAACTGGCTGTTTCCAGTCTTTGGGGGGATGGGGAAGGCTGTTTTTGCCCTCCCCAGACTCCTAGAAAGACTCTGGAGCCTGGGGAGGTGGAAAAACGGGCCTACTGGGCCCACTGTGCCATCACGTACCAAAAGCAGGGGGAAATGTGGCGGGGTCATGTGTGCATGTGCGGGAGGGCGGGGCACATTGAATTATGGATGTGGGCACCCGCACCCGCAACCCCCCCACGCTCTCCCCGCTTTTGGCACGCATCGGCCTTAAGGTTAGAGCCCATCCCTGGGCTAGAGCAAAGGAGGAATGTAGGGATAGAGAATTAGAAACAGTGAAGGAAAGGGGAGAAAAAGAAATAATATAAGAAATATTAGACAGGATTAAATTGGATTTGAATAGATACGAAGGGAATATGTATGCAGCTGAAGTGTGATTGAATGTACAAAAAGTATATATGGAATATGCAGGATGTTATATTGTAATACACACAAAAGAAAAAGTGTTAGAAAAGAATGTACCGGGCAAGTTGCACCAAGTCTAATGTTTTTAAGTTGTATATTCAATAAAATTATTTTTTTTAAAAAAATGAAATGTGCAGGAAATCTACCCAACCATCCCACACAGTTGACACTCCAGCCTCCAGAGATGGAGAGCCATCACTTCCCCAGAGAGGCTGATCCTTTGTGCTACCAACTGGGCCACTGTACATCCTTGTGTGTTCTTTGTGCTCCTGGTTTCTTGGGCAAAGCAACAGACTCGGGGCCGGCAATTGAGACTCCCCTCCATCTTCCTTTCTCCATCTGGACCAGCCCAAGTTCCAGGATGGGTCTGCGTGCCTCCATCGGAGCAGCCTGGCCCAAATCCCAGCAGCTCCAGATAGCCTAGAAGAGCTCAGTGGAGCCTGACGTTTGGAAATGCAGCTCACAAGACGATTGCTGGCCCTAAGCTCCTTTAAGGAAAGAACGGGGGGAAGGATGGAAGGAAGAAAGGAAAGAGGGAAGGAGAAAGGAAGGAAGGAAGGAAAGAAGGAGAGATGGGAGGGAGAGGAAGGAAGAAGATAGGGGAAACAAGGGAGGGAGGGAGGAAGGAAAGAGGGAGGGAGAGGAAGGAAGGAGGGAGGAAGGAAAGAAGGAAGGAGAGATGGGAGGGAGGGAGGAAGGAAGGAAGGAAAGAGGAGCGGAGAGGAAGGAAAGGGAGAGGAAGGGAGTGAGGAGATAGGGGAAATGAGGGAGGGAGGAAAGGGAGGGAGAGAGGAAGGAAGGAGAGATTGGAGGGAGAGGAAGGAAGAAACAAAATAGGTGTTAAGAGAAGGAAGGGAAAGGGAGAAAAAAGTAAAAAGATTTGAGAGAAAAAGAAGGGAGGAAGGGAGGGAGAAGGAGCAAGGAAAGAAAAGAAAGGAGGCAGTGAGGAAGAAAGGAGAGGAGAATGGGAGGGAAGGAGGGAGGGAGGAAGGGAAAAGAAGGAAGATGGTAAGATAAGGAAGGAAAGGGGGAATTGAGAGAATAAAAGGAAGGACTGAGAGAAAAAAGGGAGGAACAGGGAGAGAGGAAGGAGAAGAAGCAAGGAACAAAAAGGAGGAAGAAGGGCAGAGAGAAAAGAAAAGAGGGAGGAAAAAGAAGAGAGGGGGGAAAACTAAGCAAAAGGAAGAGTAGATTTTTAAAAACGGTGAGCACAGAAATATTGAGCGTTGCATAAGTTTCCCTCTTGCCATCTCCAGCTAAAAGTAACACCAGACACTTTCCCTTCCATAGTAAATATATGCACAGAAGGTGCCTCCATAAATGGATGCATATATGCATGTATATGTATTTATATATCGCAAGCGTCAGTGAAAGTGTAGAGTCAGGGGGAAAAGGTTAATAACTACGGATTAAAGTTAATTGCCTGTACACATAAGATCATGTTTGCAAAATCATTGCTCTGGATCTGCATTTTCCAAGCATTCTCTTGCATGCAGGAAAATGTGGAGAGCCCTTTCGTGGCCATTTCTGAAGGAGGAGGAGAAGGAGAAGATGGAGGAGAAGGAAAAGAAGGAGAGGGAGTAACAGATGGAGAAGACTGGAAAAGAGAAAGGAGCTGGAGAATGGGAGGAGGGGGAAATGGAGAAGACCAAAAAAGATGGAGAAGATCAAGAAGGAGGAGAAGGTAAAGATGGAGAAAAAGGAGAAGGAATTGGAAATCGAGAAGATGATGTAGATGGAGAAGCCAGAGAAGGAGGAGAAAGAGATGGAGAGGATCAAGAAGAAGAAAAAGAAGAAGGAAAACATGAACAAAATGGAGAAGATGGAGTAGAAGGAAAAAGAAATGGAGAAGATGACATAGATGGAAAAGATGGAGGAGGAGATGGAGGTGGAGAAGATCAAGGAGGAGGACAAGGAAAAGATAACGTAGATGGGGAATCTGGAGAAGGAGGAGAAGAAGGAGAAGGAGATGGAGAAGATCAAGAAGATGGAGAAAATCAAGGAGAAGAAGGAGAAGATGGGGAAAAAGAAAAGCAGATGGAGAAGATGATGTAGACGGACAAGATGGGGGGGAGGAGGAAATGGAGAAGATAAAGGAGGAGGACAAAGAAAAGATGGAGATGGAGAAGATGGGGAAAAAGGAAAAGGAGATGGACGTAGATGGAGAAGCTGGAGAAGAAGGAGATGGAGAAGATCAAGAAGGAGAAGAAGGAAAACATGGAGAAGATGAGCAGAAGGGAGAAGATGGAGAAGGAATAGAAGAAGGAGAAGAAGGAAAAAGAGATGGAGAAGATAAAGGAGATGGAGAAGGAAAAGGTGGAGGCGAGAAGACAAGATGGAGATGGGGTAGAGGAAGGGAAAGAAGGAAAGGAGGAACAAAATAGAAGAAGGAAGGAAAGAAGAAACATCTTGTTTAGAGTTGACACCAAGGATTAAAACACAGCAAGCCAGCATCCCTTCCCAAACCATCTTCAGAAGGACCCATGGGTTCCATAATGTTTCTACTCCTCGCCAGTGAGCGATTTTCAACAAGGTCTGGTCTTCTCTGAACGGAAGACATCCTTGCTCATCCAACTGAGGGTTCATTTGAAGGGAAACCCTCAGTGGTTTATTTGGGGTCGATGTACTTCTTGAGTCTCTGACTGCAGGACGGTTGGCACCATGGGCATCTGCTGCAACTGAGGAAATGTGGGGGAGGGGCGGTCTATGAGCTCTGGAAGAGGTTGCATTCATGGGGAGAGCCCTGGCCCTGGCCTAGGGGGCCTGAAGGCATCTAATCCAACCCCCTGCTCAGGGAGGAGACCCTATCCCATCTCAGACAGGGTTGTCCAGTCTCTTCTTAAAATCCTTCAGGGACAAACACCCACAACTTCTAGTAGGAAGCCATTCCACTGGTTAATTGTTCGAAGTGTTAGGAAATTTCTCCTTAATTCCAGGTCGCTTTTCTCCTTGATAAGTTTCCATCCATTGTTCCTTGTCTGGCCTTCAGGTGCTTTTGAAAATAAGTTGACCCTCTCCTCTTTGGGGCAGCCCCTCAAATACTGGAAGACTGCTATCCTGTCCTCTCTTCTTTTCTCTAGAGTAGCCAAACCCAAATCCCACAACTGTCCTTCATGTGTTTTAGTCTCCAGGCCTTTAATCATCTTATTTGCCCTTCTCTGGACTTTTTCCAAAGGCTCAACATCTTTTCTGTAATATGGTGACCAAAATTGGACGCAAGATTCCAGGTGTGGCCTTACTAAGGCTTTGTAAAGCGCTAGTAAGACTCCACGTGATTTTCATTCTCTGCCTCTGTTTATGCAACCCAGGATCGTGTTGGCTTTTTTGGCTGCTGCCAAAACACATCTGGCTCGCGTTGAAGGGATCGTCCACTAGGACTCCAAGGTTCCTCTCGCAGTTCCTGTTTTTGAGCCAGATTGCACCTAATCTGTACTTGGTACCTTTGGCTTTTTCCTGCCTAAATGTGAAACTTTGCTCTGTGTGCGCGAGTGTCGGGGCTGCAGAGGTTCCCGCCAGCTGGGCATTGCAGGGGGGGCGGCATTCCAGCAGCCGTGGAGAGGGCACCAGACTCTGGCAGGCAGTGGGGGGGGGGGGTTAGGCAGCCTTCTGGAGCCAGGATGGCTGAGCAGCCTCTTCCCACCGACGATGGGAGCCTCTGATCTGCCTCATTTCCCTTTCTGCCTGCCAGCAATTCTCCTTCCGCGTGTGGGACGATGTCTTGCCCTGGCAGACTGCTGCCTATGCAGATCGCTGGGAACTGCCTGACAGACACTCGGCACTTCCCACCCGCGGCTAATCCGGAGATGCAGCTTCTCCTGCTCTGCTCACCAACCCATCCCATACATTTTGCCTGCCGGTTTTTCTCCCCAGGGGCTGAGGGTGTTTTTGCCATGCGATGGCCCGGTGGGCCCCATAGGCCTGCTTTTTGCCCTCCCCAATCTCCAGAGGCTTTCTAGGAGCCTGGGGAGGGCGAAAACAGCCTTCCTCACCGCCCCGGAGGCCCTCCGGAGGCCAGAAATGGCCCGTTTCCCGACTTCCGCTGGGCCCAAAAGGCCCAAAAATCAGTTGGCCGGCACACGCATGCAATGCTCGTGTGCCCACAGATAGGGCTCCATGTGCCACCTCTGGAATGCGTGCCATAGGTTCGCCATCACAGCCCTACCCCATTTCTGACCGATCTCCTCTTGAGTCCAGTCTCCTCTTGAAAGGTTCCAGGGATGAACGTCCGAAGGCAATTTCTCTTCCATGGGTTGATTGCTCTCACTGTCAGAAAATTTATCCTCCTCACTTAACAATGGTTTCACTTATCACACAGGTATTTTGGGCTCAGTTGTGGCCATAAGACGAGGACCCACCCGTGAAATTTGCAGCTTCCCCATTGCATAAACTCACCTGCAGGCTTTGCCTTCTGAAGTTGGCCTTGGGGGGGGGGTCCTGGTCCACCTCCCCTCGAGTTATGGGGCTCGGCAGAGACCTGGTAGATGTAAGTCCATCCGACTTCTTTTTTTTAATTTTTAATTAATTTATTTATTTCATTACAACAAAATAATTATTCACATACGGATCGTGACGGGAACTTTACACAATATATTAACTTCAATCAAAATTTACAAATAAAAAGCAAAATCTACATTAACCTTGTTCTTTTTTAATTTTATTATTCAACCAGGTATACCATTGGTCCCAGCATTGGAAGTATACGGAGTCCTTTTGATCTCTCAAATTTTTTGTTCACATGTCAGCTTCCGCATATTCAATGATTTTCCCCAAAATCAAATCTTCAGCCGGCAGGTCTTTTCCCTTCCAATGTTGAGCCAAACATATTCTTGCTGCGGTTGTGATATATATACTCAAACACCATATATTCGTGCCTATCTTATCTGGCCTAATATTTAATAGATAATATTCTGGTTTCAATTGTAGTTTATATCCCGTAATTTCTAATATCCACCTCTGTATAGATTTCCAAAATTCAATTGCCTTAGGGCAAGTCCACCATACATGAAAATAAGTACCTATCTCCCCGCACTTCCAACAGTTTGGAGAAAGTCCTGGGTACATTTTAGATAGTTGGGCAGGAGGGAGATGCCATCTATACACCATCTTATACAAGTTTTCTTTGTAGGTGGTTGCCAACGGTAGGCCGGCCGACTTCTGATGCCCTCCAGATGCCCAATAAGTTAGGAAGTTGTTTTGGGGGTTGTTGATGTTTTAAGACACTTGGGTCTGAAAGTGGTGGGACGTTCAACTCCCAGAATTCCTTAGCCATCTAACTGGGGAATTGAATCAGAATCAGAATAGAGCTGGAAGGGACCTTGGAGGTCTTCTAGTCCAGCCCCCTGCTCAGGCAGGAGATCCTATACCAGGGATGGCTAACCTTTTCTGGGCCGAGTGTCCAAAGCGCAAAATTTGACTCATTTGGTAAATCATACAGAGAATCCTTGACCAGTCCTCAAAATTACAACCATCATGCTCTCCTCTTGGTTGCATGGTGAAAAAAAGAGCCTGGATAGCTCAGCAGACTAATGCACTGTAATTTAACTCCAGCGGTCTGCAATTAGTAAGTTCGAATCTCACCAGGCTCCAGGTTGACTCAGCCTTCCATCCTTTCTAAGATAGGTCAATTGAGGACCCAGTTTGTGGGGGCAATAAGATGACTTTGTATAAATATACAAAAGTATGAAGGCTATTGCTTGACACATTGTAAGCCGCCCTGAGTCTCCGGAGAAGGGCGGCATATAAATCAAATTAAAAATAAAAAAATAAAAAAGTTTGGACATTTGGCTTGTATTTAACGACGGCTGCCGCCTTCCAGCGTCCCGTGATCCTCATTGGGGACCTTCCCAGAAGACTTCCCACAAGCAAAGTCGAGGGGGGGAAGGGCCAGATTCCTTTCACAACCATGTGACTCATTTAACAACCATGGCCAAAACGGTTGTAAAATGGAGTGTGACTCGCCTAACAACCCCATTGCTTCTTGTTGGATTGACAATTGTGGTTGTAAATTGAGAACGGACTGTATTAGGCGGTCCTTGACTTATGATCAAAATGGAGCCCAAAATTTCTGTTGCTAAGCCAAAGAGTTCTCCAGTGAGTTTTGCCCCGTATAATGTCCTTTCTTGTCACAGTTGTTAAGCGAATCATCACCGTTGTTAAGCAAGTCACACCATTGTTACGTGAATCTCTCTTCCTAGTAGACTCACCAAAGGGGATCCCATGACACACACACCCCCAGGGGAGCACTGGGATGGTCATAAATATGAGTCAGTTGGCAAGCGTCCGAATTTTGATCACGAGAGCGTGGCCCACCCGTGATTTCCGCTACCCGTTCGCTCGAACTGCTCTGAACCAGCTGAATACCACCTCTGGGCGAGTCCCTTTTGCGTTGCCATGGTGACTTTGAACAGTCACTAAACGAACGGTCATAAGTCAAGGAGTGGCTGCCTTGCTTGAAGGAAGGCGAGCCATCTGCCATCAGCTGCAAAGCTTTGGCTGGCAGCAGCCCTTCGTAGCTTCAGGGCAACCGAGAAGATTCATCCCGGCATGACGAAATGAAACTCCCCGAACGGGTCGGGGTGCGAGAAGTCCCGACTGAAGGAATCGCTATCTCAGCGGGTGGAAAGATGCTGCTTCAGAGGATAGACAGCCCTCCTGCCACCCCCCCCCCCCCGGGATGAGGGCCACTGCCTCCCCCCTCCTCGTGCCCCGAGGCGGATTTATTTAAATCTTTTCTTCAAGGGGCGGGCAGCTGCTAAAACAGCCAGCCTTGGTAGTGACAGCCGGGCTCTGCTCTCAGGTGCCTCAGTTCCCCTTTTGACCTCCTCGGGGCCAGTTCCTTCCATCTGTAGGTGGCAGAACAGGTTGGAAGGGAGAGGTGTCTGAACACCTGTTGGTGCAGGGGACAATTCTCCAAGGCAACGGTTGGGAGAAAGCGGAGACTCTGAGACAGGTAGGAAGACGAGAGATTCTGCTTGGGCTGGAAGGGTTTTTCCCCCCCCTCCCCTGCTTTTCTGATCTCTGCACATGCTCAGGGGCACTGCTGTGGCTGCACCCGAGAAGCTAAAATCAGGACTTTCCCTGGCGGTGGTGGCCGCTCGCCCTTTGCATTCCGTGGCACAAACTTTTTTAAGCGCTGCTGCTTCCCTGCCTCTGATGCAAGAAACGGCTTAAACGGACGAGTAGGGTGGAAGTTGGAAAGAGTCACTCTGTGTGTGTGTGTGTGTGTGTGTGTATGTGTTGTGGAGAAAGGAAGTGAAGCAAGGGACAGATATTCGCTTTTTTCAGAGAAAATATGAAACAATGAGCCAGTGGACCACCTTGCCACCAGAAGTTGTGGGTGCTCCATCAATGGAGGTTTTTAAGGAGAGATTAGACAGGCATGTGTCTAAAATGGCACAGGTTTTCCTGCTTGAGCAGGGGGTTGGACTAGAAGACCTCCAAGGTCCCTTCCAACTCTGTTTATTCTGTTCTGGTCTCTTCCTGTTGGGAGATGAGAATCTGTGACTTGCTGGGAACTCGGCACCTTAACTGATCACTTAGTCTAGTAAACTTTATTTAGACCGTTTCTTCCAGCTCTCAAAACTAATTGTACCTAGCCTGGGGTTGGAATACAGGCAGTCCTTGACTTACGACCACAATTAGTCGTTAGCTAATTTCTGTCATTAAGTGAGACATTTAGGTGAGGTTTGCCCTCATTTTACGACCTTTCGTGCTAAATGAATCATTACAGTCAATATGTTAGTCAACCTCCGTGGTTAAGTGAATCTGGCTTGCCCGTTGACTTTGCTCGTCAGAAGCTCACAAACGTTGATTGACACATGACCTCGGGACACAGCAAGGGTCGTAAGCATGAGCCAGTGGCCAAGCGTCTGAATTTGGATCACCTGACCGTGGGGGGACGCTGCCAAAGGTCGTTAAATGTGAAAAACGATCGTAATAAGTTTTGAGCGGTCACTAAATGAACCATCGTAAATTGAGGACTACCTGTACAGCCGCTGCGTCTTTACCCCAATCTGGGCTAAGAGATTGGGTGAAGACACTTGATTCGGGAATCCATCCTTTCCCCTCCGGGGATCATGACAAAGAAGGAAGCAATGGCGATTTCAAGAGTGACAAAGATGATTTATTTATTTATTTAATTATTTATTGGTTTGATTTATATGCCGCCCTTCTCCGGAGACTCAGGGCGGCTTACAATGAGTTAAGCAATAGCCTTCATACTTTTGTATATACCGTCTTAGTAGGGCTATTGAGCCCCCGTAAGCGGTGTTCTTTTTTATACAAAGTCAGCTTATTGCCCCCACAATCTGGGTCCTCATTTTACCTACCTTGAAAGGATGGAAGGCTGAGTCAACCTTGAGCCTGGTGAGATTCAAACTCACAGTAATTGCAGGCAGCTGGTGCTACTTAACAGCACTTTAGTCTGCTGTGCCACCAATGATGAGAGGACTGGAGGCTAAAACCTATGAAGAACGGCTACAGGAACTGGGTATGTCTAGTTGGATGAAAAGAAGGACCAGGGGAGACATGATAGCATCTTCCAATATCTCCGGGGCTGCCCCAAAGAAGAGGGAGTCAAGCTCTTCTCCAAAGCCCCTGAGGGCAGGACAAGAAGCAACGGGTGGAAACTAATCAAGCAGAGAAACAATCTAGAACTAAGGAGGAATTTCCTGACAGTTAGAACAATTAACCAGTGGAACAACTGGCCTCCAGAACAGTGGTGGGTTGCTACTGGTTTGCACTGGATTGGGCAAACTGGTAGCGATGGCGGTGGGAGGCTCTGCCCACCCACCCGGATGCTTCTGCGCGTGCAAAGAAGCATGCACATGCACACGAGCGAACCAGTAGCAATGGGATTTGGAACCCGCCCCTGCTCCAGGAGTTGTGAATCTCCAACACTGGAAGTTTTAAAGAAGAGATTATATAACCATTTGTCTGAAGTGGTGTAGGGTTTCCTGCCTAAGCAGGGGGTTGGACTAGAAGTCCTCCAAGGTCCCTTCCAACTCTTCTCTGCTCTGCTCTGCTCTTCTCTTCTCTGCTCTGCTCTTCTCTGCTCTGTTCTTCTCTGTTCTGCTCTGCTCTGCTCTTCTCTGTTCTTCTCTTCTCTTCTCCTCTCCTCTCCTCTCCTCTCCTCTCCTCTCCTCTCCTCTCCTCTCCTCTCCTCTCCTCTGCTCTGCTCTGCTCTTCTCTGCTCTTCTCTGTTCTGCTCTGCTCTGCTCTGCTCTCTTCTCTTCTCTTCTCTTCTCTTCTCTTCTCTTCTCTTCTCTTCTCTTCTCTTCTCTTCTCTTCTCCTCTCCTCTCCTCTCCTCTCCTCTCCTCTCCTCTGCTCTGCTCTGCTCTGCTCTGCTCTGCTCTTCTTTTCTCCTGTCCCAGAAGCTGTGAGGTTTCAAACCACTCATGATCCTTGATTGACTTCCTCAGCCACATTTTATTTTACAAAGCTAAGAGAAGAGGTCTCTGCCCCCCCTCCTCAATTTTTATAGTGTATTCCGGCAGCCAAAAGGCCAGCTGAAACGAACCTTGAAAGACGAAAGCCTTTAAGGATGGAAGCCCTGAGGGATGGCCATCTTTGAAAAGCACAAAAAGTAGATTAAAAGAAATCCCTTATGCGAGTGGGGATCACCTGCACCCCTCGAAAGCAGGGGTGATGATGTGTTCTCTGCAGCTCCCATAGCAAGGAAGGGATTGGAAGGGGTCTCTTCGTTGTGTAAAATCATCCTTAAACGCTAGGAAGAGTTGCAAGGACAGCCTCTGGTAGGTCTCAGCAGTTTCCTACAAAGGGGTTATTTTGCAGTCCTCATCCAGCCTCATCCAGCCCCTTCCCAGGTATCCAGGAGGAGCTGGGAGAGCCCCTTGCTTGCGATGGGAGGGTAGCAGTTGAGCTGGAGATCAACCAATCAATCAATTCAAGCAATCGATTCAATCAATCAATTCAAGCAATCGATTCAATCAATCAATTCAAGCAATCGATTCAATCAATCGATTCAATCAATCGATTCAAGCAATCAATTCAAGCAATCGATTCAAGCAATCGATTCAAGCAATCGATTCAATCAATCAATTCAAGCAATCAATTCAAGCAATCAATTCAAGCAATCGATTCAATCAAGCAATTCAAGCAATCGATTCAATCAATCAATTCAAGCAATCAATTCAAGCAATCAATTCAAGCAATCGATTCAATCAATCAATTGAAGCAATCAATTCAAGCAAGCAAGCAAAATGGATCTGGAAGGGACCTTAAGGGAAGCAGTGGTGAAATCCGAACTGGTTTGCTACCGGTTTGCTGGCTGAGCAGGCACGGCGCGTGCAAAAACGTACACTGAGGGCCATGCGCAGAGCGCACCAAAAGGAGGCTTGGAAAAGCAAGTAATAAAAAAAAAAAGCTACCGGTTCTTTCTGAACCGGTATTTCCGATGATCAGCTATGCCGCACGGTTTAGAAAGTAGGATTTCCTGCTTTCTAGCAAAGCTAAACAGTACAGCACAGCTGATTCCCCCTTACCTTCCCAAGCCCCCTATTGGCGCGTGCTACGTGCGCATTCGCAATAGATGCTAAAAGGAGGCTTGGGAAGGTAAGTAGAGCAGCGGGGGAGGAGGGTGTCTTTGGAAGTACTGGTTCAGAGGAAACTAGTAGCTTTTATCTCTACTGATTCTGGTAGCGGTAGCCTTAGAGGTCTTGTAGTCCAGCCCTCCCTGCTCAAGTGACTATCAAATCCAGTGATGGCTAACCTTTTTGCCGTTGTGTACCAAACATGGGGGGGGGGGTCACGCGCGTGCGTGCCCACACCCATAATTCAATGCGCCCCATCCCACTCTCTCCCCCTTTTGGCATGGTGGGCCTGGTAGGCCCGTATTTCGCCCTCCCCAGGCTCCAGAGGCTTTCTTGGGGAGGACAAAAACGGCCTTCCTCAACCCCCTAGAGGCCCTCCAGAGGCCAGAAATGGCCCATTTCCAAACTTCCAGTGGGACCAGAAGGCCCGTTTTTTTCTTCCATACTCTCATCAAAGAATTTCTAAATATATGGCTCTTAAATACTTTATCAACTTTACTTTCATAAAATAGATATGCATGCCAGCCATATTCTAGGTCATGGCCTTCTATGTTCAATATTCCAGTCTTTGTCATTCCAAACCAGTCACTCGCTTGCATCAACGCTGCTGCTTCATAATACAATCGTAGGTTTGGAACTTTAAGGCCCTTTCACGAACATCTTCAATAATTTTCAGTTTAACTCTTGGCTTTTTCTCATTCCAAACAAACTTATTCACTCCTTTTTGCCATTCAATCAGATGTTTATCATTTTTGAGGACCGGAATCATTTGAAAGAAAAATAAAAATCTAGGTAGAATGTTCATCTTAACTGCTGCTATTCTTCCAAGTAAAGATAGTTGCAGTTTTTTCCAGGTTTCCATGTCTCTTTGTACCTTTTGCCATAACACCTCATAATTATTTTTGAAAAGTTTTGTATTTGAAGCTGCAACTTGAACTCCTAGATATTTCACCTTTGCTACTATTTCAAAGCCTGCCCTCCTTTCGAGTTCCTTCTTTTGAACTTCTGACATATTTTTAATTATCATCTTGGTTTTTTTCTGATTCAATCTAAATCCTGATACCATACCATATTCTTCTATAATATCTTTCATCTGGATTACCGATTCCATAGGCCGTGTTAGGGTAACAACCAGATCATCTGCAAATGCCCTTGTTCTGTAATCCTCTTGCCTTATAGCTATTCCATTCAAAATACTCGAGTCTCGTATTTTATTCAACAAGACTTCTAAAGTTAAAATAAACAACAATGGGGATAATGGGCAACCTTGTCTTGTTTCTTTTTCTATACTAAAGTTTGTAGTTAGACTTCCATTAATAATAATTTGTGCTGTTTGATCTTGATAAATTGCTGTAACCGCTTGTACAAATTGGTCCCCAGAGCCCATTTTTGATAATGTCTTTAATAGAAAGTTCCAATTAACTCAATCAAAGGCCTTTTCCGCATCCAAAAACACCAGCACTGCAGGGATCTATTTACTCTTCTCAGGATATTCCAATAAGTCTATAATTTGCCTCACATTATCCTTCATGTATCTGCCTTCTATAAATCCAGCTTGATCATGATGAATCACCTCTTGCATAACTGGCATTAATCTGTTGGCTAATACTTTTGCAAAAATTTTATAATCTGTATTCAGGAGAGATATTAGTCTAAAATTTTCCAGTTTTGTAGAACTGTTTCCTCTTTTGGTATCAATGATACAAAGGCTGCTTTCCATGAAGGGGGTATTTTACCCCTT
The DNA here is from genome assembly GCA_030761175.1 of Masticophis lateralis. Classification (NCBI taxonomy): domain Eukaryota; kingdom Metazoa; phylum Chordata; class Lepidosauria; order Squamata; family Colubridae; genus Masticophis; species Masticophis lateralis. Next base: position 351,750,538 of record JAUDYJ010000001.1, on the reverse strand, counting down.
TTTGTATGCTACAAAATAGGTCTCTAAGGTGTTCAATCATTTCTGCTTGTAAAGTTTTGTAGTACACCGCTGTTAAACTATCCGTCCCTGGAACTTTAGCTGTTTTCAGTTGTTTAATTGCAATAATAATCTCCTCGACTGTTATTAGCTGATTCATTCTTTCCTTTTGCTCCTTAGCAATTTTCGTAACTCTCCCTTCTTCTAGGTATTTATCTATAAATTCATTCTGTATCTCATCTTTGGCATATAGTTTTGTATAATAATCTAAAAAAGCTTCTTTAATTAGACTTCGTTGAAAAACTTCCTTCCCTCCATACTCAATTCTACCAATGACTCGAGAACTCTGCTGTTTCCTCAATGCATAAGCCAACCACCTGCCCGGTTTATTAGCATTACAAAATGTGTTGTGTTTTGCAAATTGTAGGTTAGTTGCTGTTTGTTCCGTTATAAGCATTTGAAATTGGTCTTTCAAAAGTTTTATAATTTCCTGTAATTTTTTGTCTGTCGGATTCTTTATAAGTAGTTGTTCCTTTTTCTTTATCTCTCCTTCCATTTCTAATCTTTTTCTTTGCTGATTCAGTTTATGTTTAGAGTTCATATGAATTAGTACCCCCCGCATATAAGCCTTACTTGCATCCCAAACAGTTTCAATAGGGGTACCCTTATTCAAATTAATTTCAAAAAATTCTTTCATTTGTTTTTTGAGTTTGTTTACATTCTTTTCATATCTAAACAGATTTTCATTTACTCTCCACGATCTTCTCTCATTCTTTCCCATTTCTATTTCTATCCATACTGGACTATGATCAGTTATAGTCCTCGGGAATATCTTTGTTTTCTTTGTTTTAGAAAGAAGATCAGCTGTAACTAGGATAAAGTCAATCCTAGAGAAGGATCGATGTCTATCTAAAAAAAAAGTAAAGTCCAATTCTCTTGGGTTTTGCTCTCTCCATATATCTTTCAGTTCCAAATCTTCTTTCATATCAAAAAATATTTGTGGTAGTTTGGCACGTATTGATGACTTTGCCAGACTCTTCTTATCTTTTTTAATGTCTATTATTCCATTCCAATCTCCCATAAGCAAAATAGATCTATAGTCCCATTGCAATATTTTGGAATATAATAATTTATAAAAATTTTCTTGTTTTTGGTTGGGAGCATAAATTCCAATCATCAAAATTAGACCATTTTGTGTATTTAGTTCAATCACCAGATATCTTCCACAAACATCTGCCTCTATAATTTTGGCTGACAGACTTTTATTTACATAAATCACAACACCATTCTTTTTCTCTGAGTCTGATGCTATAAATTGTACACCTAATTTAGATTTTATCAGATATTTTTGGTCTTGTAATTTGAGTTTCTTGCAAGCAAATAACATCATTATAAAATTGTTTCAAATAGTGAAATATTTTCTTTCTCTTCTGTGGTGAATTTAATCCATTCACATTCCAAGATAAAAGTTTAATTGTCATTTGTGGTCTCTTGAAGCGTTAAGAGCATTTGCTGAAGTTGCTGTTCCAAAGTGGTAGTCTTCGGCCTGGCTCCTCCCATTGCTTCAGGTTTCTGTGTTTTGCTATTAACTCCATTCTTAACTTGTAGTGGCAAAGACCTCTGCTGCTGTTGCTTCTCTTGAAATTGCTTGAAAGCTGCTCTGGTTATACGTTGATCTTTTGGTTCATGCAATTTCAGCTCGAGGTCCAATGCTACCTGTCTTGTATTCTTAGGTGATCTACTTATAGCTTCCAGGGGGAAATCTATCAATGGTTCATCCAGAAACCCCCCTCCTGTTGCTCCTTGAATTTCTGCCACCTCTGCATATGGTTGCTTCCGCTGTTCTTCAGACTCTTGTTCAAATTCCTTCTCTTTATCACCCTCCTCTACACATAACAGTGAGGATGTACGTGGAGATGCTGTGCCAGTTTTTAGAATATTGAAATAAAATTCTTCAGCTTTTGAAACAGTGTTTAATCGATATCTCTCTCCTTGGTACTTCAATATTATGCCAACTGGAGCATCCTATCTAAATTGAATTTGCTGTTTCTTCAACTCATTCCCCAGGAATCCAAAATCCTTTCTATCTCTTAACATCTTCGGTGGCAGCTCTTTGTAGATCCCAATCTCCTTTCCATCCACTTGGACAGTAGAAACAAAAGACTTTTGCAAGATATCAGTTCTCATTCTTCTATCTGTAAAGTAAATTACCACATCTCTAGGCAGTTGTCTTTGCTTTGCCACCCGAGAATTCACTCTGTAAGCCTTATCAATCTTACTTAGAACATCTTCAGGGTTAATCTTTAACATCACTGCCAGGGCCTCAGCACAAATTGTTCTCAGATCCTCTCTGTTATTTTCTTTTATTCCTCTCAGTCTTACAGCAAACTCCATAAATCTAAATTGCATCATGGTCAGTTTGTTTTCAATTCTTTGAGTTTTATTATCCACATTAGTAATTTTATTATCAGTTTCCCTCATTTTAGATTCCAGTTCTGAGTTCTCCCACTTTTTTATCAATCTGAACAACCACTTTTGACAAGCCAGTCACTGCTGTCAATATATCATGTTTCATTTTGTCATACTTTTCTTGAACCACCTCTTTGATCTCATGTTGAGGCTTTTCAAATTTTTGGTTCAAATCTTCCATAGTTTTAGTTTGATTCTTCCAAGCCCCAGCAATAAATTCCTTCAGATCTTTAAATCCAGTCTCCTGCTCTTGGCTCTGAGTCTGCAAACTTAATAACTGCACTTTTTGTTGGTGAGTAGGGGAACCCCCTCTGCACCTTTAGGAGCTGACTTTGTCTGTTTTGAAGCCATACTGCTATGCAGTCTTATTCTTTCAAGAAAGGAAGCCTTCCCCCCACTTTCCACCACCACAAAATCTTTTCAAAAACTTCCCCAGCTTTAATCCAGTCTTTAAGGGAGAAGGAACAGATGAAAATCTCTTTAAAAAACTTTTTTCTTTTCTTCTGGCAGGTACAATTACTTTAACTGCTTTGTAACACGTTAAAATGCACAGGCATAATCACTTTCGTTTTCAGCTTTCTTCTCTCCGCTGTAGCCAGACGCCATTTTAAAATCACTTTCACTCTTTCTCCATCCTTAAGTATAATAACAGGGCTAGTACAAATACTTGCAGTTTTTAGTTTGCAGTCCAGATTTCACCCTGCTTATTTTTAAAAACTTGCTTAAACTTTGCTGCTTGAGTTGGTCGTGTCATCTAGCTCTGCAAGGATACAGAGTTGTCCCGGAGTCCGGAGCCTCGGCAAGCTATTTAGGGAGCCTCTCCTGCTTCCTCCCCAGAACTAGTCCAGGGGTTTCACAGGGGCTCTACCTGCACTCACCGGCTCTGTTCTCGTTTGTTTCCCAAACGAGAGTTTTTCAAGCTGCCTCTCAGCTGTGGGGGTGGCTTTTTTACGGGCGGCGGGGCTGGCGGTCATAGAAGACCATCTGCGACGACGGCGGCGCCAACCGGAAGTCAGTCCTTCTTTTCTCTAGACTGGCCAAACCCAAATCCTGCAACCGTCCTTCATGCGTTTTAGTCTCCAGGCCTTTGATCATCTTCATTGCTCTTCTCTGCACTTTTTCCAAAGTCTCAGCATCTTTTTTGTAACGTGGTGACCAAAACTGGATGCGGCATTCCAGGTGTGGCCTTCCTAAGGATTTACAAAGAAGAAATTTAGAGAAGGCTCAAGCCGTGAGTCTGATTCATGAGGACTAGAATCTTGGCCAAGACCTTGCTTTGTCAGCCAAACGCCTGAGTTACAATGTCCTGGGGAATCACAGCCAGCTGGGAGCAGTCAGAGAGGCCTGCCCTGACCCGGGAGAAGGTCCTCCTTTCTGACCATTGGCCTCAAAGCCTCAACGGCACCAGGTTTAACAGTTTGGAAGGGACCTTGGAGGTCTTCTAGTCCAACCCCCTGCCCAAGCAGAAGACTCTACCTACGCCATTTCTGTTGTGGCCCAGTGGAGCTGGGAGCAGACTCGGACAATGAGGAGGTTGGGGAGGAACTTGGACCAGTTCTGGAGTCTGGGGATGGCTCTGATGGATGCTCTACGTCGGATGCAAAGATAGAACCAAGGCCATCCGACATTTCCCATCCAGTGGAGAGGCAGCTGCCTTCAGAGGCTGAGATGAGTGAGGAGGAAGAACAGCTGGGGCCTATTCCAGATACACGTATGCACAGAGCACTTAGGAGAGGTGAGCAAGGGAGGACAAGGAGTCAACTTGGGAAGCAAAGCACACAAGGACACTGAATGGCCCCTTCTGGGGAATAAATGGAAGGAAAGGAGAGTGGTGGTCGTAGGAGACAACCGTTTATATTTCTGGAGATTTTGCTCATTGTATTTCATGCCACGAAGAACTTAATTTGCAGCCTTTCGGCTGGGAGCTCACGGCCTGGCAATTATCGCAAGGAACTGATAAGGTCTGTTACTGCCGTTAATTCCTTGAGACTTAATGGTTCGATAGGTTGCAAGGAAATGAAACTCCAGAGTAATGGTCCAGCAAATGACCATAAATCATAAATCAATTATTAAGTGTATTCTTCTTCCTTGTTCCTTGCTTTAATCGCCCAGGCTTGCTCACAGGTTGAGCCCTCATTTTCCAGCCAGCTTTGCTGATCCCATTGGGGGCCAAGCTGCGGACATCAGGAAGCAGAGTTTTGACTTCTCGGTCCAGTACTTGATTAAAGTGTATCCCGACCACCGTTTCTCAACCTCGGCCTATTAAGAGTGCGCTGGCTAGGGAGTTCTGGGATAAATAACAGATTAAGGGAATTGGAAGGGGCCTTGTAGGTCATCTAGTCCAACCCCCCACCCAAGCAGGAGATCCTACACCATTGCTGACAGGTGGCAGTCCAGTCTCCCCTTGAAAGCTTCCAGTGATGAAGCTCCCAAAACTTCCGAAGGCAACTTCTGTTCCATGGGTTGATAATGGTTCTCACGGTCAGAAAATGTCTCCTTAATTAGCTTCCACCCATTGCTTCTTGTCCTGCCTTGAGGTGCTTTGGAAAATAGCTTGACCTCCCTCTCTCTGGGGAAGCCCCTCAAATATTGGAAGATGCTATCCTGTCTCCCCTGGTCCTTCTCTTCACTCGACTAGCCAGGCCCAGTTCCTGCAACCGTTCTTCTTATGTTTGAGCCTCCAGTCCCCTAGTCATCTTGGTTGCTCTTTCGAGAGTCTCAACCTCTTTTTTATAGTGTGGTGACCAAAACTGGATGCAGGACTCTAGGAGCGTCTTTCTAAGGCTTTGTAGAGTGCTATTAGTACCTCCCTTGATCTTGATTGTATCCCTCGGTTAATGCAATCCTAAATTGGCTTTTTTGGTGGACAGACTCATATTTAGCTAGTGGTCCAGAACGACTCCCAGATCCCTCTCCCAGTTCGTGCTATTAAGCCCAGTTTCCCCCAGTCTCTATGTGTCCTTTTGGGTTTTCTTGCCTAAGTTCCTTTTGCCTTCTTCCTTTTCTCTCCATTGCCTTTAATTTTGTTAAAGAGGGCCCAGGGTTCAAGTCCATCCAGGTCCATCTGGATCTTGAGCCTATCATCTAGGGTGTCGGCTATTCCTGCCATCTTAGTATCATCTGCAAATTTGGTAAGTTCCCCTTCTATTCCCTCATCTAAGATGTTTATGAAGATATTGAAGAGTCCTGGGGAACCTCACTGCTTACTTCCCCTCCATGTAGAGTAGACTTAGACCCTTTCAGGACTACTCGGGGTTCCATCGCTGGACGTTTTCAAGAAGAAACTGGGCATCCAATTGTCTGGAATATTATAGCGTCTCCTGCTTGAGCGGGGGAGGAGGGGGAGGGGTTGGGCTAGATGACCTCGGAGGGCCCTACCCACTCTACTCCTCTGTTATTGTTAGCTGTGGGTCAGGATGCGGTGTTGCAAATGCTTGCCTGGATGTAATAACAACCACAAGGGAGGATTAAATGTGCGGTACCTCAAACCCCCCGGGACAATTGATGATTCGAGCCATGGCATGCCACTGCAGTCCAGAGATTTAAAAAGCCGCGCCTTAGAAACCGCATCTTGAAACCACATCCTGAGTGTCTGCACGTGTCTGTGTGTCTGTGTGTCTTATCCCAGTCGAATTGTCGCACGCAGGTGCAATGCCCCTTTACATCTCTTGCCAGGCCCGCAAAGGGAAGCCGAGATGGCGGTTGGCAGCCAGACTTCCCCAACCGGACTTTTCTCAAAGTACCCCAAGACCCCGAAAGGGAGGCAGGACCCACCTTTGTCCGGGCAGCCCCCCACATCTGGACCTCAATGGGGGCTGGGGAAGAGAAGACCTAAAACCTCCTTCGCCCTTGAATTACCCAGCTATTGACTCAAAAAAGCCAAGATGGCTGCTGCAGCTACGCCATCAGGGGGGGGGGATGCTTTTGAACCTCCCAGCAGCCCCCCCGCCCCCCTCCCATTGCAAGGGAGCTGTTTTCTTTGCCGTTGCCAGCTGGCTTCTCCGTTGCCAGAGCTATTAGGAAAGCAGCCTTTCCAAGATTATTTTGGTTTCAAAAGAAAGAGTTTCCTCTCCTCCCCCAGGCAGGTTGTCCCCGAGAGAAGAGAGAGAGAGAGAGAGAGAGAGAGAGAGAGAGAGAGAGAGAGAGAGAGAGAGAGGTGAGGAGGACTAGAAACATCCTGGAAGAAGCACATGTGTGCACGCGCACACACACAGACACACACACTCACACAGAGCAACTTTTTCCACAACTCATTCTAGGACAGCGGGGAGAATGTTTTCCCTCTCTGCTTAAAAATTGTATTTGTCGAAAAAACTTTTCTTTCTTTCTTTCTTTCTTTCTTTCTTTCTTCTTTCTTTCTTTCTTTCTTTCTTTCTTTCTTTCTTTCTTTCTTTCTTTCTCTTCCTCTCTTTGTTCTTCCTTCTTCTCATTTTTCCTCCCTCCCTCTCTCCTTCCCCTTTCCTTTCCTCTCCTTTCCTCTCCTCTCTTCCCTTCCCCTACTAGTACCGTTTTAAAATATCTTGGTAAGACTGCACTTGGAATCCTTCATTCAGTTTTGGTCACCACACTTTAAAAAAGGATGTTGAAGCGGGGGTCAAGCTATTTTCCAAAGCACCCGAAGGCCAGACAAGGAACAACAGGTGGAAACTGATCAAGGCGAGATTCAACCTAGAAATAAGGAGGAATTTTCTGACAGTGAGAGCAATCAACCCGTGGAACAGAAGTTGCCTTCAGAAGCTGTGGGAGCTTCATCCCTGGAGGCTTTCAAGAAGAGACTGGATTGCCATCTGTCAGAAATGGTGTAGGGTCTGCTTGGGAAGGGAGGGTTGGACCTCCAAAGTCCCTTCCAACTCTGTTATTCTGCATGTATCTGCATGATTACCCTGTGGAACTCATGGCCACCAGACGTGGGGGTGCTGCCAAAGGCAGATTAAATCAAGGATTCGAAGAATTAGTCAGACACGGCACTCAATCAGGCATCTAAATAATATAGCTAATTTGGCACGCATCCGGCAAAACAGGCGATAATGTGGGCTCAGTGCTTATGCCGCGTGGGCCGAGGACCATAAAAGGGAGCCAGAAAAGCTGGCCGGGCAACTTTGCTTCACTTCTTCCCTCTTCTTTCTTTTGCAGACTTCTTCTTTTTTTTTTTTTTGGCCTTGAAGGAAGCATCGTTGGAGGCATCAGGATGTTGCAAGTCTTCTCCTATCTCAGCTCCGAGGTCGACTGGTGTGAAGCCAACTTCGAACGCTCCGAATATATCGCTGAATATTACAACTCGGTAATTCCTCCGGATAACGTGGGAGATTTGATGGATGCTCCATTCCCCCCCTCTCCTCCTGCCCATCCACTGGGGGTGGGAATTAGGGTGCTGGGTGGATGCTCCATCGCGGGAGGTTTTCAGGAGGATTGGGATGAAGGTCTCCTTAAGGTCTCCCAATATCTCAGGGGCTGCCCCAAAGAAGAGTTGGGGGCCAACGTATTCTCCAAAGCCCCTGAGGGCAGGACCAGAAGCAATGGGTGGAAACTCATCCAGGAGAGAAGCAACCTGGAACTAAGGAGAAATTTCTTGACAGTGAGGACAATTAATCAGTGGAACAACTGGCCTCCAGAAGTTGTGAAAAAAGAGATTGGACAGCTATTTGTCTAAAATGTTATAGGTTTCCTGCCTGGGCAGGGGGTTGGACTAGAAGACCTCCAAAGTCCCTTCCACCTCTGCTGTTCTGTTCTGTTCTGTTCTGTTCTATTCTATTCTATTCTATTCTATTCTATTCTATTCTATTCTATTCTATTCTATTCTATTCTATTCTATTCTATTCTTTATTTCATTCTATTCTATTCTATTCTATTCTATTCTATTCTATTCTATTCTATTCTATTCTATTCTATTCTATTCTATTCTTTATTTCATTCTATTCTATTCTATTTATTTCATTCTATTCTATTCTATTCTATTCTATTCTATTCTTTATTTCATTCTATTCTATTTATTTCATTCTATTCTATTCTATTCTATTCTTTAATTTATTCTTTATTTTATTCTATTCTATTTATTCTATTCTATTCTATTCTTTATTTCATTCTATTCTATTCTATTCTTTATTTCATTCTATTCTATTCTATTCTTTCATTCTGTTCTATTCTATTCTATTCTATTCTATTCTATTCTATTCTATTCTATTCTATTCTATTCTTTATTTCATTCTATTCTATTTATTTCATTCTATTCTATTCTATTCTATTCTATTCTATTCTATTCTATTCTATTCTATTCTATTCTATTCTATGCTATGCTATTCTATTCTATTCTATTCTTTATTTCATTCTATTCTATTTATTTCATTCTATTCTTCATCAGTGGAACAACTTGCCTCCAGAAGCTCCAACACTGGAGATTTTAAAGAAGAGACTGGACAACCGTTTGACTGAAATGGTATAGGATTTCCTTCTCTTGTCTTGTCTTGTCTGGTCTGGTCTGGTCCTCTCCTCTCCTCTCCTCTCATCTTTCCCTTCCCTTTTCCCCTCCACTCTATAATTTCTACTCTATTCTGCCTTGAGCAGCGGTTGGACTAGATGACCTCTGGGTCCCTTCCTTGGAGGTTCTTCTCTTCTCTTCTCTTCTCTTCTCTTCTCTTCTCTTCTCTTCTCTTCTCTTCTCTTCTCTTCTCTTTCCCCTTCCCCTTCCCCTTCCCCTTCCCCTTCCCCTTCCCCTTCCCCTTCCCCACTCCACTCTACTCTATTCTATAATTTCTACTCTATTCCTGCCTTGAGCAGCAGTTGGACTAGATGATCTCTGGGGTGCCTTCCAGCCCTAGGATTCTAGGAATATTCTATTGATTGGCTGTGGGCACAGGTCACCAAGGGATGACCTCAAAGCAGTCAGGCTGACTTGCTGCGAATGGCTCCATTCGTGCCCACCCAGCAGTCAACAGCATTCCCCACCCCTCTCAAGGGCAAATGGGTTACCCCATCACCTTGGACCTGTGGGGTTGCCCAGCTACTGAAAACTTTGCCTCTGCTACCTTCAGCTAACTCTCCCTCACATGCGCCTGCGGGATTTTCCCAATCAAATCAGAAACCAGCCCCGTCCTGAGGTCTAGAATCTTGAATTTTCACAGCATCAGGTCTTCACTCGGCAGCAAGGGATAACTTGAACTCAGTGGATTTCCTCTTCTGTGCCAACCGTACGTTTCTCAACCTTGGCCACTTTAAGATGGATGGACTTCAACTCCCTTAGCCTTAATTAAAGCCTTAGTAAGACCACACCTAGAATTAGAATCCTGTGCCCAGTTTTGGTCACCACACTATAAAAAAGAGGTTGAGACTCTCGAAAGAGCAACCAGGATGATGAGGGGACTGGAGGCTCAAACATACAATGAACGGTTGCAGGAACTGGGCCTGGCTAGTCGAGTGAAGAGAAGGACCAGGGGAGACAGGAGAGCATCTTCCAATATTTGAGGGGCTTCCCCAGAGAGAGGGAGGTCAAGCTATTTTCCAAAGCACCTCAAGGCAGGACAAGAAGCAATGGGTGGAAGCTAATTAAGGAGACATTTTCTGACCGTGAGAACCATTATCAACCCATGGAACAGAAGTTGCCTTCCGAAGTTTTGGGAGCTTCATCACTGGAGGCTTTCAAGGGGAGACTGGACTGCCACCTGTCAGCAATGGTGTAGGATCTTCTGCTTGGGTGGGGGGTTGGACTAGATGACCTACAAGGCCCCTTCCAATTCCCTTAATCTGTTATTTATCCCAGAACTCCCTAGCCAGCGCACTCTTAATAGGCCAAGGTTGAGAAACGGTGGTCGGGATACACTTTAATCAAGTACTGGACCGAGAAGTCAAAACTCTGCTTCCTGATGTCCGCAGCTTGGCCCCCAATGGGATCAGCAAAGCTGGCTGGAAAATGAGGGCTCAACCTGTGAGCAAGCCTGGGTGATTAAAGCAAGGAACAAGGAAGAAGAATACACTTAATAATTGATTTATGATTTATGGTCATTTGCTGGACCATTACTCTGGAGTTTCATTTCCTTGCAACCTATCGAACCATTAAGTCTCAAGGAATTAACGGCAGTAACAGACCTTATCAGTTCCTTGCGATAATTGCCAGGCCGTGAGCTCCCAGCCGAAAGGCTGCAAATTAAGTTCTTCATGGCATGAAACACGATGAGCAAAATCTCCAGAAATACGAACGGTTGTCTCCTACGACCACCACTTCCCTTTCCTTCTATTTATTCCCCAGAAGGGGCCATTCAGTGTCCTTGTGTGCTTTGCTTCCCAAGTTGACTCCTTGTCCTCCCTTGCTCACCTCTCCTAAGTGCTCTGTGCATACGTGTATCTGGAATAGGCCCCAGCTGTTCTTCCTCCTCACTCATCTCAGCCTCTGAAGGCAGCTGCCTCTCCACTGGATGGGAAATGTCGGATGGCCTTGGTTCTATCTTTGCATCCGACGTAGAGCATCCATCAGAGCCATCCCCAGACTCCAGAACTGGTCCAAGTTCCTCCCCAACCTCCTCATCGTCCGAGTCTGCTCCACTGGTAGCTGGTGGGCCACAATAGGAATGGCTTGGGCAGGGGGCTGGACTAGAAGACCTCCAAGGTCCCTTCCAACTCTGTCATTCTTGCAAACCGGCTTTGCTTCCATTCAGTGGTATCCGTCAGAGGTCAAAACTATTCAGGTTAACCAGACTGTGTGACCCAGAGCAGGTTTCCAATGGGTACATCTTGTAACTAGATTTCTGGCAGAAGGTGAGCCAAGAATCTGATTTCATCCTTTAGGTTTACAACATTTCTTCAGTTGCAATGCCTCGCTGATTATAGAGTAGGCAGGCTTGCCTGGTGAGAAGCCTTCGAAATAGGCCACTTGAACTGGAGCAAAAGGTTCTGGAAATGCTACCAAGCCCCGGGCCGTATCTAACAACATGAAATTCAACGGAGAGAAAAGGAAAGTCTTACACTTAGGCAAGAAAAACCAAAAGTACAAATATAGGCTGGGTGAAACTGGGCTTAATAGCAGTGACTGTGAGACGGATCTGGGACTCTTAGTGGACAACTAGCTAAATAGGAGCCAGATGTGTTCAGCGGCAGCCAAAAAAGCCGATGCAATCCTAAATTGCATTAACCGAGGGATACAATCAAGATCAAGGGAGGTACTAATTCCACTCTATAAAGCCTTAGTAAGGCCAAACCTAGAGTACTGCCTCCAGTTTTGGTCACCACACTATAAAAAAGAGGCTGAGATTTTAGAAAAAGAGCAGAGAAGAACAACCAGGATGATGAGGGGACTGGAGGCTGAAACATACGATGAACGGTTGCAGGAACTGGGCCTGGCTAGTCTAGGGAAGAGAAGGACGAGGGGAGACAGGAGAGCATCTTCCAATATTGGAGGGGCCGCTACAGAGAGGAGGAAGAGGGTCAAGCTATTTTCCAAGGCACCTAAAGGCCAGACAAGGAACAATGGATGGAAACTGATCAAGGAGAGATTCAATTTGGAAATGAGGAGAAATTTTCAGAAGTTGTGGGAGCTTCATCATAAGATCCCTTCCAACTCTGTTAATCGGTTAAATTGGTGTCGGGTAGAAATTGAGAGTCTGCCAGGGTGTGAATTGTAGAATCCAAGGTCGGGTGGGACCTTGAGGTCATCTAGTCGAACCCCCTTCCCAGGGCAGCAGCAATCCTCAAGTCATCCAATCCTTTCTGGAGAACTTCCCATTGATGGAGCAGCATGACTTCAGGAGACAGGTGAGAGAGGCCTAAGATTCATGTTTCTTGCAGTCAGGAAATTGCTCTCGTTTCTGAGGCTGACCATTCCTTCTGCGTGGGTCATCCTTCGAATACAGATCACAATCATGAAACATTCCTGCAGGCTTAGTCTATTAATAGCCAGTTCATTAGGAGAAGGAGTCCCGTGCCATGAAAACAGCTCGTTTTCCTTCTTCCATTCCTTCCATTCTTGCCTGGACAAGTCCCTGAAGTTTTCTTGGCAAGGTTTTCCGGAAGTGGTTTGCCTGCGACTTCTCCATTCTTCTCCCTTCTAGAGTTGAGGAGGCTTGACAGGCACAGGGGATCCAGCTGGCTTCCTGCTCAAGGCAGGATTTGAACCCACAGTTTCCGTTTTCTGGCCTGGTGCCAGCAACACTATGCCAAACTGGCTCTCCAAATAAAATAAGGATAAGAAAGATTAGGATTAGGATTAGGATTGGGATTGGGATTGGGATTGGGAAAAGGATAAGGATAAGGATAAGGATAAGGATAAGGATAAGGATAAGGATAAGGATAAGGATAAGGAAAGATAAGAATAAGGATAAGGAAAAGGATAAGGAAAAAGGAAAGGATAAGGATAAGGATGAGGATGAGGATGAGGAAAAGGAAAAGGAAAAGGAAAAGGAAAAGGAAAAGGAAAGATAAGGTAAGGATAGGATAGAATAAGAGGATAAGATAAGAAAGGATAAGATAGGATAAAATAGGATAGGATAGGATAGGATAGGATAGGATAACATAGGATAACATAACATAACATAACATAACATAACATAACATAACATAACATAACATAACATAACATAACATAACATAACATAACAACATAACATAAATATTGAACAGACGTTGAGACTTTGGAAAAAGTGCAGAGAAGAGCAACTAAGAGGATTAAAGGCCTGGGGAGTAAAACGTATGAAGGACGGTTGCAGGAGCTGGGCATGGCCAGTCTAGAGAAAAGAAAGGCCAGAGGGGGACAGGATAGCAGTATTTCAAGTATTTGAGAGGCTGTCCCAAAGAAGAGGGGGGGGGTCAGCATATTTTCCAAAGCCCCCGAGGGCAGGAGAAGAAGCAACGGGTGGAAACTAGTCAAGGAGAGAAGCAACCTGGAATGAAGGAGGAACTTCCTGACAGTGAGAACCATTAAACAGTGGAACTGCTTGCCACTAGAAGTTGTGGCTGCTCCATCCCTGGAGGTCTTTAAGAAGAGACTGGACAGCCATCTCTCTGAAATGGGATATGATCTCCTGCCTGAGCAGGGGGCTGGTCTAGAAGACCTCCCAGGTCCCTTCCAGCTCTATTCTCTTCAAGTATTCAGGTGTCTTCAGGTTGAGAAACGCTGTCTTAGACCTGGGCTCTCCAAACTTGGCAACTTTAAGATTTGCGGACTTCAATTCCCAAAATTCCCCAGCCAGCCATGTAAGACTGAGGAATTCTGGGAATCGAAGTCCATGTTTGAAAATTGCCAAGCTTGCCCCCCCCCCCAAACCAAAATAGGAAAAATGACAGAGAATTCAGAAGCAATCCTAACTCTCTCTGCAACCCCACATCCCTTGTTCTGCTCCGGTGGGCTCAGTAGTTCCCCGGGGGTCAAAAGCGGGTGCCTCCGACTTTGCCTCCTCTGACAGATTTGCCCCATGTGGGTTTCTAACATTGTTAATCTTTTTTGTCTCTTTCTCTCCTTCCTTCCTTCCTTCCTTCCTTCCTCCCTCCCTCCCTCCCTCCCTTTTTTCCTTCCTTCCTTCCTTCCTCCCTCTCTCTTTCTCCCTACCTCCATTTTTCTTCCTTCTTTCCTCCCTCCCTCTCTCTCCCTCCCTCCATTTTCCTCCCTTTTCCTTCCTTCCTTCCTTCCTTCCTTCCTTCCTTCCTTCCTTCCTTCCTTCCTTCCTTCCATCTTCCATCTTCCTTCTCCCTTCCTCTCTCCCTCCCTCCATTTTCCTTCCTTCCTCCCTCCCTCCCTCCCTCTCTCTCTCCTTCTTTTTCTTCCTTCCTTCCTTCTTTCCTCCCTCCTTCTCTCTCCCTCCCTCCCTTCCTTTTTCTTTTTTTCTTCCTTCCATCTTCCTTCCCTCCCTTCCTCCCTCCCTCCCTCCTCCAGTTCAGCAATGTGGCCTTTTTCATCCTGGCCCCCATGATGTTATGGCTCAACACCGATTATATCGGCTATCGTCCCGTGCCGATTCGGGGTTTCGTCATCTTGCAGCTGTTTATCGGTAGGTTGAGCAGTAGACCAGCCAAGCATCAGCATCAAGAGGACTAGTTCCACCTTTATTTTAAGGCTATATAACCTTCGTAAAGTCCAACGTTTGGCCCCGTTTTACAGCCCTTTCTTGACACCGCTGTTAAGCGAATCACTGCCTTTGTTCAGTGAGTCACACGGTTGTTAAGCAATTTTTTAAAAAATTAGATTTATATGCTGCCCTTCTCCGGAGACTCAGGGCGGCTTGCAATGCGCCAAGCAATAGCCTTCATACTTTTGTATATTTATACAAAGTCAGCTTATTGCCCCCACAAACTGGGTCCTCAATTTACCCACCTTAGAAAGGATGGAAGGCTGAGTCGACCTTGAGCCTGGGGAGATTCGAACTTGCAATAATTGCAGACAGTTGAATGTTAATAACAGGCTTTTAGTCTGTTGAGCTATCCAGAATCTGGCTTCCCCGATGGATTTCGCTTGCTAGAAGGTCATGAAAAGGAGGATCACATGACCCAGGACACTACGACTGTCATAAATATGAGTCAATTGCCGAGCGTCGTAAAATGAAGCAAAGCTTCAGCGTCTCCCTTAGCAACACAAAATTGGGGCTCAATTGTGGTCGTACGTCGAGGACTACCCGTAGGAAGGACACTTTGGAGAAAGCACAGTCCTCGTCTTATGACCGTAATAGAGTTACCCTGCCAGTTAACGCTCGTCAGTCACGATGGTCGTACAGCAGGTGATCAGGCGGTTGATCTGATTTGATGACCTTTTGTTCCCAATGGTCGTTAACGGGTTCTGAAGCGCACACGGGATGGGCCTCATTTGCAGCCCAGAGGCCTTGCTGGTGAGGAGATGGCCTGTTTGAGGAGGGGGTTGGACTAGAAGACCTCCAGGGTCCCCTCCAACTCTGTTACTCCATTAAGTTGCCCCGCTTCCTCCCCAGGGGTCTTCTCCTTCTATTACCACATGACTCTGAGTTACGCCGGGCAGCTCCTGGACGAGCTGTCCATCCTCTGGACTCTCTGCATCTCTTACGGATTCTGGTTCCCCATCCGCTATTTCCCTTCCTTCATCAAAAACAGGTAAGGTAACACCCCCCCCCCCCTGGGGCAGCTGTTCCCTTCCAGCTGAAGGGCAGAGGGGTGGAGGGTGGGGAGGGGGACGGGGATCCCAAAGGTGCCTGCTGGCCTGGCAGGGGGAGGCCGAAAGCTATTGGACTGAGCAGGCAGATGGCACCAGGGCCTAAGAGGGTCATGCAGTTTGGGTGCAGGGAATCAAAATTGCAGCAACCTAGAACTAAGAAGAAAATTCCTGACTGCGTGAACAATTAATCAGCGGAACTGCTTGCCACCAGAAGTTGTGGGTGCTCCAACACTGGAAGTTTTGAAGAAGAGACTGGACAGTTATTTGCCTGAAATGGTGTAGGGTCTCCTGCCTGAGCGGGGGGGTTGAACTCTTCTGTTCTGTTCTGTTCTGTTCCATTCATTAGAATTCTATTTCTATTTCTGTTCTGTTTTTTGTTTTCTCTTTTCTCTTTTCTCTTTTCTCTTTTCTCTTCTATTCCATTCCATTCCATTCCATTCCATTCCATTCCATTCCTTATTCCATTCCATTCCATTCCATTCCATTCCATTCTATTCTATTCTATTCTATTCTATTCGATTCAATTCTATTCGATTCGATTCGATTCCATTCGATTCCATTCCATTCCATTCCATTCCATTCCTTATTCGATTCCATTCGATTCGATTCGATTCGATTCGATTCGATTCGATTCCATTCCATTCCATTCCATTCCATTCCATTCCATTCTATTCTATTCTATTCCATTCCATTCCATTCCATGCATTAGAATTCTATTTCTTTTCTGTTTTCTGTTTTCTGTTTTCTGTTTTCTATTTTCTATTCTATTCTATTCTATTCTATTCTATTCTATTCTATTCTATTCTATTCTATTCTATTCTATTCTATTCTATTCTATTCTATTCTATTCCATATTTTCTATCCTATCCTATCCTATCCTATCCTATCCTATCCTATCCTATCCTATCCTATCCTATCCTATCCTATCCTATCCTATTCCATATTTTCTATTCTATTCTATTCTATTCTATTCTATTCTATTCTATTCTATTCTATTCTATTCTATTCTATTCTATTCCATTCCATTCCATTCCATTCCATTCCATTCCATTCCATTCCATTCCTCTCTTCTCTTCTCTTCTCTTCTCTTCTCTTCTCTTCTCTTCTCTTCTCTTCTCTTCTCTTCTCTTCTCTTCTCTTCTCTTCCCTTCCCTTCCCTTCCCTTCCCTTCCCTTCCCTTATTCTATTCTATTCTATTCTATTCTATTCTATTCTATTCTATTCTATTCTATTCTATTCTATTCTATTCTATTCTATTCCATATTTTCTATCCTATCCTATCCTATCCTATCCTATCCTATCCTATCCTATCCTATCCTATCCTATTCCATATTTTCTATTCTATTCTATTCTATTCTATTCTATTCTATTCTATTCTATTCTATTCTATTCTATTCTATTCTATTCTATTCCATTCCATTCCATTCCATTCCATTCCATTCCATTCCATTCCATTCCATTCCATTCCATTCTTCTCTTCTCTTCTCTTCTCTTCTCTTCTCTTCTCTTCTCTTCTCTTCTCTTCTCTTCTCTTCTCTTCTCTTCTCTTCTCTTCTCTTCTCTTCTCTTCCCTTCCCTTCCCTTCCCTTCCCTTCCCTTCCCTTATTCTATTCTATTCTATTCTATTCTATTCTATTCTATTCTATTCTATTCTATTCTATTCTATTCTATTCTATTCTATTCCATATTTTCTATCCTATCCTATCCTATCCTATCCTATCCTATCCTATCCTATCCTATCCTATCCTATCCTATCCTATCCTATCCTATCCTATCCCATATTTTCTATTCTATTCTATTCTATTCTATTCTATTCTATTCTATTCTATTCTATTCTATTCTATTCTATTCTATTCTATTCTATTCTATTATTTTCTGCTGGACATGTTGGATGGTGGGGAAACATCTGGAGCCAGAGGTGGGCAAAGAGGTTTCTCAAAGTGGCTAAATTTAGGTGAGAACGGTGGTTAGCATTTCTCAGTCTTGGCAACATTAAGAGGGGTGGACCAGCTCTGAATTCTGGGAGTTGAAGTCCACTCACCTTAAAGTTGCCAAGATTGAGAAATGGGAACTGGGTCCTCCGAATGTTGAGAGAAGCCAGCAGAATTCTGGGAGCTGAAGTCCACTTGCCTTAAAGTAGCCAAGGTGGGGAAATGCTGGCCTAGCAGTTCAACAAACTCCAAACACAGCAAAAAGGATGGATTGGCAGAGAAAGCTTAGCCGCTCCCCACACCCCCCAAAGAAGTTAGCACTAACAAGTTTGGGGTCTCCTTCCACAAAGGGAGGTTGGAGGGACTGGGGGACTGAGCACTGCCCACTACCACAGCTGCACTCCAAGTCAAGCGGACGGCCAAGAGGGAGTTACTCAGCCTGTATTATACAGGCATTGCCAACTTTTTGGGATGTTGCCCTGTAGACTGGCTGCAGCAATCTTGCCTGGGGGTGGGAGAGGAGGAGGGGGAAGGAAGAAGGACAGAAGAGGAAAGGTGGAGGGAGAAGGGGAAGGAGGAGAGGAGGAGGAGGAGGAAAAGGAAAGAGGAGGAGGAGGGGGGAGAAGGGGAGGAGGAGAAGAAAGAAAAGAAAGAAAGAAAGAAAGAAAGAAAGAAAGAAAGAAGGTTGAGGGGGAGGAGGAGGAGGAGGAGGAAGGGAGAAGAAGAAGAGTAAAAAGAAAGAGGAGGAGAGAGATGGGGAGGAGAGGAGGAAGAGGAAGAAGGAAATGAGGAAGAGGAGGAGAGGGAGGAGGGGAAAGAAAGAAAGAAGGTTGAGGGGGAGGAGAGGAGGAGGAAGGAGGAGGAAGAAGGAAATGAAAAAGGAGGAGGGGTGGGGAGGAGATGGAGAAGGAGGCGAAAAAAGGAAAGAAAGGAAGAAAGAAAGGAAAGAAAGAAAGAAAAAAAGAAAGAAGGTTGAGGAGGAGGAGGAAGAGGAGGAGGAAGGAAGAAAAAGGAGAGGAGGAAAAGGAAAGAGGAGGAGGAGAGGAGGAGGGGGAGAGAGATGGAGAGGAGAGGGGGAGGACGAAGAAGGAAATGAGGAAGAGGAGGAGAAGTAGGAAAGGAAGGAAGGAAGGAAGAAAGAAAGAAA
This sequence comes from Masticophis lateralis, assembly GCA_030761175.1. Taxonomy (NCBI): domain Eukaryota; kingdom Metazoa; phylum Chordata; class Lepidosauria; order Squamata; family Colubridae; genus Masticophis; species Masticophis lateralis. Next base: position 351,731,898 of record JAUDYJ010000001.1, on the reverse strand, counting down.
AAGAAAGAAAGAAAGAAAGGAAGGAAGGAAGGAAGGAAGGTTGAGGGGAGAAGGGGAAGGAGGCAGAGGAGGCACCTTCTCCAGGGTCAATGGCCTGAACGTAGCTTTTCCTCCTTTAGGGAGCAGTTCCTCACCTTTGTGGCCACGGTGACAGTGACCAGCACCCTGATGTCCTTCGTTAAGCCGGCCCTTAACGCTTACGTCCTCAACTGTGTGGCTTTCCACCTGCTGTACCTGGCCTACGTGGAAGTGCGGAGGTAAGCGGCTTTCCTCCCAGGCTTCCCTCCCAAGGGAAGAGGGCGGACGGCGGAGATTTGGGCCCTGAGTCGCTTTGCTCAGGGCCGTAGTAACTTTGGTCACTAAACGAACATTCGAGACCCAGGTGGGGGTCCGTATTTGCAAGGCAGCCCAGAGCAGGCTGGGATACAACGGGGAGGCTCCCTGGGATCGGAAGCTCCCCCACCCCGTGGCACTGATCTGCTGGACGAAGGACTGCTAAGCCTTGACCCCCTTCCGCAGGTGCAACAGCCAGGCCGTCTCGCGCGCAGCGTGGACCATGACCTTCTGGTGGGTCATCGCCATCAGCTGCTGGCTGGTGGACAAATTTTTCTGCGGCTTCTGCCAAAGACTCAACTTTTGCTACCTCCACAGTTTCTGGTAAGAGGGGGAGAGGGAGGGTAAGAGAGATGGAGGGGGGAGAGAGAGGGGGAGAGGGAGGGTAAGAGAGATGGAGGGGGGAGAGAGAGGGAGAGAGGGAGAGAGGGAGGGTAAGAGAGATGGAGGGGGAGAGAGAGAGGGAAGGAGGGAAGGAGGGAGGGAGGGAGAGAGGGAGAGAGGGAGGGTAAGGGAGATGGAGGGGGGAGAGAGAGAGGGAAGGAGGGAGGGAGGGAGGGAGAGAGGGAGGGTAAGAGAGATGGAGGGGGAGAGAGAGAGGGAAGGAGGGAAGGAGGGAGGGAGGGAGAGAGGGAGAGAGGGAGGGTAAGAGAGATGGAGGGAGGAGAGAGAGAGGGAAGGAGGGAAGGAGGGAGAGAGGGAGAGAGGGAGGGTAAGAGAGATGGAGGGGGAGAGAGAGGGGGGAAGGAGGGAGAGAGGGAGAGAGGGAGGGTCATGGGTTGCCCTAGATCACCCCCAGGCGGGACCCGGAGACGGCGGAGGGGATGAGGTGGAAGTGACCGAGGCTGCGCTGCTTCCCCCCACAGGCACGTCTTCATCAACATAGCCCTCCTGCATTGCGTCACCCTCATCCTCTTCTTCGACATCTACCACGACCTGCCCAGCAGCGAGCCCTCCGTGGAGTACTGGCCTAGCAGCAAGATCCCCTTCGCGCTGCCTTACGTCAAAATCCAGAAGCCCCTGAAATGGTGCTAGCGGCGTGGCCAGCGGCTCAGCTGGGCCAACCACCCCATTGGGCCCTCCAGGATTCAACCCGCAGCTATTTATGGGGGCCTCGGAGATCACAGGAAGGAGGCGGCCTCATCCCCGCACCGTGCCCTCCGTCGCTTCTACATTCACCCCTCCAAAAGGAAAAAGACAAACCAGAGACCGGAAATTCACCAGAAACTCAATTTTTCTTCTCTAAACATGTCTGCTTCTCTCCAAAAGCATCTATGGAGATTCTCAGTTATCCAGATCCTGCTTGTCCCAATGTTGCTTTTTTTCAAGGGGCAACTGGACTTTCTGGTTTTTCATTGAAGGCGTTTTGCTTCTCATCCAAGAAGCTTCTTTGCTCTCTCCAAAAACATGAGATATGGAGCTGGAAGGGACCTCAGAGGTCTTCTAGTCCAACCCCCTGGCTCAAGCAGGAGACTATCGCATTTCAGACAGGTGGCCCTCCAGTTTTAAGGACGGTGTGTCAGCCAGTTTGAAATCCATCTGGCGGTGATGCTGTCTATCCCACATTTTTCTAGCTTACCGAGAAGTAGGTTGTCAAACGCCTTAGTCTACCATCTCCACAGCATTTCGCTGGTCTCCTAATTTAGTCACTTTGTCAAAGGATGAAATGAGATTGGTTTGGCACGATCTGTTTTTAACCAACTTGTGCTGGCTACTAGTTTATTTGTTTCTTTATTTGTTCTAGATCTAGATCTAGAACAAAGATCTAGATCTAGATCTATTTCTAGATCTAGATCTATTTCTAGATCTTCACAAATCTGTTTATTAGTTCTTTTTTTTCCCCCAGTATCTTCCCAGGCAGTTTTTTAAAGTGTGTTTTTTTTAAGTGGCGTATCCTAAATGGGAGCCCCGTGAGAAAAACAGGCAGGCACCCACGTCAAACCCAATTAAGGGAAATTTGTTTGATAAGGCCATTCAATATAAAGGGAGAAAAACTCAAGCAGAAGACCCGAGACCACGAGTGTCAAACTCAAAGCCTGCGGGCCGGATGCAGCCCACGATACAGTTCAGTCTGGTCTACCCAGTGCGAAGAGGAACCATGCCAGCAGTTTGGGGAGTGGCGTCAAGCTGGCCATGCCCACCCAATTGGCCACACCCATCCAGCTGGCCACACCTCCCACCCACCCACCCCCGAGGTCAACCACAGCCCTGATGCGGCCCTCAATGAAATTGAGTTTGACACCCTTGCCCAGTCTTTTCCTAAAAAACCCTCCAAGGACTGTATTCGCTGGCTCATGCTTCAATAGTGATCTAGTGTAGGTCCCTCTCACAGGTATGATGGTGGAGCCAGGTGCCTCCTATTCAGTGGTGGGTTCCTCCTGTTTTGGCCCGGTTCCCTCGAGTCGGTAGCGGTGACGATATGACGTCACCGAACCGGTTCTGTTCTCCCTGGCCCCCCCCCCACATTATTCTTACCTTTTATTTGGCCCCACCCCCAATCTATTGCTGCCTCCTGAGTCCCAGCTGATGGGCTATAAGAAAAAAACCTGTTTAAACACTTGCCGCGGGGCTTCAAAGGGCCGCCCTACAGCTGATCAGTGGTAAAAGGCAGTTTGGTAGTAGACAGGTGCCTCCAAAAATGAATGAGTAGACCGATGCCTGCAAAAATAAATAGGAAGACCGGTACAGCTCTGCAAGCAGTTAAAAGCCTGGTAGACCAGTATCTCTGCTAAAGCCTAAAGAATGGTCACATGACCACCAAGCCACACCCACAAAATAAGCCACGCCCACAGAACCAGTAGTAAAAAAAAAATTAGAACCCAACCTTGCTCCTATTCCATACCTGTGCATTAGCAAAGCTTGGTGCTGCAGGAGACAGGGCACCACCAGCTGATAGGAGCATTGACAAGATCTACGTCTCCCTACCCCCATCCCCACAGGGGAGCCCAGCCCCTCTGGGGCATGGGATCTTAGGGGTGTTGTAAGGGCACGGTCCCCCCCAAAAAAGTCAAATTTTTTTTCCATTTTCGGGTCTAATATTCCTAATAAAAACAACTCCAGTTTAAGTTGGTTGGACTACTGCAGTGCCCTCTACATGGGGCTGCCCTTGGGGTGCACCTGGAGACTCCAGCTGGGCCAGAATGCAGCCGCGCAGGTTGTTACGGGAGCTTCCCGTTACTCCCGGGCAACACCTCTCTTGTGCGAGCTGCACTGGCGGCCGGTGGCCTTCCGGATCCGCTTCAAGGTGCTGGTACCGCCCAGGATGAGGGCGGTCCCTGTGGCCGCACCGACCCACTGGAATGGTTACCCACCGAGCTCTGGATGGCTCCCGATCGCCGCACTTTCCGTGCTGGCCTGAAGAGATGGCTTTTCCATCAAATTCCCTGACCGATTATGGGGTTTTTAACTTGGGGATTTTAAATTGGACTGTTTTTTAGAATTTTGTTATTGTTGTTTTAACCTTGTGAGCCGCCCCGGGTCCCACAGAAGAAGGGCAGCATATAAATTTTAATAATAAATAAATAAATAAATAAATAAATAAATAAATAAGTTCTATCTTTTGTTGCGTAATTTCTTCCAGCCATCTTTTAATTTTGCACCAGTATTTTTTTGTATTGAGGCTGGGCTTCCCCGCAGTGGAATACATATTTTTATGTCTGTCTTGTTTTTTAATAGTTTGTTTTCTTTTTTTTTCTGTTGTTTTTAAAGGTGAAAAATGCATAATAAAAACTATTTGAGAAATAAAAATAAAAATCAAGATGGCAGCCGCAACGTTGTGGTGGAAACTCTGCCGCTTTGTTATGTGCGTTGCAAAGGCCATCGTGGCTTTAGCAACGATTCTGGAGAGGACAAGAGGCACTCTTCCCAGACTGATTCGTTGCCTGAATTCTGCAGGATGTCCTTTCTGGGACCTCTCCTTGGCCTCTATTCCCTTGGCTAAGCACATGACTCCTTCTTTTCCCTTTTTATAGTGGAGGTCCCCAACCTCTGGGCTCAGGGGTGAAATGCTCCCAGTTCGGACCGGATCGCCTGATCCGGTAGCAATGGAGGCGGGTGGTTCAGAGAACCAGTAGCAAAAATCCCTGCGCGCCCCCCTGCCCCAAGCCCAGCTGAGCCGCGCAATCATCAGAGTTTTTTTTTTAAATTTTTAAAAGCATTTTTTCTACAACCTCTTCGGCCGAAAAAATGCTTTTAAAAGTAAAAAAAAAGTCTCTGATGAGATGATCGTGCAGCTCAGTTGGGATTGTCAGAAGCTTTTAAAAGCATTTTTTTTTACAACCTCTTCAGCCGAAGAGATTGTACAAAAAATGTTTTTTTTTTTTAAAAAAAGCCTCTGCCGATCAGGCAACTCAGCTGGGATCATCAGAGGCTTTTAAAAGCATTTTTTCTACAACCTCTTTGGCTGAAGAGGCTGTAGAAAAAAATGGTTTTAAAAGTTAAAAAAAAAAGATGCAAAAACCACGTCCCCCTCCAGTCCATGTATAAACCTCTCTCCATGGAACCGGCCCCTGCTGCCCAAAAGGTTATTTCTAATTGCCCATCCAGCCTCTTGGTCCTTCCTCGATGGATTTCTGGGGTCCTTCTTCACATGACTCAGAATGTACGTAGCACTGTATTTCGGGCAGAGGGAATCTGGCCAATGCACAATAAAAGGAATTTATTTTCTCTCGGATTCGGAAAATGTCGTTCGGTTGAAGCTGCCTAGAATTGCATTCACCTTTTTAGCAGCCGGATGACAGTGGTGGCTCCGGGTTGCAGTCGATGTGTTTCAAGACTCTTTTTCATGCGTGCCATTGATCAGCAAAAATCTCTTTTATTATTTATTTATTTATTATTATTTCAATTTATAAACCGCCCTTCTCCTTGCGGACTCAGGGCGGTGAACAGCCAGAATAAAACATGGTATACAAAAGTTAAAAACAATTAAAAATTATTAAATATTATTCGGCCGAGAATTAAAACAACCCAATTTAAAATCAATGTCGAATTTAAAAACGGAGGATGGGATCAAGCTAGCCCAGCTAGATGGAACAAATGGGTTTTAAGGGCCCGACGAAAGGTCCGGAGATCTGGAATCCTGCGTATCTCCGGGGGTAGGTCATTCCAGAGGGCGGGTGCCGCCACAGAGAAGGCTCTCCCCCTGGGGGTCGCCAGCCGACACTGTCTGGCCGACGGCACCCGGAGGAGGCCCTCTCTGTGCGAGCGTACTGGCCGGTGGGAGGCTATTGGCGGCAGAAGGCGGTCCCGCAAGTACCCAGGTCCTAAGCCATGGAGCGCTTTAAAGGTGGTCACCAACACTTTGAAGCGCACCCGGAAGACCACCGGGAGCCAGTGCAGCTCGCGCAGGAGAGGTGTCACGTGGGAGCGCCACGTCGCTCCCATAATTCCCCGCGCGGCCGCATTCTGCACCAGTTGGAGCCTCCGGGTGCACCCCAAGGGGAGCCCCATGTAGAGAGCATTGCAGTAGTCCAGGCGGGAAGTCACGAGAGCGTGAGTGACCGTGCGTAGGGAGTCCCGATCCAGAAAGGGACGCAACTGGCGTATCAGGCGAACCTGATAAAAAGCCCCCCTGGCCACGGCCGTCATGTGTTCTTCTAAAGACAGCCGTGCGTCCAGGAGGACGCCCAAGTTGCGAGCCCTCTCCGTGGGGGCCAATGTCTCACCCCCAATAGTCAGCGATGGCGTCAGCTGGCTATATCGGGACGCCGGCAGCCACAGCCACTCTTTTATCTTTTATCTCTTTTATCTTGCATGCATCTTTTCTTGAATTGTCTTGGAGGGAGGGAGGCAGGGAGGGAGGGAATAGAATGATGGAGAGTGGAACATAGAATAACATAGGATTGGAAGGGACCCTGGAGGTCTTCTAGTCCAACCCCCTGGCTGCAAGCAAGAAACACTAGACCATTCTAGGCAAATGGCAGGGAAGGAAGGAAGGAAGGAAGGAAGGAAGGAAGGAAGGAAGGAAGGAAGGAAGGAAGGAAGGAAGGAAGGAAGGAAGGAAAAAGTGAGAGGAAAGAGGGGGGAGGGAGGGAAGGAAAAAGTGAGAGGAAAGAGGGGGGAGGGAGGGAAGGAAAAAGTGAGAGGAAAGAGGGAGGGAGGAAGGAAGGAAGAATGGAAAGGAAAAAATGAGAGGAAAGAGGGAGGGACAGAGGGACGGAGGAAGGAAGGAAGGAAGGAAGGAATGACGGAAGGAAGGAAGGAAGGAAGGAAGGAAGGAAGGAAAAATGAGAGAAGGGAGGGAGGAAGGAGGGAGGAAGGAAGGAAAAAGTGAGAGGAAAGGGAGGGAGGGACGGAGGAAGGGAGAATGGAAAGGAAAAAAATGAGAGAGGAAAAAGGGAGGGACAGAGGGACGGAGGGAGGAAGGAAGGAAGGAAGGAAAAAATGAGAGAGAAAAGAGGGAGGGAGGGAGGGAGGAAAAAGTGAGAGGAAAGAGGGAGGGAGGAAGGAAGGAAGAATGGAAAGGAAAAAAATGCTAGAGGAAAGAGGGTGGGACAGAGGGACGGAGGAAGGAAGGAAGGAAGGAAGGAAGGAAGGAAGGAAGGAAGGAAGGAAAAATGAGAGAGAAAAGAGGGAGGGAGGGAGGAAGGAAAAAGTGAGAGGAAAGAGGGAGGGAGGAAGGAAGGAAGGAAGAATGGAAAGGAAAAAAATGAGAGAGGAAAGAGGGTGGGAGGGACGGAGGAAGGAAGGAAGGAAAAATTAGAGAGGAAAGAGGGAGGGAGGGAGGAAGGAAGGAAAAAGTGAGAGGAAAGAGGGAGGGAGGAAGGAAGGAAGGAAGAATGGAAAGGAAAAAAATGAGAGAGGAAAGAGGGAGGGAGGGAGGGAAGGAAGGAAGGAAGGAAGAAAGGAAGGAAGGAAAAAGTGAGAGAGGAAAGAGGGAGGGAGGGAAGTCCTCAGCCAGTATTTATGGACTTGAACTCCCAGAATTCCCACGATGGCTGGGGAATTAGTCTTAAAGTTGCCCAGGTTGGAGCCCCAGCCCCTGGACCAATACCAAGCCAAGGAAGGGGTGGAAATCTGGGGAGGGGCAGCCATTTCTGAAACTGCTTCAGGTTTCATTTGGGGACCCAATAGAGGGAAGGAGGTGAAGGCAGCTGCCAAGGAAGGCCCTTCCTTCCTCTTCCACAAGAGCCAGAAGAATCACACTAAAGCCACTCGTTGCTGCCCTGGGCTGGAGAGAGGAGAAAATATTTCCGCTACCCAGGCGTCCACAACAGGCCTCAAAGTTTTGAACCCCTGAGGTCCTTGTAATTGTCCGGATGCAATGACATTAGGATCAGAGTTGGGTTTCAACAGGTTCTGAACAGTTCTGGAGAACCGGTAGTGGAAATTTTGAGTCGTTCGGAGAACCAGTAGTTAAAAATTCTGACTGGCCAGGTCCCCATCTATTGTCTGCCTCCCGAGTCCCAGCTGATCGGGAGGAAATGGGGATTTTGCAGTAACCTTCCCCTGGAGCAGGGTGGGAATGGAGATTTTACAGTATCCTTCCCCTGCCACGCCCACCAAGCTATGCCCACAGAACCAGTAGTAAAATAATTTGAAACCCACCACTGGTTAGGATGTGATCCAATCTCTTAATGCAAAACTTTACTGAGTACAGTACATCATTTTTAGCACAGATGAGGGCAAAACCAGAGCTGGCTAATTCCTGCGTAGGCCCACAGAATTAAAGTATAGATTCTCCCTCCCCCTATTAGACCAGGTCACATTGTCCAATTGAGTCTCATTGTATTGTTATGAGAAAAACTCTTTGGCTCTGGCAAACACCTGCCAAAGTGACCTTGGTTCTCACAGCTGTCTTCTTGATATCTGAAGCCTACATTCCATCTCCTCTTTCCCTCTCCCCTAGTTCGTTGGCAAGCTGGGAAGCAATAATGGCTGCAACAGCAAAAGCACACTGTTAACTTAGTAACACAGTAACACAGATTACACAGATTCCTTTAACAACATAGTTGCTTCCCCATGGACTTTGCTTGTCAGAGGGCCGCTAAAGGGGACCACATGATCCCGGGACACCGTGACCGTCATAAATATGAGTCAATTGCCAAGTGTTTGCATTTTGATCATGCCATTGTTGGATGCTGCACCAGTCATAAGTGTGAAAAACGGTCATAAATCACTTTTTTGCAGCGCCGTTATAACTCTGAACGGTCACTAAACAAAGGGTTGTATGTCGAGGACTATCTACAGCTTCACACAATACAGTGAATTGTTTATGATTTAATTCATAGGCCACCCAACTCGCACACAACATTGGATGGCTTACAACAAAGGACACCCACACATGAAAGCATTTTAGAGATACAACTGATAAGAGGAAAATATTTGTAGCTCAAGAGTTGAGCTGTGAGATCCTTAGTAACATCCTTAGCTACAGCCCTGGTAATATTATCTATTTGGGTAATGAAATATGTGGAACAAAACCACCAAGCTTAGAGATCACCAAAAATTCCACAGAAAAAGAAACTCGGATAAGCAGGGATTAACACCAGACAAACAATCAAGGAATACCCTAATCAAGGAACTATCAAGAGAAAGACTGCTCCTCCGCCAGCACTGACGGACAAGCCACTTGTATATAAACAGAGAGCAAGCCTCACACCTCCTACTAGCACTGATGATGTTGCCTAATTGGGTAATGAAACATCTGTAGGAAAACCCCAATGCTCAGAGAGCACCCAGGAACCCACAAAGATGCCACTGATTGAAAGGGGAAAGCATTCAAAAGAAGACCCAAACAAACCAGAGCCCCACGGATACTCTGCCCACTCCCTGTGATAGCCAGGACCCGAATGGACTTGGAGACGTTGTTTTGAAAGGGGGTGGGGGTGGGGGAAGGAGAGACCAGGGAGACCCAGAAGGGGCCAGCCATGGACAGATCCTAACTGCCACACAAAAGGCAGAGCTTGAATTAGACCGTCAGGGTGGCCATCTTGCCTTTTTTGACAGCCCCTGCAGGTTTTAGGGATGGGAGGGAAGGCACACCTCAGATTTGGGGAGAGCCCTCTTGGTGCCCACATGTTTCTTTCCTTCCATAGATGTGACTCCTGGAACATCGAAAGGAGGACAATGGGTATCCTGGACCTTCTGCCCACCCCAGAGACCCTTTGCCCCATCTTGGTTCTTTCAATTACTTCTTTTGCCCGCCCTTCTGCCCCCAGCCCCTTTTCTCTCCCCCACCCACCCTGCTGTCCATCCATCCATCCATCCATCTGTCCCACAGGGGTCAAGGGATGCAGAACCTTAAAGGACCCACCTGGAACCCGTTCCTGAGTAACCATGCAAACAGAAGAAGGGTGCCCATGGCAACGGACTCCAGGAAGCCACGCCCCTCCCTCCACGGGGGTCCAGATGGGAAGACGGTCCTTCAGCCCCCAGAAGGAGCATGCAGCAGCCCAAAGTCTTCTACCCCCAGCACGAGACCTACGCCTCTCGACCCTTAGAGCGACCCGACGGGCAGCAGCACAACCGAGGGTTCCCGGCGTTTGTCCTGCCCGAAAACCTTGCCTCTGTAGGTAGGCATCCCTTGCTCGACCCATAGCCGGAGTGGCAGCCCTCGGGAGGGCTCGTCTATGCCTTCCCTGGCTTGGACCCACTTCTAGGAGGGCACAGTGCCCCATTGCAACTTCCTGGACCCAGCCGGACCTGGCTGACATCCCCAGGGAGCCCTCAGCTGCTGCCCAAGGAAAGGAATTAATCTGTTTTATGGGTTAACTCCTCTCCTGGGTTCATTTTTAATGGGGAATCTTTGCTTTCCTGCCCCCCTTGATGTGGCAGGGGTGCAATCCCCCTCTTTCACTGCTTGGACCCCCCACCCCCACCCGAGGGGATGCCCTGACAGGTGAAATTCTCAGCTGGGCCAGGGGTAGTAGATTTGCACCATTTCTGCCAAGAAAGAATCCATCCGGACCCCTTGCTCTCAACATTGACCCCTCTTGAAATTCCCTGGTGGGATGGGGGGGGGGCGTTTAAGACGCCCCTTTGCCCAGGATGTAGCTGGTTTCCTACCACCCCCTTTCCCCCTCCCAAAAAATCAGTCTTTAAAGGAGACGCAAAACTTCTTGCAAACTTCTGCAACAGTGAGAAACCTGTAGTTGATGTAGCCTTGTGTTCCATGTTTTTTCCGATTGTCTCACTGAGGAAAGTGAGGTGAGCAATTTGGAATAGCAATTGCAACCTTCACTTACAACCCAAACTTAAATTAAACCATTATCCAGCACAAATAGGAGGCCAACCGGTTAAAAACGAACTTCAGAAGGCATGGTCAAGCTAAACCAGGATTCGCGGCCCCTAAAAGCTTGCAGCCACACTTACATCTGAAACCTACACTGCTTAAAATGGGAATCCAGAGTTTCAAAATTCAGCCAGAAGCTGTTTTGCCCCAGCTATGGACCCCAAAGAACGCAGCACACACAAAGTCTGTACAAACCTTAATTAGATAAGGTTTTTTTTCCCCCAAACAAAGTAAGTTTCTTAACAGCCTACAAGAATCCAAAGAATAAATAATCTTACTATGGTTGGCAGAAAGCCTGGAAGCAATTTGCAAAGAACTAAGACCAGGGCACGAAGGAGAGTGAATGAAGTTGTTCCCTGCAAATTGCTTCAGTTGGCGTTCCTCCTTAAATAGGTTAAGGGAGTGGCCAATCAGCCCCAAGCCTTACTCTCGAGACCTTCTATTGAGGAGCCACTCCTGCCTTTTAACAGCTCTGTGTGCTCATGCATCGAGAAAAGGCTCCTCCTCTTCTTCTTCCTCACTTATGGGAACTTCTGGAGGTTCTGAAAGCCCTGGCTGAATCCCCACCTCTGGCACCACATCTTCTCCAGCCTCCTCACTGTCCAACTTGAGCGCCAGCTGCACAGGCTGCTGGCACAGCACCACACCAGCCTCCTCGCTGTCTGAATCAGCTACTAGCTGCACAGGCCGCGTACGGGCCACAGCAGAAGTGGTAAATGAGGAGAAGCCAACAATCCTGGCTTAATCGAAGAACCCTGGAATGTGGCTGAATCGTCTTCTGTTGTCGTTACAGGGACGCCCAGTTTATACCACCAGCCCAGTCAAGATCTTTGTGCAGTGCCCCCAGCAGGTAAATCTTTTGTGGTGCGTAGAAAATAGCCGTTGCGGCAGAGTGGCTTGTCCCTTTTTTTGCCCGCCATTGTGGTTAACGTCTCATCTCCAAAATGCAATCCATTGGTGCAATATTTTATGGTCATTGTGGAGCGGGTACATAAAAATGACAATTATGGGGTGGGCACATCAATTCACAGAGTTTGCTGTCAACTATAGCCCTCAGCCAACTGTGTTTGGAGGTGGGTGTGAACAGCGAATAAAAGCAGATGTGATCAATGGGTGCGGAAAACTAAAAAAAATTGTTATTATTGTAAAATTCAGATGTGGAACCGGACGGAAGGAAAAGGAAATTGGACCTGTTTTTTTAAAAAAGTTCTTGGCAGGAAAATTGTGGAAGTTGGACAGGCATCTTTTAGGGGTCCTGAGGATGGGTGGGGGAAGGTGGGAATCACCCCATTCTGGAGGCAGAGCTGCCCCCCCCAACTGTCCAGGGGAAAACATCAGGATTGGACACTGTGGTGTCCATCAATGTTCCTCTAATGCACAAGATGAATGATTCATGTTGCAATTAACTCCCCCCCATTTCTCTCTCATTTATCTATTTATCCATCCATCCATCATCTTTCCCTCTCTCTCTCTAATCTATCTTCTGTCTTCTATCTCTATCACCTACCCACCTACCTATCTCTGTCTGTCTGTCTGTCTATCTAATCTATCATCTATCTTCTATCTCTATCATCTATCTTCTCTCTCTCTGTCTGTCTGCCTGTCTCTGCCTCTATCTATCATCTATCTATCTCTGTCTGTCTCTGTCTATCTAATCTATCATTTATCTCTATCATCTATCTTCTCTCTCTCTGTCTCTATCTATCTATCTATCTATCTATCTATCTATCTATCTATCTATCTATCATCTATCTATCTATCAATCAATCTACCTATCTACCTACCTACCTACCTACCTACCTACCTACTTACCTACCTACCTACCTACCTCTCTGTCTGTCTATCTATCATTTATCTCCATCATCTATCTTCTCTCTGTCTGTCTCTGTCTTTCTGTCTATCTAATCTATCATTTATCTCTATCATCTATCTTCTCTGTCTCTGACTCTCTCTCTCTCTCTCTCTCCATCCATCCAACCATCCATCCATCCATCCTCCATCCATCCATCCATCTTTCCTTCTCTGTCTCTACTCTCCCTCCCTCCCTCCTTCCCTATCATCTATCATCTGTCTAGATGTCTGTCTACCTCTGCATCATGCATCTGCCCCTCTTCCTTGCCAATCCAGTGCAACATCTGTGGCATGCTTTGGCCAGGCAAGGCCTTCTCCAGGCTTCAGGGCATCTCTGCCATAAGGAAAGCCATTTTGGACGATTCCTAACCAACGGCACTGCACTCCCCTGGTTGGGCATAGGCCCGGACCGGTTCTGCGGCTGCACCCTCCTTGGACGGAGCCCCTCCGGCAGCTCATGACGTTTTGCCTCTCGTTGCAGGTTTCCACATGGCTCCCTGCGGCTGCTTCTTCGACCCTCGAATCTACCGCATCGAGTGGGCCACGGCCAACTTTGTCCAGCCCTCGGTGTACAAACTGCCCAGCGGGCCCAACCCTCAAAACTCCTACCTTCTGGACAACCAGAAGTATCTCAAGGGCTCGGTCCAGCCGCTGCCCTACGCCCCATACCAGCCCGTGGCCGGCAACCCCCCGTTTGCCATGCCCTTCTTCAAACCCGAGGGCTCCTCTGCCAAACTGACAGACCATGCCGGCTTCGTGGCCAACCTGGCCCACGGACCCCCGTTTGTGGAGATGCCCCGTCTGCCAGGCGAGAGCCTGATGCCCCTGGAAGAGCACAAACTGTTGGCGGTGGTGCCCAGTTCGAGTCTCAAGGAGCAGCAGCAGCATCACAGCCAGGTGGGCCCCTACCAGCCTCTCGACCCCAGGACCGGCCTGGCCTTCCCAGTCTTCAAGGGTTTGCCAGCGGACGAAGCCGACTTCAAGGCTAGTGACATCCCCCTGGGGATGGGGGAGCCCCCCTTGAGCCCAGGCGTCCACTCTGAAGAGCCAATCGCCTGCGGGGGTAAGGAACAGCTGGAGCCTTGTGTGAACCTGGAGGGGATTCTGCCCCGGGAGACCCCCTTGCTGGAGGAGCCGGGCAAGGCTTTTCAGCTGCTGGACCAGGTACCCCTGGAAGATGCCATGAAGCTGTTTGACTGCTCGCCCATCCATTCGGACACCGAGGCCAGCCTGGATGAGCTGGGCGGTGGGGGCCAGGCGGCTCTTCCAGGGGAGGCCGTGCGGGAGGGCTGCTTCTCCGGCGAGGACTCATCCAGCGACATCCGTTCCCTCAACCTGCCGGATGAGCTGCTCTCCTTTGACTACAGCGTGCCGGAGATCCTCAGCGCTGTGACCAGCTTGGATTATCTCTACGACGTGAACTCCTTTGGGGAGGAGCCCCCGTGGGAGAGCAGGCTGGGCTCTCCGCCCCCTCTCCCGAGACTCCTTCGGTCTCCCATGGGCCTGGAGGAGAAGAGGAGGAACCTGGGCCCCGGCAACAGAGCCAGGAAGCTTGAACGGGCATCCATGCAGGGGGGCGACAGGGAGACTCCGGAGGGAAACTCTGCCCTGCTGGCCCTTTGAGACGGGCAGGAGGGTCAACCTGGACATATCTTGGATCACAGAGAGTTGGATTCGGATGGATCTGGCGCATTAAAAAAACACGTATCCCGAAACGTGGCGTCCCCTGCGATGCGTGTGACTCCTTTTCTGTCGGCGGGATTCGGCTTCACGGGAACCTGGGTGACCCGTGGGAGTTGTAGTTGCCCTGGAATCCTGAGTTGTAGTGACCTCCCCCGTCCCCCCCCCCGAGGTCATCTAGTCCAACCCCCGGGTTGGTGCAGGGATCCACATGGAAGTTTCCACGGGAGGGGTCTGCCCACCTGGGAAATGGGGTATTTTATCATTCGGGGGAAGTTTGATAGAATCTCAGGTGAATCACAGCCTTTAATCCACTAACGCCACAGGTGGGGCTTGACTGGCTGTGCCAGGAAGGGGGTTAGATCCAGCCCTGGAGTGGGGGAGGGGGGCAGGGGGCATTCAGTATGGGAGTGCACGATGGTTTTAATATTCTCGGCTTGTTTGATTTCCTGTGTTGCTGATGTGAGCCACCCAGGGATATTATAGGTGTTTCATTCATTCATTCAATTTTTTACTTTTAATGAGGTGAATATTGCATGAGGGTCAGAGTCAGGTTTTCACCAGGTATGATACTTCCATTAAAAGTAATCTTTGAGGAACTAAAGTGCCTCGGAGTCTTGCTTGCAATGGATTTATTACTTGGAACCCTGACACATTCATTCATTCTAATTTTCTTTCTCTTTCTTTCTTTCTTTCTTTCTTTCTTTCTTTCTTTCTTTCTTTTTCTTTCTTTCTTTCTTTCTCTTTCTTTCTTTCTTTCTTTCTTTCTTTCTTTCTTTCTTTCTTTCTTTCTTTCTTTCTTTCTTTCTTTCTTTCTTTCTTTCTTTCTTTCTTTCATTTGATATGCCACCCATGTCAATAGCAGTAGCGCTTAGAGTTATATACTGCTTCACAGCCCTCTCTAAGCGATTTACAGAGTTAGCCTTTTGCCCCCAACAATCTGGGTCCTCGTTTTACCGACCTCGGAAGGAAGGATGGAAGGCTGAGTCCACCTTGAGCCGGTCAGGATCTAACGGCTGGCAGTCAGCAGTGAGTTAGCCTGCAATACTCTATTCTCACCACTGCGCCACCAGGGCTCTTGCAAGAGAAAAGAAGGAAGGAAGAGAAAGAAAGAAAAGGAGAAAGAAAAAGGAGGGTGAGAGGAAGGAGAAGAAAGAAGAGGGGGAGCAAAAGAGAAGGGAAATAAGAGATGGAGGGAGCAGGAGAGAAAGAAAAAATGGAGAAAAGGAAGGGAAGGAAGGAGAGAGTAGAGGGAAGGAAAGAAAAGGTAGAAAGAAAAGGGCGTGAAGGAAGGAGAGAGGGAGGGAAGGAGAGAGAGAGAGAGAGAGAGAGAGAGAATAGGTGCTTTACAGCCCCCTCTAAGCAGTTTACAGAGTCAGCCTCTTGCCCCCAACAATCTGGGTCCTCATTTTACTGACCTTGGAAGGACGGAAGGCTGAGTCAACCTTGAACTGGTGAGAATCGAACTGCTGGCAGTTGGCAGAATTAGCCTGCAATACCGCATTCTAACCACTGCGCCACCACTGCTCAATGTTGAATGATTCTCTGGGCGGCTTAAATCTTTTAAATGATTATCTCAATTGTCAAGCCAAGCAACAGGCTCGACAACATTACCTGCACGGGGGGGTGTGTGCACTGGTGATGGGAGCACTCAGGAATAGGCGGACGTGTGCGGGGTGGGGAAGGCGGGGCGACGGTATTAGGGCTTCAACACACCAACTGCTGTATTCGCTGACACCCTCACTGCAGAGACGCCGGCATGAGGAGAGGCTGGGAAGACGCTGAGATGCCGAGACCAGCATCCGGAAAGAGGAGGGAGGGTGTGGCTTTAAATACAGGGCGGGGCGGCACAGTAACAAGCTCTTTGCTATAAAACAGCTGCATGCCTACAGAATGTAGCGCTAATTTCAAATCGTTTAACGAGTGCAGTACGTTCCTGGAGCCAGCCGGATAATAAACCAGCATAGCACCGACCTGTACGCGTGTGTTTCTTGGTGTTGCCGTGCTTAGCCTAGGACGGCTGAGAGGAAATTAGCGCTACCCTCATCAAACCCTGTCCTGCAGCTCTGGGATGGCGGAGGGGGGCGAGGACACACTTGAGATCACTGTGTTGGCAGAAGAGAATGCAGCTCAGGATGAGCCACGGGAAGAAAGCCCTGAGGTAGCGAGCCAGCTAGCAGTCCGCCCGAAAGAACGGAGCCCACGCCGGAGCTGCGCCCAGATGAGTGACCCGAACGGGGCGCAGGGTGTGGCTTCCCAGGCAGCGTCTGGAGAGTGGTGGCAAAGCCCTGCGTTGGCTGTCCCGGGAGGCCCTCCCACCGCCCCCCCTTTCAGCGAGCAGTTCCTGAAGTGGAGAGAACGGCGATGGGTGGAAGAGGATGACGGAGAATGGAGTTACTCCACTGGAATAGGCCAATCCACGATGGAATTACTTCGAGAACGGTTTGGGGAAGCCAGCTTCAGGGATGCGCAATCCTGGCAGCCGTGGCTGGCAGGGGTGGAGACTGGGGGGGGTTCGCACAAACAGCCTGCAGGGACAGGAACTAGATTCCGCTTGGCTAGCCCCAAGTTACGGGTGAGCACTCATGCAGGTGCTACCCGGCCACCTGAGCCCCAGTCTCTGCGTGCAGCTGAGGGGCAGCCTCAGTCTGGGTCTAGAGCAGGCCATCAGACGTTGGGGGGGGGCCCTCCCCCAGGTGGTCCTAGCCAGGGGTGGCCAGGTGGTAGCCAGGTGGGTGCAGGGGTGTGGGGACCACAGCCAGTGTGGGGCCCGCCTCCCCTACAGGCTTCCTTCGATGGCAACCCAGACTGGGTGGCCCTGTTCTTAAGTCAGGTCATAAGTTATTTTGACCTTTATGGTCGCCTCTACCCATCCCAATGGTCTATGGTGGTGGCTATCACTACCACGTTGACGGGGGAGGCTGCTGACTGGGTAGCAGATCTCCATACCGACCACGCCCATGAACTCACTGACGTTGGGTTATTTCTGGAGGGGCTCCGGGGGAGGTTTGAGGATGAGACCCGGACCCAAGTAGCGGAGGAGGACCTTGTGGCTATTAAACAACGGGGCTGCCCCGCGAGAGAGTATGTAAAGGAATTTAAGCGGTTAGCAGGGAGAGTGCGGGGGTGGCCCGAACGCATGCTGGTCCACCATTTTCACCTGGGCCTAGATAGAGACCTTAGACAGGCATGTGTGTATAGGGGATTGCCGCCTCGGCTGTCAGACTGGTGTCGAGCGGCCATCGATTTGGACGTCGGTCTGAGGGAATTCCGAACGAAAGGGACTGTGGGACCACCTACCAGTCGGAGACAGACCGAGAGGCCGCTGCCCAGCACAGGGGGACGGGAACGGGACGCACGGTCAACAGACCCCACCCGCCGACCGCCGTTGCGGTGTTTTCGGTGTAATCAAGTGGGTCATAGAGCCTTGGAGTGCCCACTACCTCCAGTCCAGCCCATCAAACCAATGACTCCAGCGGCGGGAGGGAAGAACAGAGGACGGGCGCCACCAGAGAAGACCAAAGGGATCTCGCAGCCTAGACACACCACAGATGGGACATTCCCACAGGAACACACCACCCATCCCGGGGTCGTTCCAGTGGTGGTGCCGGAGAGTGAGGATGACGAGGACCTTGATGATCCTATGGTAAGTGGCCCCATACACCCGTTCCTTATCCCAATCACCTTGACATCCCTACGGGGATCGGGGCCCTTACGGCATGAAGCGCTAGTGGATTCGGGGTGCACCCGCTGTTTGATGCGGCGTTCCTTGGCTGCCCAATTACAGGTGCGAGTGCGGCCCTTACGAACCCCCATAACCTTCGAACAGATGGATGGATCCATCCTAGGTGGGGCACCGGCGACATACGTAACTGAGCCCATACGAATGACCATTGGGCCACACCATGAAACACTGCGCTTTATAGTGATAGAGACCATGATCGAACCTGTCATCCTGGGTTTAGCGTGGTTGGATAGATGGAAGCCTACCATTTGGTGGGAAGGGGGTTTCCGGAAGCTACGTCTCGACCCTGGCCCCAATCCGAAACCCATGCCTGACAGCTCGTTGAGGGCAGATGGAGCAGGGGCCGTCGATTTAGATGCCGCTGGCATACCACAGGTATATGCTGACCTGTCGGCGGTGTTCGATGAGACGGAGTGTGATATTCTACCGCCGCATCGACCCACTGACTGCGCTATCAAACTAATTCCAAACGTCAAACTCCCAAAGCCACGCATGTACGCTATGACGCCGCGGGAGGTGGAGGAGTTGCGGGCGTACATTGATAAAAATCTGGCAAGAGGATTCATTCAGCCAAGCCGTTCGCACCTGGCCGCCCCCGTCCTCTTCAGGGAGAAGAAGGATGGCGGACTTCGTCTGTGTGTGGACTATCGTGGTTTGAATGCCGTCAGTGTGGAACCTCTTTATCCTCTTCCTTTGATGAAAGATCTCCTGGCAGCCTTGGCGACCGGAACGTATTTTACTAAGTTGGATTTGAGGGAAGCGTATTACCGAGTTCGGGTCAAGAAAGGGGACGAATGGAAAACCACTTTTAACTGCCCCCTAGGGAGCTACAAATTCTGTGTGATGCCCTTCGGCTTACAGGGCGCACCTGCTGTCTTCATGCAGCTAATTAACGAGGTGCTGCATGAGTTTCTTTACCGTGGCGTTCTGGTTTATCTGGATGATATCCTGATTTACACGAAAACCATGAAAGAACATGTTACACTAGTCCGGCGGGTGTTGCAGAAGCTACTAGATGCTCAACTTTATGTGAAAGCATCTAAATGCGAGTTCCACCGTACACAGTTGGATTACCTCGGGTATCGCATTTCAAAGGACGGTGTGGAGATGGACCCCAAAAAAGTGGCTACCGTTCTGGAATGGCAAGCACCCACAACCCGACGCCAGTTGCAAAGCTTCCTCGGCTTCGCTAATTTTTATCGCAGTTTTATACCCACGTTTGCACACATCGCTCTACCACTAACAAACTTGCTGCGCACCAAAGGGGAGGCACCACCACGTCCCGGGCGGCGCCTGCACTGGACGCTCGAGTGCCAGGAGGCATTCGAAACTTTAAAACGGCAATTTGCTAAGGCGCCCGTGCTACAGCATCCGGACCAAACAAAGCCATTTGTCGTACAGGTGGATGCAAGCGACGTGGCCGTGGGAGCTGTTTTGTTGCAAACGGATGCCCAGGGCCACCTCAGGCCATGTGCTTACACGTCAAAAAAGTTCAACCCCACAGAGAGGGGTTGGGCCATTTGGGAAAAGGAGGCCTTTGCTGTTCGCTGGGCCCTGCTCATGTGGCGACATTTACTAGAGGGGGCACAGATCCCGTTTGAGGTATGGACCGACCATCGGAATCTAATAGCGTTGCAGACACCCCGCCGCCTGTCCCCCAAACAGGTGCGTTGGGATCAGTATTTTCAACGGTTCCGCTTTACTCTGAAGCACGTACCAGGGGGAAGGAACTTCCTAGCGGATGCTTTGTCACGCATGCCACAATTCCAAAGTCAGAGAGACGAGGTGGTTCAAGCTATGGTGCCAGGAGGACAGCCCGACCCACAGACAACAGCTCTCATGGCACACAACACAAACGAGTGGAGGACTCGACTACAAAGGGAGGAGACAACAGATGACTGGTTACAAAACAACCAACACGTCCTTACCAAAAGAGATGGTCTCTTCTGGAAGGGGGACCGAATATACGTCCCTTTGGGGGCTCGGACGAGCGTATTACACCGATGCCATGACTGCAGGGCTGCGGGACACTTTGGTTTCCTGAAGACATACCATCTGGTCCGACGGCAGTTCTGGTGGCCGCATATGCGACAGGACGTGGAAGAATATACTCGAGGCTGTTCCGTCTGCGCGAAAACGAAAGCGCGACCTGGCAAACCGCTCGGCCTCTTACACCCGGTCGCTACACCTACCCAACCATGGGAAGACATAGGAATGGACTTTATCGTAGACTTACCAGAAAGCAATGGGAATACCGTGATCTGGACTATCGTTGATTTGTTCTCGAAGCAAGCCCATTTCATTCCCTGTCATGGCCTACCATCAGTTCGACGCCTGACGAAACTATTCATCCAACACATCTATAGGTTACATGGTGTACCCCGTCGTATTATTTCTGATAGGGGGGTACAATTCACGGCCCGATTCTGGCGCAACTTTATACGGGCTATAGGGTCATCTCAAGGACTTAGCTCTGCTTACCATCCCAGCACGAACGGAGCAGCAGAGCGGGCAAATGCGATGATAGAGCGTTATCTCCGCTGTTACGTGTCCTATCAACAACACGATTGGGCAACGTTATTACCCTTCGCTGAAGTGGCCTATAATAACACGGTTCACAGTAGCACTGGGTTCACCCCCTTTCAGATAACAACAGGGCGGGATTTTGTAGCCATCCCAGAGCTAGACCAGGCACCAGGGACGGCGGTGATGCCAGCGGAATGGGCAGAAAAGCTCACAGCCGTATGGCCACAAGTGAGAGACGCACTAGAGAGGACGGCAAAGGACTATAAAACACAAGCTGACAAAAAGAGGATGGCCCCTTGCCGTCCATTACAGATAGGGGATATGGTATATCTATCAACCAAGTACCTTAAATTGAAAGTACCATGTCGTAAATTAGGGCCTAAATACCTAGGGCCCTTCCCGATTACTAAGCTCATAAATCCCGTAACAGTAGCGCTCAAGCTGCCACCATTACTGGGAAAAATCCACCCCGTATTTCATATAAGTCTCCTGAAGCTCGTTCCCCCTGGCCCAGACCCGCATACCCGTCCTGGCCCAACCACAGGGGACCATTATGAAGTGGAGGAAATCTTAGACTCCAAAATGAAAGGGGGTAAAGTGTGGTACTTGATTCGGTGGAAGGGATATCCCCATGAGGAGGCATCCTGGGTGTCCGCCCCAAACGTAAACGCTAAACGATTAGTCAAACAATTTCATAAGACGCATCCCCAAAAGCCACGATAGGCTACTAATCTTGTGATTTTCCCTTACAGAAGGACTCGTGGTGAAGGAGGAGCCGCCTGTCAAGCCAAGCAACAGGCTCGACAACATTACCTGCACGGGGGGGTGTGTGCACTGGTGATGGGAGCACTCAGGAATAGGCGGACGTGTGCGGGGTGGGGAAGGCGGGGCGACGGTATTAGGGCTTCAACACACCAACTGCTGTATTCGCTGACACCCTCACTGCAGAGACGCCGGCATGAGGAGAGGCTGGGAAAACGCTGAGACGCCGAGACCAGCATCCGGAAAGAGGAGGGAGGGTGTGGCTTTAAATACAGGGCGGGGCGGCACAGTAACAAGCTCTTTGCTATAAAACAGCTGCATGCCTACAGAATGTAGCGCTAATTTCAAATCGTTTAACGAGTGCAGTACGTTCCTGGAGCCAGCCGGATAATAAACCAGCATAGCACCGACCTGTACGCGTGTGTTTCTTGGTGTTGCCGTGCTTAGCCTAGGACGGCTGAGATCAATTATGAAATCGAATGAATGAACGAACGAACGAACGAATGAATGCACCTGACCAATAAAATACACCGATATTTTGCATGTCGCTTTGTTGATGCATTCCTAGCCCAGCTCGTAACTTTGGGGTCCCCGGTTTTGGTTGTCATTTGTACACCCGCAATTGAAAGCCGTGTGCAGTTTGCCGGAGAGAGGCTCGGCCTGTAAACAGGTCAGCAATTCCCACAGGATCACCTGTGGGCACAGAGCCCTGTTAACCTTGGCATGCTGGGGTTGCCCTTTCCAGCTTGCTGAGGATTGTGGGAAAACCTGCAGGAAAGATCCTGGCCCGACAACCTGGGGAATTCTGGGAAGTTTGCTTGCAGGAAGAGGATTTTGCCATTCTGCCAATCGAGTGGCTGTTTGCCCTGGGAGCACAGGTAGTCCTCGACTTACGACCGCAACTGAGCCCAAAATTTCTGTCGCCGAGCGACATGCTTGTTTGGTGAGTGTGGCCCCCGTTTTACAACCTGTCTTGCCACCACTGTTAAGTGAACCATTGCAGTTGATCGGTTGGTAACCTGGTTATTAAGTGAATTTGGCCTTCCCCGTTGACTTTCATTGGCAGACGGTCGCAAGAGGTAAATCACCCAGGACATTGCAACCGTCATAAATATGAGTCAGGGACTGCCAAATTGGATCCCGTGACGGCAGAGAATGTCACAGTGGTCGTAAGCCTGGGGAAAAAAGCTCACAAGTACCCCTTTTTCCAGTGGCCGTTGGGTAACGTTGAATGGTTGCTAAATGAAACCATCATAAGTCGAGGACTACTGGCATTTCTCAACCTGGCTGGGGGAATTCTGGGAGTGAAGTCCACCCATCTTCAAGCGGCTCGGGTTGAAAAACATTCTCCTAGAATATCCCACCTCCCGTGGTGGCCCCCGAGGGCCCAGGAGACGACAGGCGAAGAGGAATGGAAGGACGACGATGGATGCCTGCAATGGGCCACAAGTGTCCGTTTATTAAGCAAGAGTCGGAGTGGATGCCGGAAGGCCGCTCTTCCCCTTCTCTCGTGAGGCGCAGAATCGAACAGCGGCCCCGGGTCACAGTGGCACCTCGGCAGGTTGTTCCCCCTCGGGGAGTGGAGTCAGTTAAGGCAAAGCGTAAGAGCAGGAGGGGGGACGGGGAGTGGGCCGGCCGGGGGTCCTTGCAAAGAGAAGGACCGGCCGATGATTGAAGACCTTCTCTGTCTGGCTGGACACCGGCCCGTCTTTGGCAAAGACCCGTAAGCAAAAGGAGGAGGAGGAACGTAGAGGCACGCCGTCCTCCGGGAGGGCCAGGAGTCCTCGCAGGGCGTCGTTCGGAAAGCTTTGGCACTCTCGGCGGAGTTGGGGTGGAGGGGTGGGCACACGACCTGCCCGTCAGCCTAGATCTCCTGCAAGGACGGGCCGGGGTCACTGTGCTCGCGCTTCACCCGGGGCTTCACCCGGGCTCCGGTTTCATGCCCCAGGGTGCCGAAGGCGTCTGCGGGAAAGGAGAAAGACGGGCCCAGCCTTAGCCTGGGGTGGGGCTGGGAGGGGGAAGTCCCCAATGGGCTGGGCGTCGCCTCCCCGCGGAGGAAGACCAGAAGGTCCGTACCTTTCTCGAGCACAGCCGGAGACAGGGTGGAGAGGTCGCTGAACTGGAAGAGAGAAGACGACGGAGGTTCAGTGGGGGCTCCCGAGAACAGGCTGGGGGGCAGGGGGGGAGGGAATGAACTGCTTTCCCACCTCTGTCCTCTCCCTGCCAGGGGATGCAGGAGGCTGAAGGGAGGGGTCTCTGGAGGGTCTGCCTGACCTCTCCCAGAAAGGGGAGACTTTCCCAGTCTCTCTGGGTGGGGGGGTATTTTTAAATGGGAAGAGTCATCCAGCTGGCCGGCCCTCCGTGCGACAACTCTATATGGCCAATTCAGCACAGGACAACTGAACAATTCAATTTAATTGTTTTCCCTCCCTCCCTTCCCACTTAGCATTAGACTTTAGACTTATATACCGCTTCACGGTGCTTTACAGCCTCTCTAAGCAGTTTACAGAGTCAGCATATGCCATCCCCCCCCCCCCCAACAATCTGGGTCCTCCTTTTACCGACCCTCGGAAGGAAGGACGGAAGGCTGAGTCAACCTGGAGCCGGTCAGGATCAAAACCCGTCTGCGGAATTAATCTGCAATACCGCATTGTAACCACTGCACTCATAATTTCTTTGAGAGTAGTGTAACTCTTGTCCCGTGGCATTGACCCCCGAAACAGGGGATCTGCGTTCCCCTGCCAGGATTACTGTCCTGCAAGAGTCTCTGCCGATCCACCCACCCAGTGACAGGAAAGAGAAGGTGGCGCCCCCTGCTGGCCTCCAAAAGTTATGGGTGCTCCAACTTTGAAAGTTTTTAAGGATCGGACAGCTCTTTGTCCGGAATGGTCTAGGGTGTCCTGCTCGAGCAGAGGGTTGGACCAGAAGACCTCCAGGGCCCCTTCCAAATCTATTGTTCCGTTATACACCTAGCCACAAGAGGGATTCGGCTTGTTCCCTGCAGGGCAGATGGGAAGCCGTACCCGGCGCTCACCTCTCCCATCACGGCGATGGGCGTTTCCCCCGTGGCTTCGGCCACCCGGTGCTCCACCAGGTAGAACATGTATTCGTCGTACAGGAGGCGGATCAGGTGGAAGGAGCCGAAACTGGCGGCGCTGCGCAAGGTGAGGTCGCGGATCACCATGGAGCTGGGGGAGAAAGGAAGGGATGTCCCGTAGCTCAGCCTGAGACCTGAGTGGGTGGGTGGGGAGACCCTTCCTGCCTTCAGAAGAGAAATGGACCTTTTCCTGGGCTGGGAAGGGGTTCTGAGGAAGCTTAAATCACAGGCTTAGTCCCAAAAAGCCCTCTTTTATTTCAACGGCTGTGAATTACGGTCATTCACAGCCCGTAATAATTCGCAAACATGCTGTGAAGAGTCCGACAGATGTCTGCCAGAGACTTTCAAGGTAATGCTGATAAGCACCCACCTTTATCTCCCTTGAGACCTAATTGCCAATTAGTTTTGAAAGGCCAAACGGAGCACAGAGTCAAACGGAGCTTCTCAGAGTTTGAACTGACCAGAATGAACAAAGTTGCTTCCTGCAAAGGCTGACATCCGTTTGCTTTTCTTTTAAGTCTTATGGAAGGGGCCAATCATCTCCAAACCTTACTTCCGAGTCGCCCCTTTTGCTTTAGCTGCTCTTGCCTCCTGGCAGCTCTGCACATGCGCACACTGGGAACAGGCTCCCACTGTTCCTCTGCCTCGCTGATGTCCGACTCTGGAGGCTCCGGAGGCAGCACATCACTCCTAGATGGCCCTGGCTCCATCTCTGCCTCCGACGCAGAGCCCTCGTCCGGGCCTTCCCCAGACTCCAGAACTGGCCCACGTTCCTCCCCAACCTCCTCCCTGTCCGAATCTGCTGCCAGCTCTGCTGGCCACTGGCGGATCACAACAGAAGGGCTCTTGGCAAAGCAAAGTGTGTTTGTGTGTGTGTGTGTGTGTGCAGGCATGTGTGTGTTTATGTGCACTAATAGAAGGGAATATTTGTAGGGTTGAACGGTCCTTAGTGCTCTCTGAGCTAGGCTGTTTTCTTGGAGACGTTTTTGACCCAACTAGGTAACGGCCTCAGTTCTAGAAGGGAGTGGGGTTTGTGGGGAGGAGGAGGAGGAAGAGGAGGAGGAGGAGGAGGAGAACTGTGGCATTCTTGCTGCTCTCTGTTTCTTGCAAATGTTTCAGGTAACATCATCACTACAAGTAATGGACTATCATATTTGTGTGTGTGTGTGTGTGTGTGTGTGTGTACAACCTGCATAACAACCTGCTCTTCCAGGTAAGAGAATCCTCTCCAATGAGAGAGCGAGCAGATCAGACCGCGGTACCAGTCAGTTTCTCCACCCCTCGGGCTCAGGCTCTGGCCCTCTGGTCCCGGAGGTGGGGCGGTGAGGGGCGAGGCAGAGGGCTTACCTGTAGAAGGACCACTTCAGCAGAAACTGCCGGGCCGCCCGGGGGAAGCTGGCCGCGCCCTCGTGCGGCTTCAGCACCTGCGTCACCACCTCGTCCAGCCATCTCGCCCACTGGTCCAGGGAGCTTTGCTGCTGCAACGTCACTTTGAAATCCTGCTCCAGTTTTTGCACCAGGCCCTCTTCGCACTGGCAGACCCAGGAGGCTTGCTCCTGCCCGGGGGGAGAGAGAGAGACCCAGAGAAGAGAAGGTTTGGAGCTCAGGGCTGAATGGTGGGGGTCCTCAGGGCCCTCGGCGCTTTTCTCGCAGGCGTTTTATTACTCAACCAGGTCACATTATCAGCATTAGAAGGGAGCGGGTTTGAGGAGAGGAAGAGGAGGAAGAGGAGGAGGAGGAGAAGGAGGACAGTGGGCTCCTGGGTGCTCTCTGAGCTTGGTGGATTTCCTGCAGACTCTTTTTTCATTACCCAACTAGGTAGCATGATCCGTGCTAGAAGGGAGAGGGGTTTGCTCTCTTGTTTGTATACATTAGCTTGGTTTGCCAGTGTTAATGGGACATTGTTTTCTGCTTTGTTGTTTGTCTGGTGTTAATCCCTGCTTATCTGGGTTTCTCTTTCGGTGGGGTCCTTGGTGCTCTCTGAGCTTGCTGGTTTTCTTGCAGGTGTTTTATTACCCAACCAGTAATCATCTTCACTTACCAGTGTTAATAGGGGGTGTTGATTTTCTTCTTGGGAAGCTACTGCACCTAAAGAAGGGAGCCCAACTCACATTCACTAGCACTAATGACGTTGCCTAGTTGGGTCAGGAAACGTCTTCAAGAAAGCCACCAAGCTCAGAGAGCACCGAGGACCCTTACTCTAATGTCAAAATTCTAAATATTTGTGGCAAACGAAACTCTTACGGTATCGCTTTCGGGCGGCATCCTACAGAAATGCTGGATTACGAGTCCCCTCCGGTACTGTGCCCGTGGCCATGAGGCACCCTTCCCTGCTCCCCCGCCCCTCCCAGGAGACCCCAAGACCTCAACTGACCTGGACGTTGGCAAAGTCCACCCGGTTGAGATCGCTGAGCATCTGGTTGATCTGCGAGGTGTTCTGGAGGACGGCCCGCGCGGCCTGGGCCAGGTGGTTCAGAGAGGTGTACCTGCGCAGGGTCTGGGCAAAGGCACTCACCACGCTCACCTGAGGGAAGAGAGAGCGTGAGGCTCCCCAGGTAGGGACCCCCAGGGCCCCTTTTCATCCCACAAGGGATTCCCCCACAAAGCCTCCCCTGGATACTTATGGTACACCCGCCAGGATATCTCAAATTGACATTCTAAGATGGAAAAAATAAATATATATGAAATTTTCAATTGTGTGTGTTGCCGATTGGATAAATGTGCTATTACAGAAATGGCTAGTGCATATTAAATACGGGGTGATTGATAAGACACATAACGTATCTCTCCTCTCCTCTCCCCCTCCCTCCCTCCCTCCCCATCTTGGAGTTAGGGCCGAGTATTTGGATTTTTAGAGTGTTTTATTCATGCTGCCCATGAGTTTTGTATAGTTTTATCTTTGTAAGCCACCCAGAGTTACCCTGTAATCAAAATGGGTGGCCGATGATGTTTTATTTCACTGCCCTAAAAAGATGAGGCTGCTACTTGTCTTATTCTACTGGGCTAAAAAAGAATCAGAAGCCAATGTTTTTCTTTCTTTTTTTATCCCTTTCCCTCTACTTCTTTCCTTTCCCCCTTTCCTCCTCCATTGTCCACTTTCTTTTGCATTTTATATTTTGATGAACTTAATTTTTTCCCCTCTTTTAATGATCCTTTAATTCTTTGCATCGGGATGGAGTTGGGGGCGGCTGAATGAAGCTGAGTGTTTACCAGCCGGATGCCCTTCCTGACACCTATGTGGAGTTCACAGCACAGTCTTGATAAACTCAATGAAACTATTTAAATAGGGATACCAGCCAGGATAAACAAGAACTACTCCTGAATCCCAAGAGCTTTCTGCTTGAACTGAATTGAATTAAAGGAAAGTAAGAAAAATCCTGCCGAGGGATCAGATCCAATGACAAGGAGACTAAAGAAGGGCCCAGGGAGCCCCTGAGAGACTTTAGCAAGGTGATCCAAGACTTGGAGCATATGGAAGAAAATGGGGGAGGGGGGACAGAAAGGGGCACCCATCAGAAGCCAGAGTGATCTTCCAATGATGCAACGTGTGGCAGGACATCACTGGGCAAATGGCAGGATTATGTTACACGTTTCCACGGAATCCCACAATGGATGCAGTGGATGCATTTTCACGATGATGTCAGAACCGGGCGCCCCTTCAAGGAGGAAGTTTCACTTAGCACCAAAAAGACTGGCCAAAATGTTTAAAGATAAATCAACTAAATGCTGGAAATGCCAACAGACACCGGGGTCATATTATCATATGTGGTGGACATGTTGGGAAGCATAAAGATACTCGGCAAAAATTCGTATGTGGCTGGAGAAGATGACGCAACAACATATTGATTTAAAACCGGAATTGTTCCTGTTGGGGATTTTACCAGGAATTTATAGTAAAGAAACTGTATATTTGATTATTCATGTAATAACCGCAACTAGAATTGTATTTGCACAAAATTGGAAAAGCGAAGAGATCCCTATAGATGAAAAAGCGAATAAGAAAATATTAGAATGTGCAGAAATGAACAGATTAACACTTGTCATTCAAGGAAAAGTAGAATCAGATTATTATAATATATGGAAATTATTTTATCAATGGTTAGAGAATAAATATGAAAGCAATGTATTGTAAAAATAGATAAGTAAAGAAGAGAAATGTTAGGTTTATGTTATTTTATCAGTATTATTACTAGTTAGTATTAATATAAGAATGAATGTAAGAAATGAATATGGTGGTAAGTTTAATTGTTGAGCGACCAAGAATTTTATGCTCAGATGACACAGTTTAATGTATGATGGAATGTTTGTATTAAAAGAAAACTTTAAAAAAAGGAGGAAGAGGGCAACAATGATGGCAGTTTGAGGACTGCAGGAGTCAAACCCATCCACGGCTACAGGGAGTCCTTGACTTATGACCGCAATTGGGACCAACATTTCCATTGTTAAGCAAGGCAGTTCCTTAAGGGAGCCATGCCCAATTTTACCACCGTTTATACCGCCGTTGTTAAGCGAATCGTGCCATTGTTAAGAATACGGAAAGAATAGAATAGAAATAATAGAATCGGAATCGAATAACATGAGTTGGAAGGGACCCTGGAGGTCTTCTGGTCCAGCCCCCTGCTTAGGCTCTGCGGGTCTCTGCGAAGGGTGGGCAAAGAAATGGCAAGAGGGCAGGCAGAGCATCTTGGGCACAATGCATGCCACATCTTGAAGTGCCGAGGGAAGAAGTGGGTGCCCCCTTTTTGAAAGGGGGAAGAGAAACTGTAGGCTTCTGGGTCGCAATTTTGTTAGTGGGGGTGGGGGGGAGACTGTAGGGCTTCCCCCACCCCACCCCGAGGGCAGGGAGGGGTTCGGCCTTTGTCTCTGCTTGCTTACCTTGCTCTGGACCACGGGCTGTGGGAACTCACTCATGGCGCTGATCAGCCAGCCCTCCAGGCTCTTGGCAAAGTTGCGGATGGCTTGGGTTAAGGTGCCTGCGGGGGAAGAGAACGGAACGGCCTCAGCTGAGTCGGGGAGCTGGAAGCCCCGACTGGAAGCCCCAAAACTGCTTTTTTTCAAGATGCAACTAGACTTTTTGGTTTATCTTTGAAGACATTCCGCTTCTCATCCAAGGAGCTTCTTCAGCTCTGACTGGAATGGTGGGGAATGGGAGGATTGATACTTCAGCCAACACACCATACTTGCACACTTCCAACCCAGGAATGCACTAAAGCAGAATCTGGTCCACCCTACGGATAAAACATCTAGACCCAAACTGAGCAATGTGGCAGATGCAGCACAATGCAGTGAGCGCTGTGCAGATCTGGACATTGGGGAAACAAAACAGCCACTTCACAAATGCATGGCACAACCTAGGAGAACAAACCCATCAGGACAAGATTGAGCGGTCTGTCTGCATTTAAAAGACAAAGGCCGTTCTTTTGTAGACAACAAAGTCCACATTTTGGACAGAGAGGACCGCTGGTTTGCAAGACGGATCAGAGAGGCCATGTATGTCCAAATTGAATAGCCCTCCCTCAACAGGGGAGGGATACAACATCCTCTATCTCCAGTCTACCACCCAGTCCTTTCAGCAGTTCCAAGAAGGCTCCACACCCATTTGCACCACTCAGGTGACCCTGAGGACACAGGTAAACCTCCAAGCGGCCTCAAGAGTTCTCTAAAAAGGATGCAAAGGACCAGCTTTGTCTGCAAGGAGTATAAACCCTTCCATTCCCCAACCGTCCAGTCAGAGCTGAAGAAGCTTCTTGGAGGAGAAGCGAAACATCTTCAAAAGAAAAACAACAACAAGAAAGTCCAGTTGCCTCCTGAAAAAGCACCTTTGGCACAACCACAACCCGGATGACAGAGAATCTTCACGGACACAGACTGGAAAACTTCCACCCAACCTTCGATGAGGGTTTCAAGCCTGTCCTGTTGGACTTTGGGGTCAACAAAAGGTACGGCGGGAAAAGGAAGCTCTGAGCTGGACTTCTGTGTGCCTGATCCAAGTCAGCATTCACTTCCTTGTTAGTTGCAGCGCCAACCAGATTCAAGACAGGCTTGTAGGCAAAGCTGGACATTTGGCCAGATCAGAAGCATTCCAGAGAAGATGGGTAGCAATCAATTTACGGGGTGCTTGGTGCTCTCTGAGCCTGGGGGTTTCCTTGCAAACATTTCATTAATTAGCAATAGCACTAAGCACTTAGACTTATATACCGCTTCAGAGCCCCCTCTAAGCGGTTTACAGACTCAGCCTCTTGCCCCCTACCATCTGGGTCCTCATTTTACTGACCTCAAAAGGATAGAAGGCTGAAGCAACCTTGAACTGGTCAGGATTGAACCCCTGACAGTTGGCAGAATCAGCCTGCAATGCTACATTGTAACCACTGTGCCACTGTGCCCTTCCTTCCTTCCTTCTTCCCTTCCTTCCTTCCTCCCTCCATCCCTCCTTCCCTCTTTCCTCCCTCCCTCCCTCCCTCCCTCCATCCCTTCCTTCCTTCCTTCTTTCCTTCCCTTCATCCTTCCTTCCTTCCTTCCTCCCTCCCTCCCTCCCTCCCTCTGCTTTTAGCAATAGTACTTAGACTTATATACCACTTCACACTGCTTTACAGCCCTCTAAGCGGTTTACAGGGTCAGCCTTTGTCCCTTCCTTCCTTCCTTCCTTCTTAGCATTTAGACTTGTATACCGCTTCAAAGTGCTTTACAGCCCCCTCTAAGTGGTTTACAGAATCAGCCTCTGGCCCCCAACAGCCTGGGTCCTCGTTTTACCGACCTCAGAAGGAAGAACGGAAGGCTGACTCAACCCTGAGCTGGTCAGGCTCAAACAGCTGGCTGTGGGCAGAGTTAGCCTGCAATATTGCATTGTAATACCGCTCCAACACATGATGCCACTTAATTAGGAAATAGAGTATCTTCAGTGCTAGAAGAGAAGGGGGTTTGTGGAGTGGGGGGAGGAAAAAAGGAGAAGGAAGAGGAGAGGAGGAAAAGGAGAAAGGGAGGAGGAGGAGGATTGTGGGGTTCTTGGTGGTCACAGATGTTTCATGACTCAAGGTTTTGACAACATCAGAGTTAGAAGGGAGTGGAGTTTATTCTCTGTTTAGATACAAGTGGGTTGCCCTGTCAGTATAGTAAGTAGCCCTGTCAGTATAGTAAGTACAGTAGAAGTACTGATTTCTTATCTGTAGTTCCTAAAACAGACTATTTTCAGCAAGTCCAAAATACACTAGAGAATTGTGTAAGACTCAGGCAAACCAGCCATCAACAGGCACAGAGAGATAAACAGCATGTACACACCATTCAAAAAGCTAGAATGGAAACCACAAGACCAAAAGGCGAATTCTGGGAGTTGGAAGTCCACCCATTTTAAAGTAGGCGAGACTGAGAAACTGTGCCAGAGTAAAAATCTGTATTTCGGTACCCCCTGGTAAGGGTGGCCACCCAGCCTTTGTCTAAACCCCTCCCCATCAAAAAAAGAAACCACTACTGCCCAAAGCAGTATTTTTCCACTGATGAATAGTGCTTTCTCCACCCCCTCAGCCCCGGCTTGTTATTTAAATCCAATTTCTTCTCCTACCCTAAATTGTCTATGGGTTTTAAATTTTAAATTGCCTATTGGTTTTTAAATTGTCTGGGCCAAAAATTGTTTAATTCTTTTACAAATTTTAAATTTTGTATTGAAGTGTTTTTATTCCTGGCTGTGCACCGCCCTGAGTCCACTAGGAGAAGGGCGGTATACAAATTTAATAAACTAACTAACTACCCTCTGGAACAACCCTGTGGTTTTTCAGGCTGGCGAGAACCTCAAATTCTCCAACTGATGCCCCATGGCGTAATCCCTTAAAGAACGGGAAGCTTAAAAAAAGGCTGCCAAGGATTTATGAAGAGGGAATATATGACTGAAAGGTTGACGATGGAGGAGTCTGAGACGAATGGGGGAGGGGAAGAGGGGTGGTGGTTTCGTGCAGAGCCTGGTAGAGAAAGGCTTCACAAAGGAAACTCCCCCCCCCCCACGTCTCTTTTACGCACCGGGAACAGGCCGGAGAACGTCCGGGATCAGGATCTCCACCAGGGTTTGGTACAAGAGATGGTCGCAGCTCCGCATCCAGGCCAGGATGGGCTCGTGTTTGCAGAGGGCGATCAGCTGGTGTCTCGGGAGGATGGCTTCGTAGGACTCTTCGCTGCAAAGGGAAAGCGGGAGAGCCTTTCGGTAAGAGCATCCGGGATGCCCCTCTTCCTAGAAACCTGGCTCTGCATCCGGGGCCAGCACTTCGAGGGCAGAGTTGAAATACAGGTGGACCTCGCCTTACGACCGCTCGCTCAGTGATTCTTTGAAGTGACAACGGCACTGGAAATTCAGTGACTTATGAGCAGCATCCCCGTGGTCAGGTGGTAAAAATTATTATTTCCATTTGTTATTATCTTTTATTTCTTTTATATTGTGGTTTTGGTGCCTTGTAAGCCGCCTTGAGTTGTCATGTAGAAGTAGGGGGCAAAATAAAATTTTAAAATAAAATAATAATAATAATAATAAAACAAAATAATAAAATAAAACAGAAATATAATACATATAATAATGTAATATAATATAATATAATATAATATAATATAATATAATATAATATAATATAATATAATATAATATAATATAATATAATATAATAAATATAATATAATATAATATAATATAATATAATATAATATAATATAATATAATATAATATAATATAATATAATAAATATTTATTTATTTTGATTTTTATACCACCCTTCTCCAACAGGACTCAGGGCGGTGAACAGCCAAGATAAAACATAGTATACAAAATTTAAAACAGTTTAAAAGGTATTAAATAATTTCGGCTCCAATTTAAAATAACCCAATTTAAAATCAATTTCAATTTAAAACCAAAAGGATAGGGTCATGTAAAGGATAATAAACATAACATAACATAACATAACAAACAATATAATATAATATAATATAATATAATATAATATAATATAATATAATATAATATAATATAATATAATATAATATAATATAATATAATATAATATAATATAATATAATATAATAATATAATTGATATGATAAATATAATATAATAAGTATAGTATAGAATAGTATAATATTAAAGTATATCACATAGTATAATCAATTCAATTCAATTCAATTCAATTCAGGCGCTTGGCAACTGGCAGTGATTCCCCTTTCATGGTTTTCTGGCAAGGAAACCAGGTTCACTTAAACAACCATGTTACTAACTGAACAACTGCGGTGGTTTGCTTAACAGCTGCAGCAAGACAAGTCGTTCAACGGGGCAAAAACTCACTGAGCCCCACTCTTGCTCAGCAGTGGAAAGTTTGGGCTCGCTTGGGGTCATACGTCGAGGGCCGCCTGCATTCACTTTGAGCCCAAGTGTCAGGGGAGGCGGAGAGGCCACCTGACCATGGCATTACCTGGCAGCTCCGGCAGCGACGGCACCCGTCCGGCTGGGGAGGGATTCGGAATTCCAGAAGGAATGCCAAAGTTTCTCGAGGAACGGCAGCTGGAGGCTCATCACCACTTCGATGTTGGCCTGCAGGGACAGACGCCCCCCATCAGATCTGCTTCCAGCAGGACAGGCAGAGGTGCTCCCGTGGTCGCCACATGGTTGCCCCAACAGCGAAGCAAACGTGGCAGGGCTCCCAGGCAGGTCCCCTTCAAACCTGGCCCCTTCCGAGATGGGAGTGAGGGGGTGAGAATCACCTCACAATGCCGGCGGTAGAAGAGCTGCAGAGCCTGGAGGTCACGTGACTCGATCCCCTCCTGCAGGTTGATGCTTTCCGGATTCAGGACTGGGAATTCAGGCAGGACGTGAGTGATGTCTGCGGGGCAAGAAAAAATTTTGGGGGGGAGATTTGTTTTATGTACCGTTGCCGTTATCAGGATCAGAACGATTGTAGTTTCGGTGAATGTGGCTAAATTTTGTTCTACTGCTGGCAAAATTATGCGGAGTCTAACTGCCCACTGGTGATCCACCACAAAGTGCAATATATTACCGGTGGCGCCTCTGACATACGACCACAATTGTGACCCAAATTTCCGTGATTAATACGTTGCGCCCCATTTTTTGACCTTGCCACTGCTATTCAGGGAATCGCCGCGGTTGTGAAGTTTTAAGTCTCCCGGTCGTTAAATGAATGCGGCTTCCCCATTGATTTTGCTTATCACAACCCTGGGGCTCTGCGACCATCGTATGAGTTGGTCGGCAAGGATCTAAATTTTAATCATGTGGCCATGGGGACGTAGCAACAGTTGTAAGCGCGAAAAACGGTCATACGTCACTTTTTGTCATAACTTTGAACGGTCACTAAATGAATGGTTGTAAGCGAAGGGCTCTCTGAACTTCAAAGCACTGCACGAATCTGGGTTTGAGGCGCTGATTTTGAGCCTGGGGTTGAAATTTATTTATATACTAAATTTATACACCATCCGTCTCCCAGGGACCTCCCTTATCTGCCCTTTTCACGCCTTCGGCATAGGCTTCCTGTTTCCCCTCCTCCACCTCCCCAAATGTTTCTTCCAAAGTTACTGGGTTTCTCATTTGTTGGCTTGGACAGTAAGATGGGGGGCAAGTAAATTTAATCATTAGAGACGCCTGGAGGGTGTTGGAGGTCCTCTCGGGCTGAATCCGACCGAACACAGTTAAGAACCTTTATTAGGTCTTACCTTGTGGCGATAGAAGCAGCGAAACGCCAATATTTCGCTGCTCTTATTGCATCTGCAGAAAACCGCCCAGCCGCCCTGTTTAGGGTAACCCGCTCTCTTCTAAACCAGGGAGTGAGGGAGGACCCCTTGCAGGGTCGTGCTGAGGATTTTGCTCAGTTTCTGCAAGATAAAATCGCTCGGATCCGGACCGAGTTGGACTCCGACTGGACAGAATCCACTGAGGAGACTGGGGCTAGTCTTGGTGAACTTTTCTGGGAGGAGTTTGAGCCTGTTTCGTTGGATGAAGTGGACAGGATTATGGGTCAGCTGGGGGTCTCCACGTGTGTTCTGGATCCGTGTCCCTCCTGGCTCGTTTCTGCAGCCAGAGAGGTGACTGGAGACTGGATCCAGGCAGTTGTCAACGCTTCGTTGAGGGAGGGTTTTGTCCCCGCCTAGTTAAAAGAGGCGGTGGTACGACCCCTCCTTAAGAAGCCTAACCTGGATCCGGGTTAACAACTTAACAACTATCGTCCTGTCTCCAACCTTTGCTTTTTAGCGAAGGTTGTTGAGACCGTGGTGGCATAGCAATTCCCTCATTTTCTGGAGGAAACGGACTACCTGGATCCCTAACAATCTGGCTTCAGGCGTGGTCACAGCACAGAAACGGCATTGGTCGCCTAGTGAATGATCTTTGGCGGGCCCGTGATGGGGGTTGTTTCTCCATCCTGGTCCTTCTTGACCTCTCGGCGGCTTTCGATACCATCGACCATGGTATCCTACTGCAGCAATTCAGGGGGTTGGGGATAGGAGGCACTGTGTTGCAGTGGTTCTCCTCCTACCTCTCGGGCCGCTCGCAGTTTGTATTGGCAGGGGGTCAGGGATCCTCCCAGAGGCCTCTCACTTGTGGGGTGCCTCAGGGATCGGTTCTCTCCCCCTTGCTCTTTAACATCTATCTGAAGCCGCTGGGTGAGATCATTCGTGGCTTCGGGGTAAGGTATCACCAATATGCGGATGATACCCAGCTTTACATCTCTACCCCGGGCCACCCTGGGGATGTCCTTTCCGTGATGTCCCGCTGCTTGGAGGCGGTGCAGGTTTGGATGGATAAAAACAGGCTCAGACTGAACCCCTCCAAGACGGAGTGGCTGTGGGTACTGGCATCTTGGGATCCTGAGATACCATCTCTAGTGATCGGTGGGGAGACTATCACCCCATCCGATAGGGTTCGCAATCTGGGTGTCCTCCTGGATTCTCGGCTATCGTTGAATGACCATCTGACGGCCGTAACCAGGGGGGCCTTCATGCAAGTACGTCTTGTACGCCAGTTATGCTCTTTTTTGGACCGAGATGCCCTCACCACGGTCACTCATGCCCTGGTTACTTCTTAGTTGGATTACTGTAACGCCCTCTACATGGGGCTGCCCTTGGGACATATCCGGAGACTCCAGTTAATCCAGAATGCGGCCGCGTGGGTAGTTACAGGGGCCTCTCGTTACTCCCGTGTTACACCTCTCCTGCGCGGGCTGCACTGGCTACCGCTTGTTCTCCGGGTTCGTTTCAAGGTGCTGGTATTAACCTATAAAGCCCTACATGGCTTAGGCCCGGGGTACTTACAGGACCACCTCCTGCCTTCCTCCCACCGTCCAGTGCGCTCCCATAGAGTGGGCCTCCTCCGGGTGCCGTCAGCCAAGCAATGTCGGCTGGCGGCCCACAGGGGGAGGGCTTTCTCTGTCGGAGCCCCGACCCTCTGGAATAGTTTGCCCTCCTCTCCTTTTGCCGGGGATTAAAGACATGGCTGTTTAAAGAATATTACGGTCGTGGGGTTATATAGTTTTTAGAATGATTTTATGGATTTTAATGCATTTTAATGTGTTATTGTGATTTGTATTCATAATTGTTTTTGTAAGCCGCCCTGAGTCCTCGGGGAGAATGGCGGCATATAAATCACATAAATAAATAAATAAATAAATAAATAAAGAAATAAATAAATAAATAAATAAATAAATAAATAAATAAATAAATAAATAAATATAAAATCTTAAGCATTTGGGGTCCTGTAAAACGCACTTTATTGAAAGAGATTGCCAGAAAAAAGCAGCACAGACTGAGATACGGAAACTTTTCTCACCAATGAATTGCTGGTGATGTTGACACTGGGCAGCTACGGACTCTTCGGGGGTGGTGTGGGGGGAGCTGATGTGCCCCCCCTCAGATGCCCCATCCAACTTCTGGGAAGGTCGGTACCTGCAGGACGAGAAGGGGGAAGAGAAGAAGCTTTTACCTTGAGAAGAAGGTGTGGAGGCTTGGAAGGAAGGAAGGAAGGAGTAACTGAGATGGAAGGGACCTTGGAGGTCTTCTAGTCCAACCCCCTGCCCAAGCAGGAGCCCCTATACTGCTTAAGGAAAATGGTTGTGGATGATCAATCTATTGACCGAAGTAGGTGACATCATCCGAGTTAGAAGGGAGTGAGGTTTACTCTCTGTTTAGATACAAGTGGGTTGCCCTGTCACTGTAGGTACGGTAGGAGTATTGATGTCTTCTCTGTAGTTTCTAAAACAGACTATTTTCAT
Organism: Masticophis lateralis; assembly: GCA_030761175.1. Lineage (NCBI taxonomy): Eukaryota > Metazoa > Chordata > Lepidosauria > Squamata > Colubridae > Masticophis > Masticophis lateralis. Next base: position 351,694,434 of record JAUDYJ010000001.1, on the reverse strand, counting down.
CAAGTCCAAAATACGCTAGAGAATTGTGTTAGACTCAGACAAACCAGCCATCGACTGGCACAAAGAGATAAGCAGCATGTACACACCATTCAAAAAACTAAAATGGAAACTACAAGACCAAAAGGGGAATTCTGGGAGTTGGAAGTCCACCCATTTTAAAGTAGGTAAGACTGAGAAACCGTGCCAGGGTAAGAATCAGTATTTCGGTACCTTTCGAATTTCTGGTGGCAAGCTATTCCACTGGTTAATTGTTCTGTCAGGAAATTTCTCCTTATTTCTAGGTTGGATTTCCCTTTGATAAACTTCCATCTGTTACTTCTTGTCCTGCCCTCGGGTGCTTTGGAAAATAGGTTGATCTCTCGGGGTGTGTGTGTGTGTGTGTGTGTGTAGGTGGGGGTGGTCAGCTGGGACTTCTGGAAACTCCCAATTTCCTCGAGGGACGCTGGGCATTCAGGCTGGAGTGATGTGGCTTGTGGTTGCACACTGACTTCACATTATATTTTGAGGAAGCCACCTTAAAACCTGTGCAATTAATTCTCCTTTGGGGTTTGTATGTGTGTCTCCTTCTGCTTGATTTGAAAGGCCTTCTGTCATTCCAGGCAGTTCCATGAGGACTAGCAACATGCCATTAAGGGCCGGGGGGGCTCCTACCTCTGCTTCTGGTGGGCCGGCTGCTGCCTCATGGCCATGTACTGGGCATCTTCCTGCAAGCGGTTCAGGGGCGACTCCGGCTTGAGACGGATCCCGTAGTAATGATACTTGGAGTTCCCCCTGTGGAGGATAAAAGGCAGTGGGTTATTTCCAAGAACAGGGTGGGTGGGAGGCAGCCGCCATCTTAAGAATGGGTTTCGGGGGGGTTTAGGGGAGAGGGGAGGGGGCTCTGCAAATCCCCCCATGGAGACCCCTCTGCAGTTTCTCATCCTTTGGCAGGTGGTCCTCGATTTACGACCATCCGTTTAGTGACCGTTCGAAGTTACCACTGAAAAAAGTGACTTTGACGGCTGATTTTTTGCCCGTATGACCGTGGCAGCATTCCCCCCCCCAAATTGTGGTCATGTGATCAAAATTCTCACCCTTTGGTAGGTGGTCCTTGACTTACAACCATCCATTTAGTGACGGTTTGAAGTTACCACTGAAAGAAATGACTTTGACTTTGATCCTTAAGAGAGCAACCTTAAGAGCATCTCAGCTGGGATTATCAGAGGTTTTTAAAAGCATTTTTTTCTACAGCCTCTTTGGCTAAAGAGGCTGTAGAAAAACTGCTTTTAAAAGCTTCTGACGATCCCAGCTGAGCCGCACGATCATCAGAGGCTTTTTTTAAAAAAAACGTTTAAAACCATTTTTTCTTCAGCCAAAAAAACGCTTTTAAAAGTTACAAAAAAAAAAAGCCTCTGATGATTGTGTGGGTCAGCTGGGCCTGGAGGGAGGGGGTGGGCAGGGATTTTTGCTACCGGTTCTCCGAACCACCCGCTGCCATCGCTACCGGATCAGGCGATCCGGTCCTACCCGGGAGCATTTCACCCCTGATTTTTACCCGTGTATCATGAAGTTGGCAGGGTCGTAATTAGGGCTTATTTTTTGGGGGGGAGGGTAGGTCTTATATTGGGCGCATATGTAAAAATATAGAGCTAGGACGTACTTTTGGAGTAGGTCATATTTTCAAGGAAACATGGTATGTATTACTGTTGTGGTTATTATTATTATTATTATTAAATTGATTTGCTGCCTGTTTCAGCAAATAAGTTTGCTGTTACTCTGATAGGCTGCTCACTGCCATAAAAGCACAAACTTTTTTTAAAAAGGAAGTTTAAAGGAAGCGTCCTGGGAATCACCTGATCACCGTTTGCGATCTCCCCGGCCACGATGACCGAAAAAGGAAAGTCTATGGAGGAGGCGGGAGGAGGGGAAGCCAGATTCATTTAACGACCAAGTGATTCACTTAACAACAATCCATGATTCGCTTAAGAACCGTGGACACAAAGGTTGCAAAACGATGTGGGCGCGGCACACTTAGCAAGGGTCTTGCTTAGGAAGGGAGATTTTGGCCTTGACTGTGATTGTAAGTCGAGGACTGTCTGGTGTCGGGTTGAAAAGATCTCAGAGGTCATCTCGTTGGAATGGATGTGACTCCTCATTACCCTCTTCGTCCTTGAGGGGGCGCTATGATGCCATGGCCAGTTCTGATGTCATCGTGTGAACGACATGGTGATGCCCACGAGGGTTTAGGAGACCCTCCCCCCACCTTCCTTGCCCTTTGTTTCCCCACAATTCCCTGCAGCAAAGGACGGGAAATCCTTCTCGGAAAGCAGTTCCGATAGTGTAGAAAAAAATGGGATGGGAAAAAAAAAAAGGCTGGCACAGTAGCCGAAAGGACCCTGAATGCCACCTAGACGGGAATGCCCCCCACCCTCAACCCATCTGGCCCTCCTGAATCCGGGGAGCCTTTCTGGGCTCGGAGCTGCTGGATATCTGGGGAGGGGAGGGGTGTCAAAAAAAGGGCGAGATGGCAGCTGCTGAAGGGGCAAGAGTTTCCCCCGGGAAGTGGGACCCCCAAATATCTAGGGTCTCTCTCCAGTCCCCCAACCGTTGCCAGACCAGAATGAAACAACTCCTGTGGCCACCTTGCCATGACCACCTCCCACGGCCAACTCGCCGCGGGACAATTTAACAAATCAACGATTTAAAATGAAGAAACAAAATATTTGAATCGTTGTCGTTCACGTTTGGTTCTGTCCCTCCTTTGGCATCCGTTCTTTGGGGAGTCTATTCCACCGTTTCTTTGAAATTACTGTAATTCTTCTCCCGTGGCGAGCTACCCCGTGGCGAGGCGGCCATGGCGAATGGTCCCAGACCCCTTGCAGACCTGGTGCCCAGCCGACGCGTCCTCAGGCCCATGAAGACCGAACGGATCAGCTTCCCGAAAGAGGCTGCATTGACCGGATCCAGCTTGTGTTCCTGGCAGTGGCGCAGGTAATGGTTGTAGAGGGAGCTGCGGGGCAGGCTGACCCCTTCCGCCGTTTCGTAGTTGTCCAGCAGCCACTGCAGCTGCTTCGAGGAAGGGGAGATGGGGGGGGGGAGATGAGACGAGATGAGAAAAGGGAAGAGAAAAGAGAAGAAGATAAAGATAACAGGAAAGGTGAGAAAAAGAAGAAAAAAGTAGAGAAATAGAAAAGAGGAGAGAAAAGAGAAAAGAGAAGAGAAAAGAAGAGAAAACAGAAGAAGAGAAAAGAGAAGAGAGGAGAGGAGAGAAGAGGACAAGAGGAAGAGGAAGGGGAAAAGGAGAGGAAAGAAATAGAATAGAAATAGAAATAGAAATAGAAATAGAAGAGAAGAAGAATAGAAAGAGAAAGAGAAGTAGAAGAGAAGAAAAGAGGAAGAGAGGAATAGAAAGAGAAAGAGAAGTAGAAGAGAGGAAGAAGAAAAAGAGAAATAGAGAAAGAGAAAGAGAAAGAGAAAGAGAAAGAGAAGAGAAAGAGAAGAGAAAGAGAAGGCCAGATTAGAGGCTGCGACCATCCCAAGGAGGATCTGACTAAGTCTGAACATATCCAGTCTCCTGGGGATGGGGGGTGGGTGGGTGGGTTTGTTACCTTCTGGGATCCCCTGATCTACCAGAACCCCCTTTTCCCCCCCATTGCTCCCTCCCCCCAGCACCTGTGCCCCCGCCCGGGGGCCCCCTACAGCAAGACAATGGCTGGGAATGTCCACCTGGAGCCATGGTGGTGCAGTGGACAGAATGCAGTACAGGTAGTCCTCGACTTATGTCAGCTCATTTAGTGACCGTTTAAAGTTACAACGGCAGTGAAAACTGGGACTTATGAACGTTGCTCAGTTACAACCTTTGCAGAATCCCCTGTGGTCAGGCGATCAAAAGTTTGGCATATCACTCACACTTACGACGGTCACAGAGTCACGGGGCGGGTCACATGATCCTCTTTTCTGACTTTCTAACAGTCAAGGAGGAAAGCCAGATTCGCTTAACGACCGGGTGACTAACATCAATTGCGGTGATTCACTTAATAACTGAGGCAAGAAAGGTCATAAAATAGAGCAAAACTCACTTAGCAACAGAAACTTTGGGCTCAATCGTGGCCGTAAGTCGAGGACAACCTATACTGCAAGCAAACTCTGCATTCCGACTGCCAGCGGTTCGATCCTGACTGGAGCAATGTTAACTCAGCCTTCCGAGGTCAATAAAATGAGGACCCAGATTGGGGGGCGGGGGAGGCAAGATTCCGACTCTGTAAACCACTTAAACTCCACGGAGCATTGGTCTCCAACCTTTTCGCCTTGGCGGCCTGGCCCACCGCAGGCGTGGTGTGCGTGAATGGCAGGCGTACCCGACCTCCGCTCACACGAGTGTTTTGCGCATAACTGCAAGGACCCACCACTTGCGCGCATTGAGCTTCGTGTGAACGCGATTACCCATCGCTTTGGTGCCCTGATTTGAAACAGGGTTGCAACTCGGTGGGTCACGATGAAGTACCTGATGTCCCCCTGCCCAATGCATCCCACCAACCCATCCGAGGCCAGGCCCGAGGAGCTGAGCCTCAGAGGCGAAGGGAAGGGGAAGCCAAGCGCAAGGCAGAGAAAGAGGCAGGGGTCCCCAGGTGAGAAAAAGAGAAGGCTGGAAGGGAGGGGCTCCTAAGTAGGGAGGGGTGTGTGCGTTAGAAGCCAAGAGGGCTTGGAGGCTTTTCTCCGGCTTGGTGCCAAGACCAACCGAGACAGGACAGGTGGTCACGGGGGACTCGCTATGCTACACTCGTAATGGAAGCGGGGCGGGGGGGAAGGCATTGGAATGGAGGGGAGGCTGGGATGTGACTGGAAGCCTGAGACGGACACAACCCCCCAAGCTCAGTGGCTAGGGAAGCCCGAGATAGACGGAACGTTCCCGAAACAAAGAAGTTGCAAATGATTATGGACAAGGGGAGGTCCAAGGAGGAAAAAGGTAACACTTTCCTATATTTGCCTGTGGAGATTTTCTGTCAGCCGGGTCATGGTTATTCCAAAGGTGCTATCCCCCCTTCCCCGCCCCAAAGAGACAACTGGACTTCCTGTTTTTTTCTTTGAAGACGATTCGCTTCTCCTCCAAGAAGCTTCTTCAGCTCTGACTGGATGGTGGTAAATGCAAGGATTTATACTCCTTGCAGACAGCTGGACATTTGCATCCTTTTTAGAGGGGTGTTGAGGCCTCTTGGAGGTTTACCTGTGTCCTCAGGGTCACCTGAGTGATGCAAATGGGGGTGGAGCCTTCTTGGAATTGCTGAAAGGACTGTGTTGTAGACTGGAGATAGGAGGTGTCGTATCCCTCCCCCTGTTCAATTAGATGCCCTCTTTGACCCCTCTTGCAAACCAGCGGTCCTCTCTGTCCAAAATGTGGACTTTGCTGTCTTCAAAAGAGCGGCCTTTGTCTTTTAAATGCAGATGGACCGCTGAATCTAGTCCAGATGGGTTTGTTCTCCTAGGTTGTGCCATGCGTCTGTAAAATGGCTGTTTTGTTTCCCCAGTGTACAGATCTGAAGATGGCTCACTGCATTGTACTGCCTATAACGCGTTGCTCAGTTTGTGTCTGAGTGTTTTGTCCTTGGGATAGACACCATCTACCTCCAGTCCACAACACGGTCCTGTCAGCACTTTCAAGAAGGCTCCACCCCCATTTGCACCACTCAGGTGACCCTGAGGACGCAGACGAACCACCAAGTGGCCTCAATGATCTTCTAAAATGGATGCAAATGATCAGCTGTCTGCAAACACCCCAACCTTGGATGATGCTTCTCCTCTCTGGGGACCAAGGCAGGGGAGGGAGGGAGGGAGGGAAGGAGGGAGGGAGGGAGGGGGAGGGCAATCAAAACTTACATGGCTGTTCAGCAGGGTGCTTTTGTGCGACGTAATGCCTTCGTTTTTTTGGAGGTTCTCAATGGCCATTTCGAGCTACCCAAAGGAAGCCGGCCGGAAAGAGAAAGAGGGGGAAAAAAAGGAAGAAAAAGGCAAATCAGACACGGGGCATCGGCTGAGCTTCTGCCAGCACAATGCCATGTGCTCGAGGTCTTTCCCCTCCCCCAAAACGGGCCAAAGCAAAACTATGGCAGGCAGGAGAGGGTTAGTGCGGCAGAGACGTGAAAGGGGACTGCGGAGGAGGGCATGCGGAAGAAGCCACACGGCACAGGAGCGAACGCAAAGGGCAGGGGAACGGAGGGCAGGGGAAGGATGGCATCTGCTCGCGCCACGTTTCTAGCCCTCCGTGACTTCCCAAAAGGTGAAATTTCCCACCAGTCGAGCTTGACTCTTGGAATCAATTAGATTTCTGTGGTTCTCTCGGCGACGCAAGAGAAGGGGCTCCCCACGGCTCTGTCGCCACTCTGGTTTAGCCGACAGGTCTGGGATGTCTCCCTTGAGCTTGGTGGTTTTCATGCGGACGTTTCATGACTAGCAAAGCACTGATGATGTTACCTCGTTGGGTAATGAAACGTCTGCCAAGAGAACTACCAAGCTCAGAGAGCACCAAGGACCCCGCAGTTCAATCCTCTCTGGAGCAGGGACGGGCGACTATGGTTGCTTTAAAGCCTGTGGATCTCAACTCCCAGAATTCCTGAGCCAACCGCGCTGGCTCAGGAATTCTGGGAATTGAAGTCCGCAAGTTGTTAAAAAGGTCAAAATGGCTCACCCCTGTTCCGGAGGAAGCGCTAAACGGTAAACCAGTTTGAATAAAGGACGTCCTCCCAGTTGGAACGTGCAATTGGGAAGGTGGGCCTCCCCCCTTGAAGTCTCCCCCCACCCAGTGCCCAGTTGGGACACAGCACCCTTGGCCCCTTGACTTACTGTGGCCGGAGAGGAACGGGAGGTGTGCGACAAAGTGTGCCGGGCGTTTTCCATCCCGCCATGGATGAGATAGGTGCCGGAGCTGGTGACGATCTGGCTGGTGCCCGCACTGTCCAGGGTGAGGCCCACCATGCTGTGGGAGGGGATGGTGGTCGGGGAGGAAGCCCCCGGGCTCACCTGAGCACTGCCCCCTTGCGACTCAAAGTAGGCCGTGGCGCTGCCTGGAGCATAAATCTGGGCCTCGGTGTTGTAGGTATAGGTGGCGCGTCTGTCGAGAAGGAAGGGAGAGAAGGGGAGGGAGGAGAGGGGCTCACTTAGCTTGTGGAACTGATGGACACTTGAATCAAGGCTGCTGAAATCCCAAGAGCGGGGGAAGAGAGAGAGAGGGAGGGAGGGAGGGAGAGAGAGACAGTGAGAATGAGAGGAAGAGAGAGAATGAGAGAGAGAGAGAAAGAGAGAGGGAGAGAGGGAGGAAGAGAGAGAGACAGAAAGGGAGGGAGAGAGAGAATGAGAGAGAGAGAGACAGAGAGAGGGGAAGGGAGTGGGAGAGAAAAAGAGAAAGAGAGGGAGAAAGAAAACGAGAGAAAAAGAGAGAGAATGAGAGGGAGTAAGAGAATGAGAGAGAGAGAAAGAGAGAGGGATTGAGAAGGGGAGAAAGAGGGAGAGAGAAAGAGGGAGAGAGGAGGGGGCGCTTACAGAGTCCCGTTGGCGTATACGGCCTCTCCTCCCTCAATATACTGGACTTCGGCTGGATACACGTGCTGCACCGTTTGCACCTGGAGGAAAGAGGAGATTTTTTCAATGGGTGGGGAGGAGAGATAAAAGCCCCTCTCGGATGCTCTGAGAAAGACTCCCGAGTTCTTAATTCAGGACCCACCCACCCACCCAAAACATAAAAAAGAAATCTGCAGAAACCCAGCGGACGATCTGCTTCTGCAACAGGGACTGAGGTCGATTAGGGGGGAGGTTCTCAGTTCGCAAGAGAGAAGACCCCCCCCCCACTTAAGTGCCTTTGGGTGGCTGGAGTGGGGGGGCATGGGTGTCCAAGGGGTATGATCAAAAAAAAAAAAGGCAAGAGGACTGAGGTCAAAGCTCTGCAATGTGAAAAGTCCTGGCAGCCATCTTGACTTTTTTGACGGTGTCTGGCGGGCCTTCCTGTTGGGGGCATCTGCCAGAGAGCCCCCTCTGCCTGGACTCTCTTCCCACCAGTGAAACAGACCGGCCCCCTGTGCTCCAGGGGAGACGAAGGGAGGAAGCGGTCTGGAAACGGAGTGGGCAGAGAGCAGCCCAATGCCTTTCGACATCATCCCAACCTAGGGCTACCCTCTCTCCCTTCTTTCTTTCTGTTCTTCCTCCCTCCTTCCTTCCTTCCTTCTTCCCTCCCTTCTTTCCTTCTGTTCTTCCTCCTTTCTTCCCTCTCTCCCTCTTTCCTCCTTCCCTTCCTTCTGTTCTTCCTCCTTTCTTCCCTCTCTCCCTCTTTCCTCCTTCCCTTCCTTCTGTTCTTCCTCCTTCACTCTTTCCTTCTGTTCTTCCTCCCTCCCTCCTTCCCCCTTTCCTCCCTCTTTCCTTCCTTTCTCTTCCTATCTCCTTCCTTCCTCTCTCCCCCTCCTATCTCCTTCCTTTTTTCTTCCTCTCCCTCCCTCCCTCCTTCCCTCTTTCCTTCCCTTCTCTCTCTCACCCCTTTCCTCCTCCCCTTCCTTCCCTCTCTCCTTCTGTTCTTCCTCCCTCCCTCCTATTATTACCATACCTTAAAATAATGATGGACTTTGACAGACGCCTGAACAGTAGCCAAGCCCTTAAAAACGTCGGAATTTTTAAAACCGGGGTCCCATTTCATGGTCCTTGTAGTGGGGAGGGCAATGGTGGTGGGTGCCCACCTCTCTCTTGGCAGGAACGGCGGGGCACGTCTGGAGGGTCCTTGGGTGACCCTGGGCCTTTGAAAATTCAGCCCTGAAAGAAGGGGCCAAGACCCCCTAAGGGCCCAGTGGCTCCATCCCCACTTGGCTTGGCCAATTCCCTTTGTCCCAAAGGGAAGTCAGTTAAATGTTCATAAAGTTAGTTAAATGTTCAAAATTCAAATTCAGAAAGGAAGCTGAGATAGGGCCCATGTATGTATGTGTGTAGTGTTTTGTACTCTCAACTTTGCAACCCAGACAGTCCTCGACTTACAACAGTTCACTTAGTAACCGTTCGAAGTTACAACGGGACGGAAACAAAGGGGTTTTAGTTTTTAAAGACTCCGAACCTGGGCTCTTGAAACCGCACTTCATGCATGTTTTTCCACACTTAACGACCGTCGCTCCATCCCTGCGCTCACGCGATCAAGTATTCAGGCGCTGGGCCACGGGGCTCGTATTTACGACGGTCGCAGGATCCCAGGAGGGAGGGAAGGAGGGAGGGAGTGGTCGCACGATCCCCCTTTTGCGACCTTCGGACCAGCAAAGTCAAGGGGGGGTGGGGCAGGAGGGTGGGAAGCCTGATTCACTTAACGACTGGGTGACTCATTTGAGAACTTGCGGCGATTCGTTTAAGAAACGCGGTGAGAAAAGTCGTTAAAAAAGTTGGGGCAAAACTCACAGAACAAACGTCTCACTTAACAATGTAGAATTTGGTCATAAGTTGAGGACTACCTGTACCGGAAGAGCTTTTTTTTTTTTTTAAAGAAATCCTTCCCTGGAGAAAAGCCAGTGGGCTTTGTAAAAACTGGTCGCTCAAAGCTTTTATTGCAAGGCGGAATTTCTCTTCTTGGCTTTTTGACGTGTGTGTGTTTGTGAGTGTGCGTCAGCACTTTGTGTGTAGAAAAAAAGCAAAACAGCAATCTTTTTCTAGCCACAAGGTGGCACTAGAAACCAGGCCATATAATAAAGGTAATCCTCGATTTACGACAATGGATGCCAGAAATCTCCATCACTAAGTGTGGCGGCCGTTAAGTGAGCCTTTGCCCTGTTTTATGACCTTTCTTGCCACGGGGGTTAAGCGAATCCCTGAAATTCTTCAGTTAGTCGCAGGGCTTGTTAAGTGAATCCGGCTTTGCTCACCGGAAGGCCCCTGGCGCCTGGACGCTGCGACCGTCATAAATAGGAGCTGAATTTGTGCACCGTGACCGTGGGGATGCTGCAGCGGCCGTAAGTGTGAGAAACTGGTGGCAAGTCACTTTTTTCAGGGGGGCTTGTCATTTTGAACGATCGCTAAAGAAACAGTCGTAAGTCGGAGACTACCCGGTATTAAGGTTTAAAGATACTAAGATACTAAGGGGGGGAGGGGAGAATGGATTTTTAAACAAAGCAGAGGAAAGGATAATTAATTGGATTCAAACTCTTATTTAAAACATGGGGAATAATAGAAACTTGATTGCCCTACACAAAAAGGCATAAAATTAAACCAAACAACCATTAGGCTTCAAGACCTTAACGTGCAGCTGTTGTAACTCGAGGACTGCCATCCAAACCGGCTCTACATTGTTAGCTGTGGGTTTGTTAACTATCTGGAAATTGATTTTGGAAAATTACAAATGGACTAAGGGGTAGATGGATGGGAAGTAAGATTTCTGAATCCTTTCCCTTGCTTTGTTTAAAATCCATTGGTACCCCCAATTCTGAGGCTGCTTTTTTCTCTTTTGCATTCGTTTCGAACCTTAGCATCTTTAAACCTTAACACAAATGGGCCTCGACTTACGAACTATTCATTGAGTGACCGATTCGAAACGACAACGCACTGGGGAAAAAAAGTGACCCATCCCCGAGTTTTGCACTTAACGACCGTGGCCAGGGGATCAAAATTCCAAAACTGCAACCGTCACATTTATGATGGTTGCAGTGTTCCAGGGTCACTCAATCCCTTTTTGCGACCTTCTGACAAGCAGAGGGAAGGGAAGGTTCACTTAACAGCTGCACAATTCATTTAACGTCGGTGAAGGGGTGGGGGCTTTCAATTGTGGTCATATGTCGAGGACTTGCCTGCATCCAAGTTGTTACTTTTTTTAAAAAATTTGATTTATATGCTGCCCTTCTCCGGAGACTCAAGGCAGCTTACAATGCGTTAAGCAATAGCCTTCATACTTCTGTATATTTTATACAAAGTCAGCTTATTGCCCCCACAAATTGGGTCCACAATTTACCTACCTTAGAAAGGATGGAAGGCTGAGTCAACCTGGAGCCTGGGGAGATTCGAACTTACAATAATTGCAGACAGCTGGTGTTAATCACAATGCTTTAGTCTGCTGAGCCACCAGGCCCTTTACTGTTGTTGTTTTTCCTCCAAATTTGGAAGAAAAACCTTTGCAGGCTGCAAATTCTCCAATGTTCTTCGGCCCCATTAGTAGCTCCTGAAACGGAGCCCCTGGTTCCAGGGGAAGGGGTGGGGGTGGGTGGGTAGCAGGGTGACTCCCCCCTCTCCCTTTGTGCCCCATCCCAAGAATTTACCTGCTGGGCTCTGGGCAGAGTCAGCTCCGGCATTGGCACACCTTTGGGGGCGGAACTCGTGGCTTGGACCAAAACTCTCTGGGAAAAAGAAAGGGTGGGAGGGGTCAGTTGGGGAGGGGGGCCTGACACATTCACCCCTTGGCCAGCAGCATTTCAGCCCACATCCCGATGGCATCAAGGAGCCCTTCGGGAAACGCCCTTCGGCTTGAGTGAGGGGGTTGGACTAGATGACCGACAAGGTCCCTTCTGCTAATCTGTATCTGTATCTGTTCTGGGTGAAACGGATCATAGGTTCTAAACCTGACTCGCTGGGGGGTTGGCAAATCCAGTTTATCAGGATGGGCTATCGGGGTTTGGCCATTATTCAACCGTGGCTTTCTTTTTTTTAATTTGATTTCTATGCCGCCCTTCTCCGGAGACTCAGGGCGGCTTACAATGCATTAAGCAATAGCCTTCATCCTTTTATATATTTATACAAAGTCAGCTTATGGCCCCCACAAACTGGGTCCTCAATTTACCCACCTTAGAAAGGATGGAAGGCTGAGTCAACCTGGAGCCTGGTGGGATTCGAACTGACAGTAATTGCAGGCAGCTGGAGTTAATCACAACGCATAATCACAACACATTAGTCTGCTGAGCTATCCAGGCTTGAATGAACCAGCCATTTGTAGGATACTTTCGTTGCCCAAGACTCGTCTTTTCTCAAACTTGGCAACTTTTAAGAGATGTCGACTTCAACTCCCACAATTCTCCAGCAGAGAGAATTCCCCAACGTGGCAGGCTGGGGAATTCTGGGAATTGAAGTCCACATCAGTGGTGGGTTTCAAATTTTTTTTTACTACCCGTTCTGTGGGCGTGGCTTGGTGGGCGTGGCAGAAGGATGCTGTAAAATCTCCATTCCCACCCCACTCCAGGGGAAGGATACTGCAAAATCCCCATTTCTTCCTGATCAGCTGGGACTCGGGAGGCAGAGAATAGATGGGGGGGGGGGGCAGTCAGAATTTTTAACTACTGGTTCTCCGAACGACTCAAAATTTCCACTACCAGTTCTCTGGAACTGGTCAGAACCTGCTGAAACCCACCTCTGGTCCACGTCTCTTAAAGTTGTTAAGGCTGGGAAACATCACCTTAGAATAGACTAGAATAACAGAGTTGGAAGGGGCCTTGGAGGTCTTCTAGTCCAACCCCCTGCTTAGGCAGGAAACCCTACAGCATTTCAGACAAGTGGTTGTCCAACCTCTTCCTAAAGACATCCAGTGTTGGAGCATTCACAATTTCTGGAGGCAAGTAGTCCCACTGGTTAATTGTTCTCACTGTCGTGCCAACCTCCCCGTCTCTTTCTGACATGGTCACTCAACGCAGCCACGGTCTTACCACGCAGCTCTCATCACCACGCCTCTTGGAGAAAGGCGGTGACGTCAAACCAGCCAACGAGGCTACGAAAGACCAACGGGAGGGGAGAGCTTCCCTGTCCAGGAACACTCTATCTCAACCCGCTCAGGTCTCTTGCAACTCGAGTCATTTGGCACCAGTGGGAAACCTCCCTGCTTTTTCGGCTCAAACACTCCCCCCCCACCAAAAGAAAAAGGCAATGGACACATTTTATTCAAAAAGTTAAGACACTTTTGTGAGCGTGGAATAAAATTTGTCATTTGGAAAAGGTGCTCCCAGACTCCTTCCAGCTTTTTGTGACCAGAATTAAGAGAGTTCGAAGGGACTTTTGAGGACTTCTAGTCCACCCCCCCTCCTAAAGTATACAAATTTGAATAAACTAAATTTGAATAAACTAAAGCAGGAGACCCAATACTATTTCAGACAAGTGGCTGTCCGGTCTCATCTTGAAAGCTTCCAGGGATGGAGCACCCACAGCTTCTGGTGGCAAGAAGTTCCACTGATGAATTGGTCTAATTATCAGGAAATGTCTCCTGGATTCCAGGTTGCTTCTCTCCTTTGCCCGTTTCCATCCGTTGCTTCTTGTCCTGCCCTTCAGGGGCTTTGAAGAACAGGTGGATCCCCTCACGGAACTGAATTTTGAGGGGGCTGGACTAGAGGACCTCCAAGGTCCCTTCCAGCTCTACTCTGATTCGGATTCTTTTTTTGTGGCAGCTCCTCAGCTAGAGGAGTCCTTCAGGTGTTTAAGCCTGCAGGGCTCCAAACTCTTCCTAAAATCTCAACATTATTATTATTTTTTTTTTCATATTGTGGCGACCAAAACTGGATGCAATGTTGACCCTTGACTGATGCAGCTCTGGCTCCTACATTCGACTGTCTTTTCCGATTCAAGAACTCGGAGATTTTATACCCCGCATAAAAATACCCCAGGAGTCCAAGAAGAGACAGGCCCCGGGCGTGCAAAGTGGGGGAGTCCGGTGGGGGACGGACGACAGGCGGGTCGTCCTCTGGAGGCCAAAGAGGAGAGGCCTTACCTGCTGGGAAGCTGGGCCGGGCTGGGCCGAGGCCGAGGTGCGGAGAGCCACAGGGGTGGCCGAATTGGAGCCCTCCTCGGAAGTCTGCATGCTTGGCTCTGGGAGAGAGAGAGAGAGAGAGAGAGAGAGAAGGGTGGGGAAGGGAATTTCTTCAGTCGGTCATTTCAGCCTCTTTTTAGGACAAACGGGGCTCGGTCTGGAGTCGTTGGTGGGCAGCCATGACGGAAGAGCCAGTCCCAAAAGTCTGAAAGGAGGTTTTGGGGAAACTCACCAGTTTAACCATTTGAATCAGTCATTACTTCAATAGTTCTCTCTCTCTCGCTCTCTCTCATACACACACTTTCTCTCTCTCTTCCTCTCCCTCTTTCTCTTTTCCTTTCTTTCTCTTTCCCTCTCTCCCTTTCTCTCTCTCTTCCTCCCTGCCCTTCTTTCTCTCTCCTTTCCTCTCTTTTTCCCTCTCTTTTCCTCTTTCCCTTTTTTCCTTTCTCTCTCTCTTTCTTTTTCTTTCTTTCTCTCCCTCTTTCTCTCTACCTTTCTCCCTTTTTTCTCTCTTTTCAACTCTCTCTCCATCTTTCTCTCTCTCTTTTTCTCTTCCTTTTTCTCCCTCCTTCTTTTTCTCTCTCTTCCTTTGTCTCTTCCGCTCTCTCCATCTTTTCCTTTCTTTCTCTCTTTTCCTCTCTTCTTCCCTCCCTCTCTGTTCTCTTTTATCTCTCTCTTCCTCTCTCTTTCCCTCTCCCTTTCTCCCTCTTTCTGCTCCTTCTCTTTGTTCCTCTTTCTCCCTTCCTCTTTCTGTCTTTTTCATCTGTCTTTCTCTTTCTCTGTCTCCATTTTTCTCTCTCCCTTTCTCCCCCCTTTCTCTTCCTCTCTTTCTCTCTCTCTTCCCCTCTCTTTTCTTTCCTCCCTTTTTCTCTTCCTCTCTCTCTCCATCTCTTGCTTTTCCTCTCTCTCTCTCTCTGCGAGAATTAAAACCCTTAAAATTGCTAAATCGCACAATCAAGCGGAATATTCCTTGGCACACGTGAAGTATTAACCCACAATTTCTTTTTAGGAGAGAAGCCATCAACTTCCTGACATAACAAAGAATACCGTGAGAATTATTTTTGTCCAAATGAAAGGAAATAACAACAACAACAACAACAACAACAATAATAATTGGTGATGCACGGATTGAAGATAAGCAGCAAGAAAAAATCACATAGTAACAGGTCTTGCAAATTGAAGTTGAGCGACTGTGGAAAAAGAAATTGTGTATTGTCCCGATTGTAATTGGAGCCCTTGGAGCAATACCCAAAGGGCTACCCCGCTATTTAGAAATTCTAAATTTACCGGACTTGAACATTTTGACTCTACAAAAAACCACCTTACTCGGAACAGCTTACATCCTCCAACGATACCTTAACAGTTCCTAGGTCCTTGGTTAGGACTCGAGCTGCTGAGCTATTAACCAGCCTCAAAGGCTGTGAATCTCACTACAGATTAACTAATGATAATAATGATAATAATGATGATAATAATGATGATAATAATAATAATAATAATAATAATAATAATAATAATAATATAAAAAAAACCCAGGGAGGTCCTCCTGGCAACCATTGACCCTCACCAGACCCAGGAACTACAGGACAAGAATGAGGGAGAACTTTTCAAAACTGAAGTAAGGATTTGAAAAAGAAGTTTAGCCCCTTTTCTTCATCCAAGCCAATGGATGCATTTGCAAAGCCCGGGGGAAATTCCCCAGGGTTGGTCTTTCCAGAGTGGGCCCCTCTCCTGTGCCACAAGTGAGGTCTGGAGGTCCAGGTGGGTTCCCTGAACTCTGCAACAGGCTTTCTGTATTATATGCTCGATTAACAACAAATAACAATCAGAATAGAGCTGGAAGGGACCTTGGAGGTCCTCTAGACTAACCCCCTGCTGAAGCATACCGTACCATTTCAGACAAGGGGCTGTTCAGACTCCCCTTAAAAAAACAAAACACCTTCCAGTGTTGGAGCAACTTCTGGAGGCAAGTCGTTCGACAGATTAATTGTTTTAACCGTCAGGAAAATTCTCGTTACTTCTAAGTTGCTTCTCTGCTGGTAACCAGGATAAAACTCAGCCTTCAGGAACTATCACGGAGCAGACGATATAACCCTCAAGGCTAGTTTCTGGAAATTTGCCCCTTGAGTAAGACCCTGTACAGGTAAGAATAACCGAGTTGGAAGGGGGGCCCTTGAGGTCTTCTAGTCCACCTCCCCTTGCCCAAGCAGGAGACCTCATCCCATTCTGGACAAACGGTTGTTCAGTCTCTTTTTTGAAGCACCCACAAGGTCTGGTGGCAAGCTGTTCCACCGGTTAACTGTTCTCATTGTCAGGAAATTCCTCTTTAGTCCTCTAGGTTGAGTCTCTCTTGGATTAATTTCCATCCATGGTTTCTTCTCTTTTGCCTTCTGGTGCTTTGGAAAAAACCCATCGATCAGAACAGACCTGGAAGGGCCCTTTGGAGGTCTTCTAGTCCAACCCTCTTGCTCAAGTGGGAGACCCCAGCTGACACCTCCCCTCTTCTTGGTGGCAGCCCCTCATTTTGGGGGTGAGACGTCTGAGATGGGTGGCATCCACATCCGATGGAGGAGAAAGGCCAAGACAATGTCCGAACTGCCCCCCCCCGCCCCTTGTGGGGCTTCGTAAGCTGGCTAAAAGGCTGCTCTCTCGCAAGCCGCTTGCGTCATTCATCACACCAGGCAAACGCTGACAAGCAGAGCCGGGCTGGACAGATGGAGTCGCTAGCAACCGTCTGTTTACCAAGACCTGGCTCCGTTTCCAGGCAGAGAGCGTGCAAGAAGAAAATACAGCCATTCTTTGCAAAGAGAGAGAGACAGAGAGAGACAGAGAGAGACAGAGAAAGAGAAAGAGAGACAAAAAGACAAGACAGGAAAGGAAAGGAAAGGAAAGGAAAGGAAGAGAAAGAAAGGGAAGAGGAAAGGAAGGGAAAAAGGAAAGGAAGAAGGGAAGGAAAAGAAAAAGGAAGGAAAGAGGCAGGGGAAGGGAGGGAGGGAAGAAAGAAGGAAAGAAAAAGAATTAAAAGAAGAAAGAGGAAGGAAGGAAGGAAAGGAAAGGAAAGGAAAGGAAAAGGAAAAGGAAAAGGAAAAGGAAAAGGAAAAGGAAAGGAAGGGAAGGGAAGGGAAGGGAAGGGAAGGGAAGGGAAGGGAAGGGAAGGGAAGGGAAGGGAAAGGATTTTGCCTCAGGAGCTTTGCCAGCCCGTCCCGTGACTCAGGAGAAGCCCCCTCCACCCTCCAATTCTGAATCTCTGGATGCTTCTGAGCTCCAAGAACCCCACTGCCAAGTCTGCAAACGGCAGCAATGTTGGCAAAGGGACCGTTTGGCTTGTTATTAAAGGGGAGAACAGCAAAACGAAGACAGAGCTGGAAGGGACCTTGGAGGTCTTCTAGTCCAGCCCCCTGCTGAAACATGAGACCCTACCCCATTTCAGACAGATGGCTGTCTGGCCTCTTCTGGAAAACCTCCAGTGACGAAGCTCCCACAACTTCCAAAGGCAACTTCTGTTCCATGGGTATCATTGTCCTCACTACCAGAAAATTTCTCTTTTATTTCCAGGTTGAATCTCTCCTTGATTAGTTTACATCCATTATTCCTTGTCTGGCCTTCAGGTGCCTTGGAAAACAGGTTTTTAACAGATTAACAGAGTTGGAAGGGAACTTTGAGGTCATCTAGTCCAACCCCTTGCCCAAGCAGGAGACCCTACTCATCATTTCTGACAGATGGCAGTCCAGTTCTCTTCACTAGACTAGCCAGGCCCAGTTCCTGCAACCGTTCATCGTATGTTTGAGCCTCCAGTCCCCTCATCCTCTTGGTTGCTCTCCTCTGTGCTTTTTCTAGTGTCTCAACATCTTTTTTATTGTGTGGTGGCCAAAACTGAATGGAGGACTCTAGGAGTGGCCTTCCTAAGGCTTTATAGAGTGGTCTTAGTACCTCCCTTGATCTTGATTGTCTCCCTCTGTTTGAATCCCTTTCTGATTTTATCCTCCTGCAAGGGAGACTGGGCTGGATCAGGCAACTTTCACCAGCCAACCATTTTCAGGTAGGCTGCCGAAAGGTTTTGAATCTCTGTCTCCTCCCTCTGAATTCAACAATCTAGTCTAAAGAAAAGAAGAATTGGGGGGCACATAATAGCAGCATTCCAGGATTTGAGGGGCTGCCCCAAAGAAGAGGGGGGGGTCAACCTATTCTCATGGCAGCTAATCAAGGAGGAGAAGCAACCTGGAATGAAGGAGAAGCTTCCTGACAGTGAGGACAATTAACCTGTGGAACAGCTGGCCACCAGAAGTTGTGGGTGCTCCATCCCTGGAGGTTTTTAAGAAGAATGTAGATCAGTGATGGCTAACTTTTTTGCCGTCGCATGCCAAAAGCGTGGGGGAGCGTGGGGGGGGGGGGTTTGCACGCATGCATGCCCACGCTTATAACTCAATGCCCCCCCACACATGCACACGCGATCCCCTCCCTGCTTTTGGCACGCAACAGCAAAAAGGTTACCGGTGGGCCTGGTAGGCCCCTTTTTCACTCTCCCCAGGCTCCAGAGGCTTTCTTGGAGCCTGGGGAGGGCGAAAACAGCCTTCCCCAACCCCCCGGAGGCTGGAAATTACTTGTTTCCCGACTTCCGGTGGGCCCAGAAGGCCCAAAAATCAGCTGGCCGCACTGGAGCGGAGCTAGGGCAATGCTTGCATGCCCACAGATATGGCTCCGTGTGCCACCTGTGGCACACAGGCCACAGCTTCGCCATCAGGGGTCTCGACAGTCACTTACCTGAAATAGTATAGGTTCTCCTGTCTGAGCAGGGG
Organism: Masticophis lateralis; assembly: GCA_030761175.1. Lineage (NCBI taxonomy): Eukaryota > Metazoa > Chordata > Lepidosauria > Squamata > Colubridae > Masticophis > Masticophis lateralis. The sequence continues at coordinate 351,675,936 of JAUDYJ010000001.1, read as the reverse complement.
CTGGATTACAAGACCTCTCAGGTCCCTTCTAATGTAAATCTCGCCACTAACCCATGCGGGACACTGGAGGTCTTTAGAGGGCCTTCCATGAAAAACAAGCCAACTTACAAACTACAGGTAGTCCTCAACTTATGACAGATTCATTTAGTGACCATTCAAATTTACGACAGCACTGAGGGAAAAAAGGGGGCTTTCACCCTTCCGACCTTTGCAGCAGAACCCATGGTCTCGTATGATCAGAAATTCTGGCGCTTGGCAACCGCTCCATACTTATGACCGTCTCTGGGTCCCGAGGTTAACGTCAATCCCCTTTGGCAACTTTCTGATAAGCGCCGTCCACGGGGAAGCCGTGTTCACTTAACAACCGTGGCAAGAATGGTCGGTCAAACAGGGCAAAACACTTTTAACGTATGTCTCCCTTAGCAACATAAATTCTGGGGTCAGGGGTGGTCGTAAGTCGAGGACCACCTGGACAAACAACTACAGACCAAAAGGCAAAGCTGCAGCACCCTTTTTGCACGATTCAAAACAGCCCTTAAATCGTGCCAGTCCTTTGCCGTGGATTTTCAAGATTAAGCTTTTTTTTTAAATTTTGGGTCAGCTTGCCCAATATTTAAAACAGAACCAAATCAAACGGTGGCAGCTGTTAAGTTGTGGTTTGTGTGTGGGTGTGTGTTTGCAATTAATGAACTCTCCAGAAAGAGGGAAGAAAGGGGTCCTCCTTTTACTGACCTCGGAAGGACGGAAGGCTGAGTCAACCTTGAGCCTGGTGAGATTCGAACTGCCCAATTGCAAGCAGCCAGCAGAAATGGCCTGCAGTACTGCACTCTAACCACTGCGCCATCACGGCTCCTAATAATCACATGGCAATGAGGGTCAAATCGGACAAGCAGTCACACTGGGACGGCTTGAGGCCGATTGGCTCCGACCCACTGCCCGACATTACATTATATACCTCCAACCCACAAGCACCTGACGTTGTCATAACAACTTTAGCGCCTACAGTTGGCATTCAGTTCCTCCTTTCCCACAAGCCCAGCTCCCCCCATCCTGGAAAAGAAGGTCTGGGGAAAGCTGACCCACATTAAAACATATGGGCAGGTTACAATTTTGATATACTGATTAATATCCAATCTATTTCAGGCCTTACTAATACATATATGTAAAAGCTTTGAGCCAAAGGCAAAGCTCTCTATTACGTGTATTTTTCCCTTTCCCGGAAGGGACCACGGAGATCTCCTAGTCCCGTGAGGGCGAACCTATTTTCAGGCCTTCTGGGCCCACTGGAAGTAGGGAAACAGGCTGTTTCCTGCCTCCGGAGGGCCTTGGGGGGAGGGGGCATGTTTTTCGCTCTCCCCAGGCTCCAGAGCCTTTCTAGGAGCTTTGGGAGGGTGAAAATGGCCTTCCGGTCCCGCCAGAAGTCAGCAAACGGGATGTTTCCGGCCTCCAGGTGGGAAATGGGGAAGGCCGTTTTCACCCTCCCCTGGTTCCTAGAAAGGCTCTGGAGCCTGGGGAGGGCGAAAAATGGGCCCACCGTGCCATCGCATGCCAAAAGGGGGGGGAGTGCAGGGGCATCACGCGTGAGGGAGCGGGGAGCATAGAATTATGGGTGTGGGAACGCGTGCGCACAGCAGCCCCCCATGTTCCCCTCGCTTTTGGCACATAATGGCAAAAAGGTTAGCCATCACTGTCCTAGTCCATCCCCACCCTCTCTCTCTCTCTCTCTCTCTCTCTCTCTCTCTCACACACACACACACACACACACACTGCAAATAGGAATTCCAAGACCACCCAGAACTGCAGCTCTGCCAAGACTCCCAGTCTGACGGTCAGTAAAGGAACCGGTGTAAGTCAGGGATTAGGACGGTCGCAGTGTCCCCTTTTGTGACAGTCTGACAAGCTAAGTATACGGGGAAGCCAGATTCACTTAGTAACCAGGTTGCTCACTTAACCAGAAATTCGCTTAACCCCAGTGGCAAGGAAGGCTGTAAAATGGGGGCAAAACCCACCTAACGACTGCCTGGCTTAGCAATGACAAATTTGGGTTCAGCCGTGGTCCTAAGTCAAGGACTATTTGTTGTTTAAATTCACCAAGAATTCACCCAGAACTCTGGATTTCCTCACCCCCACACTTCAGTCCTAATTCTGCCCCCCCCCTCCCAGGAAGCCTCACCCTCTCCACCTGCGATGGGGACATTCAGTGTCAGACTACCTCACAAGGCTGTAAGGAAGATTACAACTGTTCAAATCCTTGTGTCCGTTGTGTGTCTCCCCACCCCCCCAGCATCTGGAACATTTGTTGCTGTTGTTATATCCTTTCCTCAGGCTGAGCCTATTTTTTTGGACATCTTCGCACCCCGGATAATGTGGGAAAAGGAGGCTTTTGCAAAACCAGACGCACACATAAAATTAAAAAAAAAAACACCCAGCCAGGCTCTCTGCAATTATGGAAGAGGTTTGATGGCTTTAGAATAGGATAGAGCTGGAAGGGACCCTTGGAGGTCTTCTAGTCCAACCCCCTGCTCAAGCAGGAGAACGTATACCATTTCAGACAGCTGGTTGTCCAATCTGATGGAGCGCCCACAATTTCTGGTGGCAAGCTGTTCTAAAATAGAATAATGAAATTGGATTTTTAAAAATGATATAAAACGGGGTCAGTCTAGATGATCTCTGAAGGACCCCTTTCTTTAGTATTGGGTTCAAAAGGTAAAACCACAGAAATAATTAACCTTTCTCAGCTGTCAAGCTCAGGAAACATTATCAGGAGTAAAATATCACACTTAGCCAAGTAGAGGCAACCACAGACCTCACCGCAGGAACTTAGATAAGGTTTGCGAGAACACCTGTGTTCCTCTTAAAGAGGGAATACACATTAGTACGCTTGTAGGAATTAGTAGCAAGGGAAATGGGGGGGGGGTTGTTGCGATGGGCTGTCAGAAATGTAACCAATCATAAGATGTTAAAAGTATGTATTTAAGTTACTGCATCATAATATTTCGGGATTCAGTGTTTTGCTTCTTGTGTTGCACTGAGTCTTGCCCAATAAACCTCTCTGATCACCCACGGAAATCTTGTGAGTCTCAATTTCTATAACAGTTCCACTGGTGAATTGTCCTCACTCTGAGGAAGTTTCTCCTTATTTCCAGGTTGCTTCTCTTCTTGATTAGTTTCCATCCATTGTTTCTTGTCCAGCCTTTGTGTGCTTTGGAGAAAAAATGGACCCTCTCTTCTTTGGGGCAGGCCCTCAAATAGTAGCATAACTACTATTTTAGTAGTAATAGTAGTTACTATTACTAGTAATAGTAACTTTGGGGGGGGGAGGATACTGCAAAATCTCCATTCCCACCCCATTCTGGGGCCAGCCAGAGGTGGTATTTGCTGGTTCTCTGAACGACTCAAAATTTCCGCTACCGGTTCTCCAGAATCTGTCAGAACCAGCTGGAGTTCACCCCTGCTACAGACCCCTGACATCCTGGACATAAACCGTTTCAACTCCTACCCTCAAAATGACACTATGGAGCACTGCACACCAGAACAACTGGACAGAAGGACAGTTCCACCAGCCACCCCCATGCCATCACTCTGCTAAACAACTCATTCCCACAACACCACACTTAGTAAGGCTGTATTACTATTCTTCTCCTCATCTTTCCTATTACCTATCTCCTTTTCTACTTATGACTATAATGTTGTTACTTGTTACTTGTATCTTTATTTTATTTTATTTTTTAATTTGATTTATATGCCACCCTTCTCTGGAGACTCAGGGCGGCTTACAATGCATTAAGCAATAGCCTTCATACTTTTGTATATTTATACAAAGTCAGCTTATTGCCCTCACAAACTGGGTCCTCAATTTACCCACCTTAGAAAGGATGGAAGGCTGAGTCGACCTTGAGCCTGGCTAGGACTGAATTCGCAGTAATTGCAGGCAGCTGGATGTCAACTACTGCCTTAGTAGAAGGCATTAGCCTCCTACGCCACTCAGGCTCATATCTTATGACAAGGCTTATGACTTGTGGGAAGCCTCCCACCCCACCCCGAAGAATGAAATATTTTGGGAAATATTTAAAAAAGGCAGAATATTTTATTTCCCCAAAGGAGAAATGGAGAAACATGTTCTTAAGAGGCAGAAAACAGCCCTCAAGTTCTTTCTTAATAGCCCACAGCAGATGCTGCTCATTAAGAGATAATGAGCTTATTGAAAGAGGAAACCAACTATCTAGATGGTTCCATTCATAAGCAAAGCAAATACTGCCAGCAGAAGCCCATTCAAGAGAGGATGTTTGGAAACTCCTTGCAGCTGAAGTTTGGCAGCTAACAAAAGCAGTATGGTAGGATTGGAGCAAGCTGCCCCTCACCCAAAAAGCCTAACACACAGGACAGCCATCAGCCACAATAGGAACTACCCAACACCCTTTCAGAACACTAAGCCCCTTCATCGCACAATTCCTCCCAAAGCAGCTCAAACTTCAAAGCCACAGAAACCTAGAAAGATCCATCCACTCCTTCAACCATTTGGTCAGCTGCCCCAGAACCGCATGCTGTGAGTCTGTTCACCAATAAACAGAGTCCTCCTTTCCAATCAGCCTCCATGTTATCTCCAGCGTCTTTCTCCCAGCTGAACCAGATGGATCTTTTCCCCCTAACAGATTCATATTGTTTTATTTAGTTTTCCTAGTATGATTTATGTTGATTGCTTATTTAGTGTCCTGTGACTATCCCTAAGTGTTGTATCTTATGATTTAGGATGAATGTATTTTTACGATGACTACAATTGTGATTGATCACTTGTGGCTTTTAGGTACCAAAACAAATCCGTTGTGTCTCAAATCACACTTGGCCAATAAAGAATTCAATTTTATTCTATATATTATGCCTCTCCCCACCCCATCATATCCTTAGCTTCCCCCAGAAGTCTCTGGTGGACTAGTGCAATAAAAGTAACCTGGTTTTAGTTTACAAAGGAGATCATCGTAGATTTTAGAAAGAGCCAGCATGGTCGTCCTCTACTCGGTATCAAGGATGGAGCCGTGGAGGTGGTCAACAGTATCTGGGGGTGCAGATAACAATCTGACTTGGTGTCTTCCTATATTATCTTTCATGAAGCATGTAAACCAGCTGTCTGCATTTTCTGCATCGGATGAGGAGAGCACATCTTTCTCCTTCTTGTCCTGGCCACTTTTTACAGAGGCACGATCGAGAGCATTTTAATAAACTGCATCCCTGTTCGGTTTGGTGGCCGCAGTGCCTCAGATAGAAAGTCCCTACAGAGAGTGGTGAGGACAGCAGAGAAGTTTATAAGAAGCTCGCTTCTCATTATTCAAGATGCTGCTTATCTAAGCTATGTGCTTAGAGCTTGGAGCATTGTTAGAGACACCACACCAGTGGTGAGTTGCTACCAGTTTGGGAGAACCTATAGCAGCGGCAGCGAGAGGCTCCACTCACCTGCCTGGACATCATCAAATATGCTCTGTGCATGTGCAGAAGTGGCGTATGTGCGAGCGAACAGGTAGCAAAGGTAAGTGAAACCCACCACTCTCCCACACACCCACTCCAAGGTCTGTTTCTCTTGCTCTCCTCTGGGAGGAGGTTTCAAAGTATTTCGGGCAGGACTAACCAATTCTGCAATAGCTTTGTTCCCTAGGCCATCTGTCTGGCAAACTTACAAGATTCGTTTCTCTCGCCATGTACATCCAAAATACTTCCGAACGAGACTATGTTGTTTCTCCAAGTCATATAATATATGTGGGTACATGCATAATTTTGTATTTACTTATTTATCTTGTCATGTATATGTTTATATTAGAGGTGGAGACCCTTTCAGAGCTGTATGCAGAGTAATTTCATTTTAATGTATGTCGATTAGTCTATAAAGTGACAATATATCCTATCCTATCCTATCCTATCCTATCCTATCCTATCCTATCCTATCCTATCCTATTTCTATTCTATTCATTCCTCTATTCTATTCTGCATTCTATTCCTATTCTCTTCTCTTCTCTTCATTATTCTCTTCTCTATTTATTCTATTCTGTATCTATTCTATTCTCTGTTTATTCTATTCTATTTTGTATATTCTGTATCTATTCGATTCTGTATCTATTCTATTCTATTCTGCATTCTATTTCTCTTCTCTATTTATTCTCGTCTCTTCCATATCTATTCTATTCTATTCTATTCTATTCTATTCTATTCTATTCTATTCTATTCTATTCTATTCTATTCTATTCTATTCTCTAATTCTATTCTGTATTTATTCTATTCTATAATTCTATTCTGTATCTATTGTATTCTGTATCTATTGTATTCTGTATCTATTCTATTCTATTCATTCCTCTATTCTATTCTGCATTCTATTTCTCTTCTCTATTTATTCTCTTCTATTCTGCATCTATTCTGCATCTGTTCTATTCTATTCTATTCTGTTCTGTTCTGTTCTGCTCTGCTCTGCTCTGCTCTACTCTCCTCTCTACTGTACTCTACTGTACTGTACTCTACTCTGTTCGATTGTAACTCTGCATTCTATTCCATTCGATTCCATTTTTCTATTCTATGCTCTGTTATCCAAAAAGAAGGGTTGGAAAGGGGAAGGGTTTTTTTTCTCCCCTCTCTCAAGATTATTGTTGCAAAGCGCCCGGCTTCTCCGGCGTCTCCATAGAGAGAAGATTTCATTCCACACATCCCCCGCGCCCCCCCTCCGCCTCGGAAGGCCTGACCCGACAGCCCGATACATTTCGGGCGCTTCCAAGGGCGAGGAGGGAGGGGGAACGGAACAGCTTTTGTTTGGTTTGGGAAGCTTTCTCTCCGTCGCCGGGGCAACCGTCGCCGGGAACCAATCGGGAGCCGAGCGCGTCGCCCGGGGCAACCGTTGTTACTCGGTCAACAATGCGGCGGCTCCCGGGATTAATTGCACATCTGCAGGCTTCACTTCGGCTGCTCCCCCCCCCCCCGTTCTGTGCGCCCCCTCCCTCCCCCTTGCACCTGATGCTTTCGCTGCGCGGCGGGAGGGTTGCGCTCCATCCATGCACAAAGTTGCGCGGAGGGAGGGATGGAAGAGAAAGCCAGAGCAGCTTTCAAACTTTCCTCCCCACCCACCCCGTCCGGATTTTTCCGGAGCGGGAGGGATGTGTGAGCCCCGTTTGGTCCGCCCGGCTGCCCTTGCAAGCCTCAGCAAGAGCAAAGGCGACCTTGACCCGGGATAATCTTGGAAGGAGCAGCTTTCCGGGGTAATCCCACCCTCGCGCCGCTTCGGGAGGAAACGGTGCGCCAAAGGCTTTATTTCTGCAAATCAGGATCAGGCGCAAACATCCCGGGAAGCTTTCAAGAAGAGACTAGACTGCCACCTGTCAGAAATGGTATAGGGTCCCCTGCTTGGGCGAGGGGGTCGGACTAGATGACCTACAGGGTCCCTTCCAACTCTGTTCTTCGTTTCCTGAATCTGATCGGGCCCCTTCAGTGCAAACCTGGAGGCTGGGCTCTCGCCAACCTTGGCAAACTTTAAGACTGGCGGATTTCAGCTCCCAGATTTCCCCAGCCAGCCATGTCGGAGCTGAAGAAGTGTCTTGGATGAGAAGCGAAAGGACTTCAAAGTGTGGGAAGCCCCTCCACACTCCCAGAAGAATGAAATATTTTGGGAAATATTTAAAAAAAGGCAGAATATTATATTTCCCTAAAGGAGAAATGGAGAAACATGTTTTTTTTAAAAGAGGCAGAAAGCAGCCCCCACCTTAAGAGATAAAGAGCTTATTGAAAGAAGACACGTATCTAGATTGCGCTATTCATAAGCAAATACCCTCACCCAAGATCTAACACAGGACAAAAGCCATTAAGCCACAATAGGAATTGCCCAACACCCTTTCGGAGCACTCCAAACTTCAACCAAACTTAGCTCAGACAAACACCTAGGATTTACATTCTCACTTTTGCCTATAGAGCCAGGTATGACCCCTCCACGACCCCTTGGGAATCTGACAACAGCCAATAGAAGACATGTTCTTGCGCAGGAACAGGAAGCTCAAGTGCAAAGCCCAAAGAAGGTATAAAACCCCTCACTCTCAATTCCATTTTTGGTCAGCTGCACCAGAACCACAGACCCATCTGGTTCTGCTTCATCAATAAACCATATTTCCAATCAGCCTCCATGTTTCCAGTATCTTTCTCCTGGCTTGGAACTGAACTGGATGGATATTTCTTCCCACAAAAGACAAAACCAGAAAGTCCAGTGGCCTCCTGAAAAAAAAAAAGAAGGATCTTTGGGACACCTAGGGCCTGAATGACTTGAGAATTGCTACAGGCTTTTAACCGGTGGAACGGCTTGACGTCATGGGTGCTCCATGATCACTGGAGGCTTTGAAGAAGAGGCTTGACAGCCACTGGTTTGAAATGTTATAGATTCTCCTGATTGAGGCAGGGGGCTGGACTAGAAGACCTCCAAGGTCCCTTCCAGCTCTATTGTGATTGAAATAAGTGCTACCACCCACTATTCAGATGACATCCCACCTCCCTCCCTCGTCACTTCCCGCTTGGACTACTGCAATGCTCTCTACATGGGGCTCCCCTTGAGGAGCACCCGGAGGCTCCAGCTGGTCCAGAATGCAGCTGCGCGGGTGGTTATGGGAGCGACGTGGTGCTCCCATGTGACCCCCCCCCCTCCTGCGTGAGCTGCACTGGCTCCTGGTGATCTTCCGGGTGAGCTTCAAGGTTTTGGTTACCACCTTTAGAGTGTTCCATGGCATCGGACCGGAGTGTCTACGAGACCGTCTTCTGCCACCAGTAGCCTCCCACTGACCAGTACGCTCCCATAGAGAGGGGCTCCTCAGGGTACCGTCGGCCAAAGAGTGTCGACCGGCGGCCCCCAGGGGGAGCGCCTTCTCTGTGGGGGCACCTGCCATCTGGAACGAGCTCCCCCCGGAGATACAGAGGATCCCGGATCTGCGCACTTTTCGCCGTGCTCTCAAAACATTTTTATTCCAGCAGGCTGGCCTGGCCTAACGCTCCCTTTTAAATTGCTCTTAAATTGCTTTTAATCTGGCTTTTAATCTGTTTTATAAATTGGGTGTTTTAAATTTGATTTTGGGCCAAAACATTTAATCTATTTTAATGGGTTTTTAAGGTTTGTATTGGCTGTGTTTTATTTTTTGGCTGTTCACCGCCCTGAGTCCTTCGGGAGTAGGGCAGTATATAAATTTAATACAATCAAAATCAAATCAAACCAATCCTTTTCCTTGGGTTCTTTCAGGTGAGAACGTGGTAGAGCTGCATCGGGCCTGGATGAGGGCCATTCATCCAGAGAAGGCGGAGGAAGATGGGTGTGGGTTGCCCACAGCCCAGATGTTTAACAGGTTCTTCAAAGGTTGTAGTCCCGAGAGAGAGGGGTGCATAAGGGGGGGCTCAAGAACCATCGCTGGTCCTATAGGTAGGTGGGCTTTGGGGATGGAGGGCAGGAGAACAACTTCTTAAGGTGGGGAAGTGAATTTGGCTTCCCTGTGGACTTTGCTTGTCCGAAGGTCGCAAGAGGGGATCAGAGGGCCATGGGGCGCTGCAACCGTCGTAAATATGAGACAGTTGCTAAGTGGCTGAATTCTGATCACGTGACCAGGGGGGAGGCCGCAACGGTCATAAGTGTGAAAAATGATCGTAAGTCACTTTTTCCCAGGCTGTTGTAACTTCAAAAGGTCCCTAAACTGTTGTAAATCGACAACTACCTCTAGTTACCTGTATGACAAATACTAGTTAGCTTCTAGGCGTAGAGACCCATTTTGTAATATTCTACAAATTCCATGCAGCCCATAAAGCAGAGGGCTTCAAACTTGGCCGCTTTAAGACTTGTGGACTTCAACTCCCAGAATTCTCCAGCCAGCATAGCTCCTACTCAGGGGCCCCTTCCAGTTCTATTCTGATGGACTGCTTTTCCACAGCACCAGAGGGGCAGGACAAGAAACGACAGATGGAAACTAATCAAGGAACGAAGCAACCAGAAGCTAAGGAGAAAATTCCTAACAGTGAGGACAATTCACCAGCGGAACTGCCTGCCACCAGAAGTTGCAGGAGCTCCATCCCTGGAGGTTTCTAAGAAGAGACTGGACAGCTATTTGTCTGAAGTGGCTTGAACAGGGGGTTGGACTAGAAGACCTCCAAGGTCCCTTCCAACTCCGTCATTCTTTAAATCGCTGCGCGCTCACCACGATTCCCCTCCGGCCCACACACTGGGCAGACCGAGGGGACTCATACGTGTGCAGACGGCTGCAAAGTTTCCTCTCTGTAAATAACTTTCCTGGGCTCCGGCCGAAGACGGAGTGCCACGGCCTGACTAAGCAGGACTGTGAGGCATGGCGGCCACACCCACAACACCAGCAACTGGGGAAGTAAGCAGCGGTTTCTGTTTATAGGGTGGAGATCTTGGAGACAAGACGGCACACACACACACACACACACACACACACACACACACACACACACAGACACCCTCCCTTCTCGATGGCAGCAATTCAATCAGGAACTTCAGCCTTCTGTTTGTAAACCTTCCGACATTGCCCGGAGGTTGTGAGTCTCTCTCTCTCTCTCTCCCTCTCTGTGCAGCTGCTATGTCAACCCCCCCTTGGAAAAGAAATCCTCCAGGGAGGAGCCACAAACACACATCCAGAGGCACACGGATGGATCTGACAGCACCGCAGAGGCCAGACGGGTAGAGAGTTGAGCCCTGTCAAGTGTTGGTCTGTCGGTGGTGGAGAAACACAATGGGATTGTTGAGGACTAGCCTTCTGGGTGATGCATTTTAACACGGGAGGCCCGCCTGCTTCTAACTTAGAAAAAAAAAAAGGTGGGCTATTTACAGAGATAAATGATACGGGTCTTGCATTCAGAATCAGAATCAGAACAGAGCCGGAAGGGACCTTGGAGGTCTTCTAGTCGAGACCCTCTCCCGTTTCAGACGAACGACCTTACAAATGCCAGGTCCTGCCTTGCCAGTCGTCTCAAGAAAGCTGAACTCTTGAAACGAAAGCCATTGCAAAAGGAAACTTTTACTGGAAGATGGTGATGGCAAGAGGATGCAGGCAGGAACTAACTTTTCCCGCTCGAAATCTTAGATTAAAGCCACTGCAGACAGAGCCCCTCCCAAAGCCCAATTCATCCCGAGGTGGGAAGATGTTATGGGAAACTCGGGCGGAGAAGGTGATAAACGCCAGTCTCCAAGGCAACGCTGCTGCTCTTCTCCGGAGACGAGATAAGGCAGCTGGCTCCAGGCACATTCCTTTCCTCCATCCCAAGGTCCCCAAAGTTACGGCAAGGAATAGAGACACAGATCCCCTCAAGACTCCCCCCCTCCCACCAGAATGACAGCCTAGACAGTCCCTATAGGAATCTATGGGACCTGATAGTCCAGTCTCTTCTTAAAAACCTCCAGTGATGGAGCATTCTCAACTTCCAGTGGCAAGCAGTTCCACTGGTGAATTGTCCTCACTGTTAGGAAGTTTCTCCTTAATTCCAGGTTGCTTCTCTCTTTGATTAGTTTCCATTCGTTGTTGTTCTTGTCCTGCCCTCTGGTGCTTTGGAAAACTCTTTTATAAATGAATTTTAATAAATAAACTCTTGATAAATGAGAAGAGTGAAGGGAAGTTTAAGCACAGAATACAGAATTGAAGAAGGGACCTCGGGGGTCTCCTAGTCCAATCTCCCTCCCCTGTTCATATATCATCCCAAATGATTGTCCAGTCTCTTCTTCAAAACTTCCAGGAGCACCCACAACTTCTGGAGGCAAGCCCCGTTCCAATGATTCTCGCAGTCAGGAAATTTCTTTAGGTTGGATCTTTCTTGAAGAAGCTTCCACCCAATACTTCTTGCTCTGCCCTCGAGGGCTTTGGAAAATAAGATTTATAGATGTTCCTCGTGAGCTAAGTTCTGCTGCCTACACCCCCAAAATCTGCAGGCTACTTCCAAAAGTCTGTCCCCCATTTTATGGTGTATGGGGAATCGTCCCATCCACTGCATTTAACCGGATGCCAATCAATCACGCTGACATGAAATCATAGGCCACTTTCAATCCAGTTTTGTCTAGAAAGAAACCAAAGACAGAGCAAGAGCAGGAAAGAAAGCTGTAGGAAAAGCTACTGTAAAGAAACTTGCCGTAAAGTTACAGGGAGATCTCCTTGGGCTAAAAGCAGCCCCAGGAAGCCGTATCCAGAGAGAGCTCCGAGGAGTGCCATTGCTTGGGAAAATCCACATTTTTGACTTTATGGCCCCAGACTGAATAACTTATTAAAACCTGCTTTGGGGCCAGAAAGATTTCAATGGAAGTTCTTTTTCCTATTTTAGTTTTTCCTACATCCTTTCCAGAGAGAGACCGAAGGCAAAACTTCACTCCGTTAAGATAGAATAGAATAGAATAGCAGAACCCGGGTCTTTTCCAAAATTCACTTCCAAGCAGATGTTGGGGGCTGCAAAACTTTCCCCAGAAAAGAATCAAGAGCCCCCCCCCACTATCTTGTTCCCAAAAACCTCGGACCCCAGACTTCATTGTTAATTATCGGCCAATCAAAAGATCTGGAACAACAGGACAAGGAAAGAGACAAATGCCCCTTCTGAGATGCCTGGAAATGCTTTCTCTCAAAACAGAAAAACATCTTTTTTTCCTCCTCCAGATTTAGCAAGAAATTCTTTCCGAATACAGGTAGTCCTTGACTTATAACCGTTCATTTAGTGACGGTTCAAAGCTACAACAGCACTGAAAAGAAAATGACTTATGACATTTTGTCACACTTATGACCTTTGCAATATCCTTCCCCCCCCCTCCGGTCATGTGATCACAGTTCGGACGCTTGGCAACGGACTCACATTTATGACAGTTGTAGAAACTTGTGATCTGCTTTTGCAACCTTCTGACAAGCAAAGCCAATGGGGAAGCCAGATTTATTTAAGCACCTCGACAACTGCCAATGATCCACTTAATGATGGCCAGAAAGGTCCATAAAATGTATTCAAAATTCATTGAACAAATGTCTCACTTAGCAACAAAAACTTTGGGCTCCATTGTGGTTGTAAGCCGAGGACTACCTGTAACGGTCGCATTTCACACAGCCTCACCTCTGCAGCTAAGTCAAGATAACATGTTGGTTTTATTTTGCAAACCCATCGATTTTTATAATCAAAAGATACAGGGGTGGGTTCCACATAATTTTACCACCGGTTCGCCATGCATCGAAAATGTGAGCGTGTGCGCGCCTTCCGGCCACGCGCTTTACTCATGCGTGTGGCTTGCATGCACGCGCGTGGCTGAGAAAACGTGGCTAAATAGGACAGCAGAGTCCTGGCGTGAGTGGTAGGTTGCCAGTACCGTTTTGCTTGAACCGGTCCGAACCGGCTGAATACCAGCACTGAAAAGATACCAAAGAAACCAGTCTCTCTTTATGATTCACCCAGAAACCTCTGTCTTTCAGGGAGATGTCTGGGGGATCAGATGGCTAGCCCAGGGGTCTCCAAACTTGATAACTTTAAAGACTCATGGACTTCAACTCCCAGAATTCCTCAGCCAGCATAGGGAACTATGGGCCCTTTTATGACTTCTGGACTTCAACTCCCAGAATTCCTCAGCCAGCATGGGGAACTATGGGCCCTTTTATGACTTCTGGACTTCAACTCCCAGAATTCCTCAGCCAGCATGGGGAACTATGGGCCCTTTTATGACTTCTGGACTTCAACTCCCAGAATTCCTCAGCCAGCATGGGGAACTATGGGCCCTTTTATGACTTCTGGACTTCAACTCCCAGAATTCCTCAGCCAGCATGGGGAACTATGGGCTCTTTTATTACTTCTAGACTTCAGCTCCCAGAATTCCTGAGCCAGCATGGAGGACTATGGACCCTTTTATGACTTCTGGACTTCAACTCCCAGCATTCCTCCAGTCTTTAAAATTGCCGAGTTTGGAGACCCCCTGGGCCAGACTTTTTCCCAGCGCAAGACTCAAAGGAGCTAATCATGATCAAAACCACGAAGACAACTCAAAGGTTAAGAATGGTTTCCACAAGCCCCTTGGGCACATCGTATAGGTTACATCAAAGCCTCTCCTCCCCCGGATCGTATGAAGGCTTCCTCTTTCCTCCCGCTTAATCCAAACAGGTTGGCTTAGGAAGATGCCCCTCGGCTGTTGGCGGAATGCCAGCCAGCATATGGGGCGGCCTTGATCTCGCTTGGCTCTTTAACGTGGTTGCAATACTTTGGGTTTAAACTTAACCCCCTATGGGCACTGGCTTTGCATTATTAAATTCTTTTAAATTGTTGGGAGCGCTCATTAGTCAAGATCTCACCTGGGAAAACAACACGAGGCTGGTGGTTAGTAAGGCTCAACAGAGGCTTCATTTCCTTAGAGTCCTGCGGAAAAATCAGGCGGAACAACAGCGGATGACTTCTTTCTATCGGTCCACGACAGGAAGCGTCCTCACAGGCTGTGTAACAGTATGGTACGCTGGTCTAACAGCCGCGGAGAGGAAGGCACTCCAGAGAGTGATTAATTTGACACAGGAAACCATTGGTTGCCCCCTAACACCACTGGATGACATCCAGAGGTGGGATTCACATACTCTAGCAACAGGTTTGCCCAGCACCGAAAATGTGAGCTCGTGCGTGCCATCTGCACACACATGTGACGTCAAACAACACACAATTCGCTCGCGCGTGCTGTCCACACATGCATGCAGCATCAAAAACACAGCGATATAGGACGGGATTGCGCCCGGGCAGGCCCCTACCGGTTCGCCAGAACGGCTGAATGTCACCTCTGACGACATCGCCAGGTCTCTCTGTTTCAGCAGAGTAAAGAAGATACTTAGGGATGTTTCACACCGTGTCTCTTTTCAACTTTTACTATCGGGCAGAAGACACCAAAGCTTAGCCAGCCGGACCAACAGGTTTTAAAAAAGCTTCTACCCCTGGGCTGTCAGACTCCTAAACACAATCACAATCACTCCACGTACATATGGACACGTATGGCTGGTTTTTTTTCTTTCCCCAATTATTTGTATAAATTGGGAACTGTATCGTCTTGTATTTTCTGTTATGGATTGCACCAGTAGAGGCTAAACCAATTTTGTTGTATACATGATATACAATGACAATAAAGGTTATTATTATTAATTAATTAATCAATCAATTTTTGTTAAAGCCCCCGAGAGGCTTCCGAAGTTGGGGATGGAGCAAGTCCTCCTCAAACGTGGCAACTTTCTACTCAGGAGAGTAGGACAGATCCAATGTTTGTCTGCCATCTTTCTTTCTCTCTATCTAGGGGGCAGCAGTGGTTAGAATGCAGTACTGCAGGCTACTTCTACTGATTGACTGCTGCCAGTAGTTCGATACTGACCCGCTCATGGTTGCCTTCACACGTTGTGGGTGCTTCACCACTGGAGGGTTTTTAAGAAGAGACTGGACAGCCACTTGTCTGAAATGGTACAGGGTCTCCTGCTTGGGCAGGGGGTTGGACTAGAAGACCTCCAAGGTCCCTTCCAGCTCTATTCCGATTCTCATTCTATCTATCTATCTATCTATCTATCTACTCACCCTGTTTCCTCCAAAATAAGACACCCCCTGATAATAAGCCCAATTGGGCTTTTGAGTGCATGGCAATAAGGCCAAGCACTTATTTCAGTGTTCAAAAAAATATAAGACAGTGTCTTATATTCAGGGAAACATGGTATCTATCTATCTACTAATCTACCTATCTATCATCCAGCTATGTATCTATGTATCTAATCTATCATCCATGTATACATACTATCCATTGTATCTGTTTGTCCATTCATCTATTGTATCTATCTATTCTATCTAGCCATCTACTGTCTCTCTCTGTCTATTCAGCCATCCATCCATCCATCCACCAATCAATCATCCATCCATCCATCCATCCATCCATCTATCCATTCATCTAGTCTGTCTGACCCTCTCTCTATCTAGAGCCACGGTGGCACAGTGGTTAGAATGCAGTGCTGCAGTTGACTGCCGATTGCCAGCAGTACAGCAGTTCGATCCCGACCAACTCAAGGTTGAGACAACCTTCTTTTCCTTCCGGGATCGGTCAAATGAGGACCCTTGATCGTTGAGGGCAAGATGCTGACTCTATAAACCACTTAGAGAGGGTTGTAAAGCACTATAAAGCAGTATATAAGTCTAAGTGCGAAGAAAGGAAGGAAGGACGGATGGACGGAAGGAAGTGGTGGTGCAGTTGTTAGAATGCTAATTCTGCCCACAGCCAGGAGTTCGATCCTGACCGGCTGAAGGTTGACTCAGCCTTCTGTCCTTCCAAGGTGGGTAAAATGAGGGGTCAGATTGTTGGAGGGCAAGAGGCTGACTCTGTAAAGCCCTATATAAGTCTAAGAGCTCTTTTACAAATGGGGAGCCTCAAGCACTCGGCTTTTTGAAAGGTGGAGAGTCGGAACCCAATCTGCCATCCATCAGACTGTAATGTTTCAAATGACACAAAAAGGAAAAGTTAGTACGTGCCGTAAGAAGTGTTCGTATTAAATTATAATTACTTAACGATAAGAGTTAGATTCAGGCACAATTACATTCAAATTCAAAGGTTTGATTGCTCTAAAACAAAACAAAACCGGAGTGCGCTCTTTGAAGGGAACGAGGTGAAGGCAGGATAACGGTCTGGCTTTCTTAATGGCTTTTAAGTGATAAACTATGTTACCCCTCAAGGCTGCAAAACACGCAGGCGAAGCATACGCTGCGTGTCCACCAAGGAGTAAGTCTCATCCAAGGCGCTCTTTCGACTCCAGCCTTAGAAGAGGCTGGGATCTGTTCTCCACCAGGAACCACCGGTCTCTTGCTCTATCCTCCTTTTCCCTGCCTCTTTGGATTTTACATTTCACATACTTCGTTTGGTTTTAATCGTACGCTGTCCGAAGTCGCTCAAGAGCGAAATGGGAGCTCTCTTAAGTTGGATAAATAAAATAAAATGAAATAAAAAATGAAACAAACGCCGAGCAGGGGAGGAAAAAAAACCTTCTGTCTTTTGTCATAAGGATGAGCTTTTCACCTTTATATAGGCAAGAAAAAGGGGAGGGGAACTGACAGGGGGGAAAAAGAGACTTCTAGCTCTGATGATGTTACCTGGTTGGGTTATGAAACGTCTGCCACCAAGGAAACCACCAAGCTCAGAGAGCAGCAAAGACCTCCCAAGAGAGACTTATGAAAGTACAGCTCCCTTCTTGAGACATTGCATGATTTGACACCACCGCAGGTGAGTAGTTGACTTGGTGTACATGTCATGGCCTCTCCAGGTGAGATCCAGCAAGGACCTCCTGGACAAGCAATGCGGCCCAAAAACAAATGTTTGGGAGGGGCTTCTTAATGTCCTTTGGAAGTCATCCCCTTATTCAGACCCCTGGGGACTGGGCCTTGGCTTTGGGTTTCCGTCCGTGCCTATTTTGAAATCAGAATTTAGTCTCTGACAGCCAGAGACTAAACTATCCTCACTGGGGAAGGCAAAGATTTGAGTTCCCTTGGGAGTCTGCTGCATTCATTTGACTCCTTCTGCCTGGAAACGACAACAGAAATTCAGCAACTCATCCTGGGTGGATGTCATGGCTTCAGAAGGAGAGAACCATTCGATGGGGGTGCGGGGTGTTGTTGTTGTCCTGGGTGGTCTCTTAGCTTGGTGGTTTTCTTGCAGATGTTTTATTAACCAAGTAGGTAACATCATCAGTGTTGGAAGGAGAAAGAGGAGGAGAGGAGGAGGAGGAGGAGAAGCAGGATGACGAGTGGGTCCTTGGTGCTCTCTGAACTTGGTGGGTCAGGACTGTGGGGTTCCTGATGTTCTCTGAATGGTCTCATCAATTTGTGCACAAACTCACTGCAGCAACCCGAAACAGCAGAAAAAAGAAACAGAATGCCTATACAACATCTCCTAATACAGCAGGCGTGAAATCCAGCAGGTTCTGGGGAACCGGTAGCAGAAAGCTTGAGAAGTTCAGAGAACCGGCAAATAAGACCTCTGGCTGGCCCCAGAGTGGGGTGGGAACGGAGATTTTGCAATATCCTTCCCCTGCCATGCCCACAAAGCCACACCCACGAAGCCACACCCACAGAACCAGTAGTAAAAAAATTTGAAGTGATGCATGAACCACTGCATCATCAAGAACATCATCTACCACTACAACCACGTACAATCAGCATCGCAGACAAGCCAACCACAGCCCTTCACAAGAACCTAAGCCAAACCAAAAGTCACAGCAGCCCCAGAATTAAAAAACGAGACTCATAGATGAGTCTCATTACACTATATCTATAAGATACAGTGTAATGACTGCAACAGCCAATATGTAGGGCAAACAGGCAAAGGACTGGAAGAAGACATCCAGGAACGCCAGCTAGCAGTTGGAAGACATAAGGAAAACTCTTTAATTTTACAACATATGGACAGACTTAACCATAGGACCATCCTGGACCAAGCCAAGTCCAAAAATGCCAGGGAATCCCTAGAAGCCTGGCACTCGGACAAATCGGCCATCAACAGACACATAGACATAAACAATATCTTTATACTATGCAAGAGAGACCGTCAACAAGCCAAAAAGGAAACAAAAACACCTCCCTACCAGCAATCAGCACCCAGGTGAGCATAGATTAACTCCAAGATTAACATCAGACTAACAACCAGACATCAGACCAACATTTCCTGACAGTGAGAGCAATTAACCAGTGGAACAACTTGCCTCCATTACTTGTGGATGCTGCAACACTGGAAGTTTTGAAGAAGAGACTGGTCAACCATTTGTCGGACATGGTTTAGGGTTTCCTGCCTGAGCAGGGGGTTGGACTAGAAGACCTCCAAGGTCCCTTCCAACTCTGTCATTCTGTTTAGAGTATCCTAATCAAGGAACTGCCGAACAAGCCAACAGTAAACAGCCCAACCAAAGAATCTCTAAGACAGGGCAAAGCCAGCAGACTACAAAGGGAGAACAAACTCCACTCCCTTCTAGAACTGATGATGTTACCTAGTTTGCTAATGAAATGTCTGCAAGAAAACTACCAAGCTCAGAGTCTACGGAGAAGCTCAGTCCTCCGGGTCGTGGTTGTCCCAAAGGTGCTTTTTCAAGAGGCAGCTGGATTTTTTTCCTGGTTTTTCTTTGAAGAGGTTTCACTTCTCATCCAAGAAGCTTCTTCAGCTCCGACTGGATGGTGCGGAATGGAAGGATTTCTACTCCTTGCATCCTTTTTAGAGAATCGTTGAGGCCCCTTGGAGGTTTGTCTGTGTCCTCAGGGTCACCTGAGTGGGGCAAATGGATGCGGAGCCTTCTTGGAACTGCTGACCACATCATCTCTCTCCAGTCCACAACAAGGTCCTTTCAGCAGTTCCAAGGTGACCCTGAGGACATAGCATAGCTATGCTGGAGAATTCTGGGAGTTGAAGTCTTCAAGCTGCCAAGTTTGAAGACCTCTGAGCTAAACGGTGTAGGGTCTCCTGCTGGGGAAGAAGGTTGGAGTAGAAGATCTCCAAGGGTCCCTTCCACCTCTGTTATTCTATTTCTTGGGATCTAAAATTTGCAGCTTTCAAGGTCTGGACCGGCACCCTGACCCGGATGTAGTTCAGACAGGGCTTTACAAAGTGAAAGCAAAAACATCGGCCAGGAAGCGTCAAGATAGTAATGAGACCCAGGTCTCTGCAGGCCATGCAGGAAAGTGAAAACGTCCACCCCCCCCACCCCAGCCCTGGAAGAAACTTTACTGCAGAAAGCAAAAAGAGGGAGGAGGAAGAGGCCTGCCTGTTGCAACACCAGGGCCGTGACGCTGCATTTCCCCATTTTTGCACGGAACAGACTTGCCAGCCACAGCAGGACAACGAAGGGAAGAGCTGAGTTGGCACCGCAGCGAAATGAGGGCAGCGGGCATTTAAGGGAAGTGGGTGTTGTGGTCCGGATGAGGCAAGGGCTGGCAGAGAAAAGGGCCGGCTTTCCAGTGTGGCATCAAAGCTTTTCTCCCGTCCTCTTTAAATTGAATGGGCTTATCAAACGAACTTCCTTCAATTGGGTTTGAAATGGGTGCCATCCTGCTTTTCTCACCAGGCTGCCATTTAATAAAAAAAAAAAACACTGTAGAAAACTTTAAAAAAAACTGCCTGGGAAGATACTGGGGAAAAAAAAAGAACTAATAAACAGATTTGTGAAGATCTAGAAACAAAGAAACAAATAAAGAAACAAATAAACTAGTAGCCAGCAGGGGTTGGTTAAAAACAGATCGTGCCAAACCAATCTCATTTCATCCTTTGACAAAGTGACTAAATTAGTAGACCAGCGAAATGCTGTGGAGATGGTATACTAAGGCGTTTGACAAAGCAGACCACAACCTACTTCTCGGTAAGCTAGAAAAATGTGGGATAGACAGCATCACCGCCTGATGGATTTCAAACTGGCTGACACACCGTACTTAAGAAAAGTCTGGAGGGCCACCTGTCTGAAATGCGATAGTCTCCTGCTTGAGCCAGGGGTTGGACTAGAAGACCTCCAAGGTCTCTTCCAGCTCTATTCTGATTAGGCCTCTTAACTCTTGCCCATGTGCCTCTTCTTAATTGCATGCTGAGAATGGGCTTTGAATTACATGTTAAACCATAAACGTGTCTGGCCAATGGCGTCTCGGGTTAGTAAGCAGAGGAAGAAGTCAGCCTTAGGCCCAAACTGGGACCTGTTGCTCCCAATCTGTCAGTTCCCTCGTCTGGATGAAAACGAACTAAAATCAACCAAAAAGGAAGATTCAGCAGAAAGAAAAAACAATAACAACAGGGAACGTTATCTCAGTTTCCTGAGACCGGCTCTGATCATCTGCGGTGGGGACTGTGGGTGTGTCTGGTGGACAGATAAGCTGATCTTGCCATCATAAATGCTCTTATCATTCACACAACGGAGGGTAGCTTTATCAGGAAAGGCAGGAAAAAGCACCGTCAGCCTTTCTCCCTCCCCACCGCCCTCCTCTCGTCCTTCTCCTTGCATCATGTCAATCTGCGTCACGCCACTAAGTTCACTTCCAAATGTTTGCAAAGTGGCTCAAAGCTCATCCAGAGCTCGTCCGTTCTCCAAATCCCCGAGGCCAAGCGGGCTCGCCCTTTTGCTGCTCCCCTCTGGTTCAATTTCAGGGAAAGAGAGAGAGAGGGAGAGGGGGGGGGGGAGAGAGAGAGAGAGAGAGAGAGAGAGAGAGAGAGAGAGAGAGAGAGAGAGAGAGAGAGAGAGAGAGAGAGAGAGAGAGAGAGATACAGACAAGGATCAGCCTAGCATGCAATGGAAAAGGAAGGCCGGGTTCGGCTTATGTGAAATCTAATCTTCCGACGCCGAGTCGAGGGAGGAGGCAGCAGCAAGTCCTGGCACGCCAAGCTAGACAGAAGACAGCTCCAGCAGGAATGTCAGCCAGATTTGAAGAGTGCTGGCATTTGAGAGGGGAGGGGATGTTTTAAATAGATCTGGCCGGCTCTGGCCAAGACCCCTTGGTTGCCTGGAAGGAATTACACCAAGATCTGCACCGCAAACCAAGTCCCGTCTTGATTTCCCACCCTCCCTTCCCGAGAAGCCAGGTGGTTAAAAACCCCAGAAATGGGAAAGTCCCAGCCACAAACAGCAATATAAGAATTCCAGAGAATAAATTTTTCTTTCTTTCTTTCTTTTTCTTTCTTTCTGCTTCTTTCCTTTTCTTTCTTCTTTCCCTTTCCTTCATTCCAACTTTCCTCCCTCCCTCCCTTTCCTTCTGTTCTTTCTTTTCCTTTGCTTCTCTCTCTGCTCCTTTCCTTTTCTTTCTTCTTTCCCTTCCCTTCCCTTCTTTACAACTTTCCTCCGTCCCTCCCTTTCCTTTCTTTCTTTCCTTCTTTCGTCTTCCTATCTCCCTCCCCCTTTCTTCCTCCCTCCCTCCCTCCCTCCCCCTATCTCCTTCCTTCCTCCCTTCTTTCCTTCCTCCCTCTGCACCCCCCACCCCTTCCCCACCAGACTCAGCCCTCGCAAGAAAACACAAGGAGATCCCTTGACAGCTGGCAAATTCAAGCATGATTTGTGTCATTTCCCTGCCAACCCAAACCGGGCTCTGGCACCAGTCTCCCACGGAAGGATGTCATCCCCCAGACTGCCCCCCCCAAAACCCTTGTCACCCATCCTAATGTGCCAAGGGGGCAGGAAAGAGGAGAACCCCCCCCCCAAAAAAACCCCAGGGGCTTTGAGAGTCCAGGAGGGTCATGGAGCAAAAGAGTTTGGGGGGAAAAAGTATCGCTCAGCAACTTTTAAGATGGGCGGACTTCAACTCCCAGAATTCCCCAGCCAGCAAAGCTGGCTGGGGAATTCTGGGAGTTGAAGTCCGCCCATCTTAAAAGTTGCTGAGCTTGGGAAACACCGTCCAGGTGACCCCCCAAACTCAGTTTAATCGCCCCCACACCAAAATTACGGGGTGGGGGGATCCCCCTTTTAGGGAAAGCTTGCAAACAAGGGGGACGAGGGGCGCAACAGGTGGTCCCCATTTGGAGGGGGGTGGGTGGGTGGTCGGAGCCCCCCCCTCTGCCCCTCAGGACCCTCCCTTCCTCCCCCTCTTGCAAACTTCCTCCGGAGTCACTCCGGATTAAGGCGGCTCCGGATTAACGCGGCCTCCTATTACCCCCCCACCCCTCCCCTCCCACCAGCCCAACATCCCGGAGCGCTTCGGAGTCCCGAGTCGGCGGAGCCCCTCCCGGAGGGAACTTACCCGGCCTCCCCGAGGCTCCGGGGCTCCCCGCGGGGCTGCGCTGGGTTCCGGCGGCCCGGGGTGCAGGCGGCGCCGGCGGCGGCTCCCGTTGGCAAGTAACCGTCTCCAGGGCTACGGTCACTATGGCGCCTCCTCGCGCGGGGGTTTCGAGGCAACTGTTGCTAGCCTGCCCCGTGACGTCAGCGGCCACGCCCCTCCGGGCGGTCCCCCACCCCGCCTTCGGCTCGCTCCGATTGGGCGGTTGTCCAAAGGCGGGCGGGGGAGGAGGAGGAGGCGGGGCCGGCGGTTGCCGCGCGTTTTGGCGCGAAAGCGCCTGAGGAGAATGCTGGGCGCGGGGAGGGGGGGGTGAGGGGTGAGGCGGCTGCTGAGGGTTTCTAGGGCATGTGCAGAGCGCCTAGGAGAAATACAGCTGCACGTCAGCCTTTGGCAGAGAGGGAGGGATGGGAGGAGTGTGGGTGGGAGGAAAGCACAGCAGGCCCTTGTTATCCTTTTTTAAAATTGTTTCGGCCAAAATATTCAATAATTTAAATGGGTTTTTAATGTTTGTATTATCTGTTTTTTATCTTGGCTGTTCACCGCCCTGAGTCCCTCTGGGAGTAGGGCAGTATATAAATGGGATTAATAAACTCAGCTGGGGATGATGGGACTTCATGTCTTATGGAGGTTGTCCGCCATCCAGGTCGTGCTTGTCCCAAAGGTGCATTTTTTTTTTCCCCAAGAGGCAACTGGACTTATTTTTTTAAAAAAATTGTGTATGTGTGTTTCCTTGAAGAGGTTTCGCTTCATTTCCAAGAAGCTTCTTCAACTCTATAAGACAGTCAGAGCTGAAGAAGCTCCTTGGAGGAGAAGCGAAACCTCTTCAAGGAAACACACACACACACACACACACAAATTAAAAAAAAAAGTAAAGTTGCCTCTTAAAAAAAGCAACTTTGGGATGGGAATTAATGTTTTAACTGCCATACCACCTTTTTTTTTGGGACATGGCTGGCCTGGATCGATAGCAATAGTGCTTAGACTTAGAATAGGGAATAGAGCTGGAAGGGACCCTGGAGGTCTTCTAGTCCAGCCCCCTGCTCAAGCAGGAGAACCTATATCCTTTCAGATAAGTGACTAGCCTCTTAAAAAACCCCAGTGAGGTTATACTTATATACCTATACAGGAAGTCCTCAACTTACAACCACAACTGAGCCCAGAGTTTCTAGTTGCTAAGTGAGGTATTTGTGAAGCGAGTTTTGCCCCATGTTACGATCTTCCTTGCCACGGTTGTTAAGCGAATTACCGCAGCCGAGATGTTAGTAACGGAGTGGCTAAGTGAATCTGGCTTCCCCGTGGATTTTTGATGGTTCAAAAGTTGCAAAAAGGGATCACCTGACTTTGGGACAAAAGCAATGGTCATAAGTATGAGTCAGTTGCCAGAGGTCTGAATTTTGTTCACATGATCATGGGGATGCTACAAAAGTCTTTAGTGTGAAACAGTCATGTCACTTTTACATCCAAACTAGACTGTGTATGTGGGTATATGCATATTCTCTCCCTCTCCCTCTCCCTCTCTCTCTCTCTCTCTCTCTCTCTCTCTCTCTCTCTATCTCTGGTACAGTGGCCTAGAGGTGGAGCTCTCGCCTCACAATCAGGAGGCTGTGAGTTCAATCCTAGATAGAGGCAGATATTTCTCTGGGCACAATGAAAATGTATCTGCTGAACAAAACTCCGCATCGGTGATAGGAAGGGCATCCGGCCAGTAAACACTCAGCTTCATTCACTTGCCTTGACTTCACCCAGCAAAGGGTTATGGGGTTGTTAAAATGACATACATATGTACATATGTGTGTGCACACACACACGTGTCATGTTTATGTAGTGTCTTGAAGGTGGTGACCCTTGGAGAGCTTTGTATGGAACAAAATTTCATTTTAAGGTATTCCGATCAGTGTACATTTAAAATGACAATAAGGTTAAGGGGAGTTAAAAGTTTAAGAGGGTGATGAGAAACTATAGATTACTAGCTTAAATTAGTTTATGATTGTTTAATGTGATACTCTGTATTTTGCTTTGGGAAGGGAGGATTGGGGTGGGGTGGGGTTAGGGAGGGATTGGGGGGAAGGGGAAATATATGTAAAAATGTTTGTTAAAATTTTTCAATAAAAAAAAAATAAAATGACCATAAGGTTATTCTAAGTCTTTTTTCAGTGCCATTGTATGGTCTAAATGAACTGCTTCACAGTATTTTACAGCCTTCTGCCTGTCCCATTAACCATGGTTTTGTGGGACTTGTGATGTTTTTTGGCCTGCAAGGCCCATGGGGAGCAGTCCCCAAAGGGAAGGTTACACAGAGGTCCAGCTTAGCCTGCCACAACATTCCTGTGGGGCTGTGTTGGCTGCAGGCAGAAGTTCACCCGGGACATCCTTGAGAGAGGCTACAAAGATACACAAGACCGGTTTTTAGCTTGCATCTTTTTTTATTCCGAAATATTTTCCTGTCATGATTCAAAAAGGCTTTAGACAAAACCTGGGACCACATAAAGAACAGCATGCCCTGAAACAGATGAGTGGGAAAATATGTAGAATTTCTACTTAAAATGTCTTTTTCCCCCCAGCCACCCCTGGCTTTTGTGTCCTGATTTCCTGGGACTCCACTTAAGAGAAGCTGGAAGATCAAGAAGCCAGACCCCAAAATTTGAGGCAACGCTAAGTCAGGGAAGGCAAACTTCAAAGCTCAACGTAACATAACCATGTTTGCAAGGAAAAGGTGAGTCTGAAAAGCTCTAAGCCAACATCTGCACGTTTTGCAAAAAAAAAAACTTTACAGACCTTGTTACCATATGCGGTGACCATCCCCAGCTTTGGACGGCCTTGAAAACACTTTTAAGAAAAAACACCCCTAATAAAAATGGACAAATTGATCGCATTTGATTCCTTAAGACATGTTTTCTTCGCACCCAATTCATAAATACAGGGAACTCATATTATCACATTTACAGGGAGAAGAGACGACCGCTCTGGCGGTCTTTAAGTTTTCCCACAAAAACAGAGCAGCCATTAACCTTCATCAAATGTGCCTCCTCCCTTCATGTTTATACAAGAAGTTAAAAGTGATTTGGTTTAGCTCATACTATTAAAAATTATAATCCATGATTGCATCCCGCACTTCCTTTAAGACACCCCCCCCCCCCGCGTTGCCTCCTCATCGTAATTTTTACCAAACATCAACATTAAATAAGCCCCTCTTTTGCACCAGAAAGCAGCTCAAATTCACAAGGACACACTTTTGGCTCTTCTACACAATTTGGTTTTTGAATCCAGAGCAGTACTTGCAATTTTGTGTAGATTTAATGGGGAGCAGGCACAGCTGAGCAGCCTAACACCTCCCCCACACACCCCCATGATATAATTCGGCTGGAATTTAAGTCTTAGGTTCTACGTAGAACCAGTGCAGGTTAAAGTTTGGCTGAACCCTAAGTTGAGTGCTCACCCAGGTTCCCAAAACTGTTCTCAAGACACTTGTGAGCAAGGTAAGGGAGATTTCTGCCCATTCCTTCCTTCCCCACTGGGAAATTGGTCCCCTGGCACAAGAGGGGCAAAATGGAGCTCATGATCTGCTCTCAAGTTGAACCTTGCTATGTAAACACCCCCCCCCCACCCCAAATAAAAACAATGAGAAGACTTTTAAGTGTGCCAGACTTCCTTGCAGGAACAAACGTTGCCACTGTGTGTGCAACACGGACACCAGCCGTCTGTGGAAAGAGAAAAAGTGCCCCATGCAAAGACTCGCCCAACGAGCTACCCCATGGCACCGCAAGAACACACAGTGTTCACCCAGTCTGTGGCATAGCTGCAATGTTTTCCTTTGGTAAAAAGAGAGAGAGGAGGAAGGGAGGGAGGAAGAAGGGAGGGAGGGAGGGAGGAAGAAGGAAGGAAAAAAGACAGACAGAAAAAGAAAGGAAGAAGAGAAACCCTGAGGTTGGTACATTCATTTTGGGAAGGACGACACGGGGTGTCAAAACAGCCAGCGAGGGTCATCCTGAGCCAAAGTCCGAAGTGCAGAGAAGTCTCCTGTCTTGGGGGAAGGCAAGAGAAGATGACGGCTTTATTGAAAAAAACCTCATTTATCAAGGGAAGCGACGGGGCACCTCGCCTCCAGGAAGACTCCGGTAAAGATGCTGCACTTTGAACAGAGGCCGGCGGAGAGATGGGCATCCTCGTTCAGAAATCCGTCGTGTCTGAGTAGAGCTGTTGGATTTGTTCTTGATACATCTTAAGTACCACTGGCCTCTTCAGCTTCATGGTTGGGCCTGGGAGGCAAGCGCAGGGGGTCACGTTAACGCCGAAGGCCCCCCACCCTGCCCTCTATCCCCCTTTCAACTTTTTCCGAAGCTGTGCAAAGCCGAGATCCAGAGGAAATTTATTGCAACGTTTGGATGGACGGGGTGGGGTGGGGGGGCATGCTCCTTGAACCCTTAACATAATGAGGATGGGCTACCAGCCCACTCCCCAGGTGGATGCTGTCCGCACGGTGGACAACCCAGAGCTAGGAACCTCGTTGGAGGTTGCCCCAACGGCAGGCAGCTTTCCTGAGGTTGCCTTAAAATCTTTCCACCCTGGAGTAATGCAAGTAGTCCGTTTGGAAAAGGGAGCAGAGGCTGCTCCTCTCTTAATTTAGCATCTCGGAGGACAAAGTTTAGGGCAGCCACGTTTAAACCGTGCCCGCCATCCCCAGGCCTTTCTCCTCGTACGGCTTGACTAATCTCTTTGGGCACGACTTATCTTTCTGAATGAAACCGCTAAGCTTCTCAGCCAAGTGGAATCTGGGCTGAACCCCACGGATCTTGTATATTATCCCCTTTCAATTCTACTCCTTGCGTCCCCAAACTCGGCCCCTTGAAGATGGCTGGGCTTCAACTCCCAGAATTCCCCAGGGCTCCAGCAAAGTTCAAAAACACTTCCTCGTGCCATCTGACATCCCCTTACCCAGCAGCCTTTGCCCACCAACCCCCACCCCCCACCCCCGGGAGGAATGGGAAGCCATGCCAGCCGCTTACCAAGTTCGCCACTCTGGATGGAGAAGTCCTTGTCCAAGAGGAGCCATTTCTGGATTTTCTGAGCGTTGGAGGTGGCACGATCGTTGACCTTCATGATCCCCTTCTGGATGGCGGTGTACACAACCACGTCTTTGTTCCCCACGATGTCAGACACTTTGGTGGATTTGCTGCCCAGTTTCTGGCAAAACTCCACAGCTTCGGGCGTCAGTTCGTCTTCCGAGATCCCCGTTTCTAAGTTCATCTTGCACTACAAAAGCAGGGGAGTGTTGGGGCGGCCATAGGAAGGGGTGCAGTGCCACCCTCTGGCGGCGGCTGGCTCTGCCCTAGTGTTTGCCCAGAAGGGGGGTAGCTGAGAGGGGTCGTGTGGGCATTCAGACAATGTGGAGTACAAGATAAAGGGTTTGTAATTCAAGGCAGAGGCCAGAAATATTTGCCCCCTTGGAGACCATTTCTGGACGCTCAGAAATGATCCTTTCCCACCAGTGATTGGTGGAGCACAGAAGGGCAGGAGGACTTTCTCCTTCCCCCCAGCATAGGATCAGCCCCATCCTAAGTTAAGCGACTCCTTGGGAGAATTACTGACTTCAATAGCCAAGCATTAGAAGACTTAAATTGTCTGCAGAAGGACTCCCTGCTATTATTGCAGCTTTCAGTTCAAGATCCTAGTCCTCAAGCTTTCAAATCCTGAAGAGTTCTGAAGGGTGATTTTTTTTTAAAAAAAAATCTGAACTGACACCCTCAAATCATGCCTTCCCCAAAGGGGTGACTCCCAGGTCAATCTTCTAGAGCGGTGTTCCTCCATTTTGGCCACTTTAAGATGGGTGGACTAAGATTCTCAGCCAAGTGGGATCCCCACAGATCCTGCATATCGCCCGCTTTCATTCCACTCTGCGTCCTCAACCGTGGCAGCTTGAAGATGGGCAGACTTCAACTCCCAGAATTCCCCAGCCAGCCATAGTTGGCTAGGGAATTCTGGGAGTTGGAAGTCCGCCCATCTTAAAACAGTGAAACGGTGCCCTAGAATCTGGCAAAGACACCTGAGAAGCCCAATTTGGATCATTAAAGATCTGATGGTGGTGGGAATGGCACCTCTTGAGTTTGCCTCCCCCACCCTCTGGGTCCCGGGGTGCCTGGGGAGGCCGGAGGAAACCCAGCACTCACCTTAAGGGTCATCAGCATGACGAGATATTTGGCTTTGTCTCCCACCAACATGACGTTGCTGAGAATGGGGATTGCCTCCTTGACAGCATCTTCAATCGGGATAGGGGGAATATTCTCTCCCCCCGCGGTGATGATT
This sequence comes from Masticophis lateralis, assembly GCA_030761175.1. NCBI lineage: Eukaryota > Metazoa > Chordata > Lepidosauria > Squamata > Colubridae > Masticophis > Masticophis lateralis. Next base: position 351,646,899 of record JAUDYJ010000001.1, on the reverse strand, counting down.
AGCTCTGGAACAGAAAAGGCGGAGGCCCCGGCATCAGAAACCCCCCCTAAGAAAAGCCACTCGGTTCACGCTTGCAGTCTATGGGATAAACCACAGCTTGCTTGTTGTAGGTAATCCTCGCCTCCCAACCATTCCTTTAGTGACCACTCCAAATTCCAATCACCCTGGAGAAAGTGTCTTATGACTGGTTTTCACCTTTACGACCGTTGCGGCACCCCCCCCCCCCCCCAGGCGTGTGATCAAAATCGAGGGACTCGGTTTCGGGTAGTCTCAAAGGTGCTTTTCCAAGAGGCAGCTGGACTTCCTTTGTTTTTCTTTGAAGACGTTTCGCTTCTCCTCCAGGAAGCTTCTTCAGCTCTGAAAGGATGGTTGGGAAGTCAGAGCTGAGGAAGCTTCTTGGAGGAGAAGCGAAATGTCTTCAAACAAAGAAACAAACCAACAAGAAAGTCCAGTTGCCTCCTGAAAAAGCACCTTTGGGGAATGGAAGGATTTCTACTCCTTGCAGACAGCTGGTCGTTTGCATCCTTTGAGAGAGTCATTGAGGCCACCTGGAGGTTTGTCTGTGTCCTCAGGGTCACCTTGGGACTGCTGAAAGGCTTGTGTGGTGGAGTTGTGCTTTCTGCAGGATGTTCAGCACTTCCACCCCCATTGGCACCACTCAGGTGACCCTGAGGACAGAGACAAACCCCCAAGTGGCCTCTCTAAAAAGGATGCAAAGGACCAGCTTTGTCTGCAAGGAGTATCAATCCTTCCCTTCCCCACCATCCAGTCAGAGCTGAAGAAGCTTCTCAGATGAGAAGTGAAACCTCTTCAAAGAAAAACAAAGGAATTCCACCAGCTGCCTCTTGAAAAAGCACCTTTGGGACAACCAGGACCTGGAGGACTGAGGCGAACTAGATCTGTGATGGCGAACCTATGGCACGGGTTCCACAGGCGGCACGCGGAGCCATATCTGAGGGCCCACGAGTGTTGCCCTAGCTCAGTTCCAGCATACAGGTGCCCACCGGCCAGCTGATTTTCAGGCCTTCCAGGCCCACCTGAAGTTGGGAAATGGGCTGTTTCCAGCCTCCAGGGGGGTTGAGGAAGGCTGCTTTTGCCCTCCCCAGGCTCCTAGAAAGCCTCTGGAGCCTGGGGAGAGTGAAAAACGGGCCCACTGTGCCATCATGTGTCAAAACTGGGGGGAGCACGGAGGGAGCACGCACACATACGCGGGAGGGTGGAGCATGGGTGTGCATTGAATTATGGGTGTGGGCACACACATGCACGATCCCCCCACTCTCTCCCCCGCTTTTGGCACGCGATAACAAAAAGGTTAGCCATCACTGCCCTAGATATTTGACCACCGCTATGTATTTATGACAGTTGCAGCGTCCCAAGGACACAGGATTGCCGTTTGTGACCTTCCCTGGAGACTTTCTCTCATGACCCAGGGGACTGGATTACCTTTGATCCTCCCTGTGATGTACAGGAAGCCGTCCTCATCATGCCGGCCCAGATCCCCGGAATGGAGCCAGCCCTCGTTGTCAATTGCTTCTTTCGTTTTGTCTTCCATGTTCAGGTAGCCCATAAAGACATGGCGCCCAGAAAAGCAGACCTCGCCGACTCCTTCTTGGTCTCGATTGAAAAGCAATGTCTGGCAGCCTGTAATCGCCTTGCCGCAGCTGGGGGAGGGAAGGGGTCAAGCAAGGGGTCAAGGGCTGGCGACCATGTCCCATACGCAGACTGCCCACTGCGGTAAAGCACAGCAGAGTCTCCCCACTCACAACGTGATTATAAAAGAAAACCCAATTATTAAAGCTTGAGACCCTCGTTTAACAAAACAACGCATCCTGATTTAACAGTCTTCAGTTCAGAGAAGCTTGGATGCAACGGACAATCTGTGGACAGCGTCTGATTTAACAGGCGTTCCTTCCCCATTAGTCCATTAAATCAAGAGCTTAACGGAATAACGGAATTGAGGGCTCCTGGGTGCTCTCTGAGCTTGCTTGTTCTCTTGGAGACGTTTCACTACCCTATCTGGGTAACATCATCAGTGCTAAGAGAGTTGGAAGGGACCTTCTATTCTAACCCCCTGCTCAGGCAGGAAACGCTGCTGCACTGAATTTCTGACACGGCCACCCAAACGTTTACAACTTTTTTGGTATTTCCCCTATGTAGGTCCTTTTACTCAGAACTTGCTCTGCTTGGGTTTTTTTTTTTAAAACAAAAAAATTCAGAGGGCTTTTCTCTCCTTTCAGCTTTTTCTCTCCCAAACCGTAAGAATGCAAGAGGCCCATGTTAACAGCTCCCCAACGCCACACTTGAAATCTAGGCTTTCTGAGTGTTTGCACAACAAACACAACAATCTGTCTGCACCTCTTAACGCTTGGTGGAGAGCTTCCAAATCTCAGCCAGAAATTTCGGCACAACACAGCCGGTCGTGCCAGGGAACTCAGCCCCAAAATGTTGTGGGAATTCTCTCCTGTGACTCGCTCATCTGAGCACGCAGCCACCTCCTCCATCTGGGAAATCTAAATTTTGCAATGGACACGTGGGAGCCAATTCACCCACGAACTCAAGAGACTCTCCTCAATAAGAAAAGCCTTCAGGTTTCTCCCCCGCTGGAAGAGAAATACGGGACGTCCTCAACTTATAACGGGTCACGTAGTGGCCATTCGAAGTCACCACAGACTCCGCCCAAACCTGTTTATGATGGCAACCCCCCCCCCCCCCCCCAATTTGGTTATATTTTGGGCCCTTGGCATTGATGGCAGTTCTCCTCACCGGACTGCAATTTACAATATTTCTTTTGAGGAAAATGAGCCCTTGTTTCTAGGTTTCAGCAAAAATGGCCCCAAAACAATAGCTCTGCTTAATGACCGCAGCTTAGCAACAGTTTGACTAACTTAATGACTGTAGTTGTTGCTTAATAACTGTGGCAAGAATGGTTGTAAAATGGGGCAAACTCACTTAACAAACGTTTCACTTAGCAACATAAATTTTGGGCTCAACTATGGATGAGAGCCATGGTGGCCCAGTGGTTAGAATGCAGTCCTGCAGGCAATGTCTGCTGACTGCCAGCTGCCTGCAGTTCGATCCCGATCGGCTCCAGGTGGACTCAGCCTTCCGTCCTTCCCAGGTGGGTAAAATGAAGAGCGAGATTATTGGGGTCAAGATGCTGACTCTGTAAACCGCTTAGAGAGGGCTGGAAATCACTATGAAGTGGCATATAAGTCTAAGTGCTAAAGAAGGAAGGAAGGAAGGAAGGATTCCAGCTAACTCTGCCAATTGCCAGGTGTTCGATCGATTGACTCAGCCTTCTGTCCTTCTGAGGTGGGTAAAATGAGGAGCCAGATTGTTGGAGGGCAAGAGGCTGACTCTGTAAACCGCTTACAGAGGGCTGTAAATCACTGTGAAGCAGTATATAAGTCTAAGGGCTAGTGTTAAGTGGGGGGAGGCAGGGAGGGAGGAAGGAAGGAAGGAAGGAGAGAGAATGGGAGGGAGGGAGGGAGGGAGGAAGGAAGGAAAGAAGGAAGGAGGGAAGGAAGGAGAGAGAATGGGAGGGAGGGAGGGAGGAAAGAAGGAAGGAGGGAAAGAAGGAGGGAAAGAAGGAGAGAATGGGAGGGAGGAAGGAAGGAAGGAAGGAGAATGGGAGGGAGGGAGGGAGGAAAGAAGGAAGGAGGGAAAGAAGGAGAGAGAATGGGAGGAAGGAAGGAAGGAGAGAGAATGGGAGGGAGGGAGGGAGGGAGGGAGGAAGGAAGGAAGGAAGGAAGGAAGAATGGGAGGGAGGGTGGGAGGGCCACGGTGGTGCAGAGATCAGAATGCAGCATTGCAGGCTATACCAACTGCCCGGAGTTCGATCCTGACCGGCTCAAGGTTGACTCAGCCTTCCGTCCTTTCCAAGATCAGTAAAATGAGGACCCAGATTGTTGGGGGGCAAGAGGCTGACTCTGTAAACTGCTTAGAGAGGGCTATAAAAGCACCGTGAAGCGGTATATAAATCTAAGAGCTATGCTTTTCCTATGGATGTAAGTTGAGTTTTGATCCTACCTCAACATCCTGTATGACGTTGGATACGAAACGGTGTGGGGTCCCGAACTTTCGCTCATGCCGTAGAGCTCGTAGATCACAATGTCCAGGCTCAGGAAATACTCCAAGGTGTCCTTTGTGATGGGGGCCGCCCCCGTGTAACATTTGTTGCAGCGGTCCAAACCCAGCGCTTTCCGGACCTTTTTATAAACCAGGGCCCTCGCCAACCGGTAATTCATCGGCAAATCAACGGACCTGCAGGAAAAATACGCATGTGGCCGGAAGCAAAACGAGACCTACTCTCTGCAAGGGCTGCAGCCCTTTTAGGGGCTGTGCTGCCCCACTCCCCCCCCCCCACGTATCTACACATGTTTTTTCAAACATGTCTTCAGAAAGCACAGGTCTACATTCCGTGCTCACTACAGCAAGAGTCACCATAGAGTAACCAAGCCCAACGGGCACACGTAAAGTCCAGGAAAATAGTCCACGATTCAAACGGGATAGGATACACGAGGCACGGAATTGGGCACGTTGCTCCAGCAACACGCAAGTCGTCGGGGCGGGGTTAAGTAGGTGACCCCGGTGTAGCCCTTCAGGAGAGGTGAGGTTGCCTTCTCACTTGTAGTCTAGCCGACCAGCGTTGTACCTGCCTCCTCTCTGCCCTACGTGTCCTTGGATCGGAGGAGCGGTGAACTCCACCTCCTCCTCATTGCTAGCGGGTGGCAGCTGCTCCCAGTCCTCGTTGGGACCCTCCTGTCCAACTCGCCTGGCCCCATCACTCGTCCGATCATCCCAGCCCAGCCTGCTCCGTCAGGATAGCACTCCCCGAGCCCCGATCCTGACCAACACTCGGCTCCTTCCGCTGCAGACTCAAATTCACCCTCCTCCTCTGAACGGAGGAGTCGGGGTGGTGTGGGGGAACCATGACAGGGGCTGGGAAGACGTCCGGCCAAGGCACGTCAAGAGGGCTGCCTGGATTCCAGAAAACCAGGGGTGCAAACTTGAATGGGGGCACAAGGACCCAAAGGGGCAAGAGAGAGCCCAGAATTGCAAGGATATTTGTGTTTTGCGCGTGGGGTTATTTCCTTATTTTTATTTCCTTTATTAAATTGGTTTGCTGCCCATCTCACCTCGAGGAGACTATTCAGAAGGCTTGTTACACAATCAAAAGTATTTTGTCATGTTTACGCATTCCTCCCAGCATAAACACCTTCTGGGTGACTCACAATAGCAAAATGCAGGAAGTCCTCAACTTACGGCCACAATGGAGCCCAAAATTTCTGTTGCTAAGCAAGTTAAGGGAATTTGGCTGCATTTTACAACATTTCTTGCCAGAATCGTTAAGCGAATCCCTGTAGTTGTTAAGTTAGTCATACGGTCGTTAATTGAATCCGGCTTCCCTGTTTGACTTTTGCTTCTCAGAAGGTCGCAAAAGGGGATTGCGTGACCCCGGGACACTGCAACCGTCACAAATGTGAGTCCATTGCCACGTGTCTGAATTTCGATCACACAACCGTGGGGATACTACAAGGGTCGTAAGTGTGAAATATGGGCATAAATTACTTTTTTTTCCAGTGTTATTACTTCGAACGGTCACTAAACGAACTGCTGTAATTCGAGGACTACTGTACTGAGAATATAAAAGGGAATAAGTTAAGAAGCTGGAAATACAATATCTGGTTTTATACCGAAAACTCTTTATTAGGGTAAAAAAGCTTGGAAGTGGTTTACTCCGGCCGGTGTTTTGCCCCCTGGGCAACTTTAAGATGGGTGGACTTCAAATCCCAGAATTCCCCAGGCAGCTGGGCTTAATGCCTTGCCACAAAATAAGGTTGTAAAATTGGGCTGATCTATTATTTCTACTTCTATTTTTCTATATTTATTTCTATTTTTTTACAAACTATTCTAAAAATACGAGTTCCAGGTATATTAGTAAAAAAAGAAGCAGACATACTGCGAACTCCGGAACTTAAGATTTTAAAAGAATTAATTTTTTTTTATTCTACTAAGCTTTCGTCAGCCATCTGCTGGCATCGTCAGAGTATTAAACTACCATTACAGAGATCTCTGCCTTTAGATGCCATTAATCAATTTGGCCCTTGCAGCCGTCTCCCACTTGTAATCAGCTGTGCTGTTTTTGCTGTCGTCATGCTGGATGATGGAGGCTTGATTCCTGCTGTTTCCTCCTTCCTAGCTTGCTTATCAGTGGGGGATGATGTTAGCCTGTCAGCTATTGCAATTTGCTGCCCTGTCTGCGACCTCTATTTCTATTTTTCTATATTTATTTCTATTTTTCTATATTTATTTCTCTGTTTCTCTTCTTCCTCTTCCTCTTCCCCTTCTATTGTATGATGTCCCGCCTTATCACTTCTTGACTGTAATGGGCAGGCTTTATAAGTTGAGGACTACACGTAAAGCATTCTTATACAGTTTTTGTTTATTTTTAAAAGCCTCCTCCTTAATCTTTCCCCATTTCTCACAACGTGATTTCCCTGTTTTTATTTTTAACCCAGGTGCCAAAGAGTGGGAGGAAAGTGTCACGTTGCAGGACTTAGTGACCGCATCTCTATTTCCACAACAAACATCATCAAGGTAGTTTGATGATGTCAGTTTGTATTTAAGAAAAATAAAATGTTGGGAGGAAACGACTTTGTATTCCCAAGGAGGAACAAAGCACTTCATGTTCTCTCAAGCTCGGAACAAAATGGGTGCCAACAATGCTGGCAACTTTCAAGTTTGAAGACCCTTTCGACTCCCAGAATTCCCCTCCAAGCCAGCCTTGTGGGAAACACTGAAATAAAGGCTGTCCTTAACTTACAACCGCAACATTTCGGCCACTAAGTAAGGCAGTCCTTGCCACAGTTAAATGAATCACTACACTTAAATTAACCACACAGTTGTTTAAGCGAATATGGCTTCCCCCATGGGCGGTCGCAAAAAAGAGGACCGCACGACACTCCTTCCCCTGGGACCGTCATAAATATGAAGCAGTTGCCAAATGTCTGAATTTTGATCATGTGACCACGGGGAATGCTGCAACGGTCCTAAATTTGAAAAACCAGTCATAAGTTACTTTTTTTCAGTGCTGTTGTAACTTTGAATGGTCACTAAACAAACTTTTGTTCAGTTGAGGACTGTTGCAGATATTTTCAAGGGGAAGGAAGGGATTTCAAAGCTCATCGTTCAGGTTTTCATCCCAGGGGGGCAAAAATAGATGCTACCTTACCACCCAATGCACAGAAGAGGGGCCATTTCTCTCTTTTTTAACTTTAATTTCCATAATCAATCCAGGAAGCAACCAATCAGAGCACAGCCTGCCCAAAATGTCACTGAAAAAAGCGACTTATGACCCTTTTTCACACTTACGACCGTTGCCAAATCCCCAGGATCACCTTGATGCAAATTCAGACTCTTGGCAATCGACTCGTATTTTATGACGGTTGTAATGTCTTAAAGGTGAATTCTAACCCCTCATTAGGCATTAAAGCCGGTTGGCTGACTTTGGGCTTTTCTCTCAGTCTACCCACCTCGCAGGACTGTTGGCGCAGAGAAAATAGGAAGGAAGAACACAACTTACGACAGTTCATTTAACGACCATTCGGAGTTACAATGGCGCTGAAAAAAGTGACTTGTGGCCATTTTTCACACTTAACGACTATTCCACCATCCCCATAATCAAAATTCGGGTGCAAGTAAAGTCAACGGGGAAGGCAGACTCACTTAACAACCTTATTACTAATTGAACAACCGCAGGGATTCACGTAACGAAATGTGGCAAGGAAAATCGTAAAGGGGAGCAAACCTGACTTCGCCAATTTCCCACTGAAGCCACGGGCTCAATTGTGGTCGTAGTTTGAGGACTAGCCTCAAAGCCCCACGTTCAACTCTGGACTCCTAAACCCGTGAAAGGGGGGGGGAAGGAGTGGGCACCAACAGGATGTCCCTCTGACCAAGGCTCAGGATGAGCAGAGTGTCCATCCCAGGTCCCGCTAGGCAAGAAAACTGGATTCAGCAACCCAGGGGTTGGGGTGTGGGGGGTTGTGGGTGGGTGGGAAATGCCCTGCTTTGTAAGGAGGCTGGGCTCCTTTGACTGAACAGGCCATCTGCCCAGTTGGGTGTAGCCACTGTCCCCAGAGAAACAGATGGCACGGCGGGCTCAGAATTGGCAGGAGGGGGCTGCAGATTAACCTGGGGATGGTCCTGAAAGGTTCACACCTTGCAGAGGCTATCCAAGCCGCTTCTGCCCCCCTCCTGTCCCTTAATTTGGGGGATCCAAATTTAAAACCCCTGCCCACTTTTATACCTACTGAAAACTTCTCCCACTATTGCAGCCTTGGCGGGAAAGGGCTTTTCCGACCCCAGGCCCATAAAACAGAGGCTGCGACTCGGCCACTGGCAGCATCCGGCCAGCGCTGCCCTTCCCTTCCCCTCCCCTCCCCACCCTTCAGCCTCGTACCCGTTCATGCGCTTCAGGTTGGTCTCCAGCCCCACGGCTTTGGCCCACACGGCAATCTTCTTCTTCAGCGCGGAGGACTTGGCCCCCACCGACTTCATCCGCTCCTGCATCTTCTCCCACACGCGGGGGACGCCCATGAACGCCGTGGGTCTCACTTCCCGCAGGGTGTCCACCAGGCTGCCCTGCCAGACCCAAGGCAAAGGAGTCGGTCAGGGGGATGAACAGAGAAGAGGGCTGGAAAGCCGATTCAAAAGGGGGGGGGCTCTAGAGAAAGTCCCACCCTGAGGCCCCCAAAATATTGTGCCCCTTTGGGACATTGCTTTCATTTATCTACATGTCTATCGGACTTTCTATTTATCTATCCATCTATCCATCTATCCATCTATCCATCTATCCATCTATCCATCTATCTATCTATCTATCTATCTATCTATCTATCTATCTATCTGCTTATCTATCTATCCGTCTGTTTATTTTTCTGTCTATCCATCAATTTGTCTATCCATCTATCTATGTCTGTATCCATCCATCCGTTTATCTGTTTGTCCATCTATTATCCCTCTATATCCATATCTACGTCTGTCTACCTACCTTTCCATCCATCCATCCATCCATCCATCCATCCATCGATCTATTGATCTATCTGTCTATCATCTGTATCTGTCTATCTATCATGTCTGTCTGTCTATTTTATCTATCATCTATGTCTGTCTGTCTGTCCATCCATCTATCCATCCACCCACCCACCTACCCACCCTATACCTTAGTCAACCATCTTCCTCAGAAAGGGGCTCTTCGCTTCTAAATTAAGAGTTTGTGACAACTGGCTGACCTCAGGGAATCAGAAAATGCTAAATAGAAACCAATGTAGCTAGCATACGGATGAGAGACCACCAGGAAATCCCACAGCCAAAGTATCAACTGGGAAGTGAAAACATCTGTATCACTCACTGCCAAAACTTAACAGGCAGTTCTGACTTAATGATTACAACACGGATTAGTTCCTCTGTTGTTAAGTAACACCGTTGTTAAATGAAAGACAGTGTGATTGTGACAGATAGAAATCACTTCCCATTCGGTCATTAAGCGAGACCTCATGTTGCGCTTTTACTACCGGCTTCTCCATTGACTCTGCTTGTCAGAAGCCAGACGTGAAAGTCGTAAATGGTAATCGGGTGATTCTGGAGTTCTGTAGCAGTTGTAACTGCCTGTCATAATGTTTACTTTTCCAGCACTGTTATAACTTCAAGTGGTTGCTAAACAGAGCAGATGTAAAACGAGACCTGCCTATAAGAAGGAATCGAGTTGTACTTAAGGGAATGTTTGCTTTCCCCACGAGGGGGCAGCACCTAGCTGACTTCAGCTGATCCCCAAACACCAGGTTGGTGCACCACTAGGAAATCCCACCACTGAACATACCCACGGGGGTCACTAGAAGCTGAGCTCAAATTAAGGCAATTGTTAACTTCTCTTTCAACTTTGACCCATTGTCCAGCCTACCTCACAGGGTCAGTGCGGTTAGAACAATCAACTGGTGGAACAACTTGCCTCCAGAAGTTGTGGATGCTCCATCACACAACTTTTAAGAAGAGATTAGACAACCATTTGTCTAGAATGGCATAGGGCTTTCCTTCTTGAGCAGAGGGTTGGACTAGATGACCTCCAAGGTCCCTCCCAGAGCTGTCATTTTGTTATTCTTGCAATTGTGGGGGTGGTATGAAAGGATAACCCTGCAAAAAAACCCCTTAAAGGGAAAAGCTGGAGACGCCAACTAACCTGGAGCCTGGATAGCTCAACAGAATAAAAGCCTGTTATTAACATTCAGCTGCCTGCAATTACTGTAAGTTCAAATCTCCCCAGGCTCAAGGTTGACTCAGCCTTCCATCCTTTCTAAGGTAGGTCAATTGAGGACCCAGTTTGTGGGGGCAATAAGCTGACTTTGTATAAATATATACAAAAGTCTGAAGGCTGTTGCTTAACGCATTGCAAGCCGCCCTGAGTCTCTGGAGAAGGGCGGCATAGAAATCAAATTTTAAAAAACAAAGCAAAAAACCTTCAGAGCGTCGGGCTGCGCAAAGTAGGTTTCCACGCCAAAGGTGATAGGCAGCCAAATGTCGATCATCTGCGCGGCGATGTGGCTCAGTGGCAGGTAGCTGACCACACTCTCCTGGCCCTCCCAGGCCGTCTTCAGGTTCACGAACTCTCCGGCTGCCCTGGCCGTCCACGTGATCTGCAAGACAAAGACGGCGTGGCTGCCACGGAGGGACGTCTAGCCCCCCCGGGGTCACACGGAACCTCAGGCCACTTCTGGGCTCTTACGACTCCGCAAGGAAACACAACCCCAGAAAGGTTTGCAACCCGAGTTCTCACAAGGGTTTCTACGGAGATTCTCAGTCCTCCAGGTCCCAAAAGTGCTTTTATTTTCAAGAAACAACTGGACTTCCTTTGTTTTTCTTTGAAGAGGTTTCACTTCTCATCTGAGAAGCTTCTTCAGCTCTGACTGGAGCTGAATTTCTACTCCTTGCAGACAGCTGGTCATTTGCACCCTTTTTAGAGGGTCCTTGAGGCCACTTGGGGGGGGGGTTTGTCTGTGTCCTCAGGGTCACCTGAGTGGTGCAAATGGGGGTGGAAGTGCTGAACATCCAGCAGAAAGCACAACTCCACCACACAAGCCTTTCAGCAGTTTTTTCTTTGAAGACGCTTCACTTCTCATCCCAGAAGCTTCTTCAGCTCCTTCCATTCCCCACCATCCAGTCAGAACTGAAGAAGCTTCTTGGGGGAGAAGCAAAACGTCTTCAAAGGAAAACCAGAAAGTCCAGTTGCCTCTTGAAAAAAAAAGCCCCTTTGAGATTGATCTGAAAACGGAGTTACAAAGCTAGAAAGGAAAGGAATCCTTCTTTGCTTCAGTAAAAAACCAGCAAATGCTATTTAAATTATGTCAGAGAAGCTTTAAATGTTCAAGGTTTATTCCAGGGTGAATACTTACAAGTTTCTTCAGGCACTGATTTAAATGCCCCAAAGGTGCTTTTTTCCCAGTGCTGAAATCTAAAATTTGTTACTACCTGTTCTGTGGGCGTGGCTTGTGGGGGGGGGGGTAATGTGACTGGGTTTTTTTTTTTACTTTGAAAGCCATTTTTTCTACAACCTCTTCAGCGAAGAGGTTGTAGAAAAAATGCTTTCAAAAGGCCCTGACGATCCCAGCTGAGTTGCCTGATCGGCAGAGGCTTTTTTTTTCTTTTAAATGCCTCTGCAGATCAGGCAACTCAGCTGGGATCGTCAGAGGCATTTAAAAGAAAAAAAAAGGGTGTTTTTTCTTTTAAAAGCCTCTGATGATCCCAGCTGAGCCACGCGATCATCAGAGGCTTTTTTTTTTAACTTTTAAAAGAATTTTTTTGGCCGAAGAGGTTGTAGAAAAAATGCTTTGAAAAGTAAAAAAAAAAGCCTCTGATGATTGTGCAGCTCAGCTGGGCATCGGGGGTGGTGGTGATGGCGGGGCAGGGATTTTTGCTACCGGTTCTCCAAACCACCCACTGCCATCGCTACAGATCGGGCGATCCGGTCCAAACCGGGAGCATTTCACCCCTGCTTTTTTCCCTCCAAAGGCACTGGAGCTTTGTTTTCCCATTAAGACATTTCGCTTCTCATCCAAGAAGCTTCTTCAGTCCTTCAATAATGCAGATGAAGTGAAGAAGCTTCTTGGATGAGAAGCGAAACGTCTTCAAGGAAAAACCAAGAAAGTCCAGTTGCCTCTTGCCTAAAAAAAAAAAAAAAAAGCACCTTTGGGACAACCGTGATTTGGATGCCCAAAACTGTCCCTAGCCACTAATTTAAATATTAAATGCCCCATGCAAATTGGTCTGCAAAAGGCAGGAAATCCGGTAACGTCTTCGCAAGCAGCTCATTTGCTCTTGCAAACCTGGCTGAGGAATTCTGAGAGTTGAGGTCCACAGGCCATAAAACTGCCAAGGTTGGAGACCCCCATCCTAAATATCCCCCCTCCCCAGGCAAGCAGGCACTTACGTTGTCATGGCTGAGCATGACTCCTTTGGGGTTCCCGGTTGTCCCCGATGTGTAGATGATGGTACAACACTGGTTGGGCTTCAGGCTGGCCAGGACCTTGTCCAACTGCTCATCCGGGACGGAGCTGCTCAGGGCCATGAACTCGTTCCACTGGCCGGAAGGAAAAAAAAAAAACCCCACAGCCTCGGGTGAGAAGGAGGCGGCTAGACCCACGTTGGTGCATCGGGAGGTGTGGGGCTCAAGGTTTTAGGCGCCCCCTTTAAGGGAACAGCTGACTTGGGGTCAAAATGATCACCTTGGCTGACCTTCCTAGTAAGCAAGAGTTAATGGTGTGTGTGTGTGTGTGTGTGTGTGTGTGTGTGTGTGTAAGGCCGTATTCGCTTAATGACCGAACGATTCACTTTAACAACTGCAGTGGTTTGCCTAAACACTGGGGAAAACAGTCTGTAAAATCCCACGTGTGCATTCACATTTAACAGCTGCCTTCTTTAGCTGTGGATATTCTAGTCGTAAATCGAGGACCCCCAGAAAGGGAAGAGAAGCTACTCACGCTGTAGAGGTTGGGCCTTTTCTCTTTGATGTCTTTGCTGTAGTAGATGATAGCTTTGAGGAGAGGAAGTTTTTTCTCCACCTGGGAGGGGGGCAAAACAAGAGACACCCTTCACCCCCAGCGTCTTTCCCTGGGATTCCCAATAAACCCCCTGAAAAAAATCACCCACTCCCTCCAGTTTGAAGTTAATGGCAACTAGGTCATTAAACAAAGTGGTCGCTAAATGAAACCACCCTCAGAGTTACAATGCGGTTAACAGCTTTCCAGACATGCAAAGGTCATAAACGTGAAGATCGGCTGTAAAATTAACTTTGCAACTGCCAGTGATCGCTAAACGAGGACTATCAATATATTCCTATGGCTGGAGTGCTCTTGTTTTGTTTTGGATGTGTTTTATACAGGTTAGTCCTCAATTTATGACTGTTTAGTGACTGTTCAGTTTCAATGGCACTGAAAAAAGCGACTTACAACCACTGCAGCATCCTCATGGTCACGGGATCAAAATTCAGGCAACTGGTTCTGAATTATGACGGTGGCAGTGTCCCAGGGGTCATGTGATCCCCAGATCAATAGGGAAAGCCAGATTCGCTTAATGTCCAGGTGACTAGCTTAAGAACTGCAATGACTCACTTAACTAAAATGGGTCAACATTCACTTAGTGCGTTGCTCAGCAGCAGAAATTTGGGGCTCAACTGTGAGTTGTAAGTCTTCTAGAAGGCACGCAAGTGAGCATGGATCTACTATTGGTGGCGGCATAGAAATATGTTGAATGAACTAATTGTTCTGACCCAGCTGTCCAAACATCCCTCTGAAGTTAAAGATTCCTTTATTAGGAGCACCAGCAGCCCTAATTTCTCTCTCTCACCGCAGGCTAACAAGTCTGTCCAGCAGGGAGATGAATGCCACACCTACTCATCTCCGCTCCCTGCCTTTTATCCCCAGAGCTAGGTGCGGCTTCTCTAACAGCGGTGGCTCTTCCATCCTAAGGACCAGCCCATAGATTTCCACTGCTCTCCTCTGCCTTCTGTGCATCCATGCGTCAGGCACTGGGCCCAGCTGTTCCTCCTCTTCTTCATCCGCCACCTCCAGACCTGGGGGCTGTTGACTGTCCATCTGAAGGCTGATGGACAGCCCATGCTCCACCTCCATTTCTTTCTTTCTCTCTCTCTCTCTCTCTCTGTTTCAATACTGTGTTCCTCAACCTTGGCAGCATGAAGGTGTGTAGACTTCAACTCCCAGAATTCCACTAACTGGGGAATTCTGGGAGTTGAAGCCCGACTATCTTAAAGTTGCTGAGAGAGAGAGAGAGAGAGAGAGAGAGAGAGAGAGAGAGAGAGGGAGGGAGGGAGAGAGAGAGAGGGAGAGAGAGAGGGAGAGATAGAGAGAGGGGGGAGAGAGAGAGAGGGAGAGAGGGGGAGAGAGAGGGAGAGAGAGAGAAAGAGAGGGAGAGAGAGAGAGAGAGGGAGAGAGAGAGGGAGAGAGACCACCTCAAATGGTTTTGTGGGCCATCCAAACTCCCAGAGACATCACTGCTCCATCCCTGGAAGCCTTTAGGAACAATCCCCTCCTGGGCCAGAGGGAGGACTAGAAGACCTGGCAGGCTCCCTTCCCGAGCCCCAGAGTCTGGCTCTCACCTCCAGGATTTTCTGCAGCTGTTTGTCGTTCTCCACCACAATGATGTTGGCCCCGCAATTCTCCGCGACGTAGTGACAGGCCTCGGGGGAGTTGGTGGTATAGATGCCAACGGCAAAGCCCCTGCAAGGAGAATGTGCTTTCAAAGCCCCCCTTTCCCTGCCCCCCCTCCCCCACTGGCAGAGGCAAAGGGGAGATTTGCTCACTGGCATTTGGGGCGGGGGCTGCATGGCTTCCCACACCACCCCCCTTGGAGATTTTGCGGCTTCCACCCGAGAGGCTTCCGGGGAAGCGAGGAAAATGATCGCTAACGGTCGTGCACCAGGACAAAGGCCCCCTGCATCCTATGCAATGCCAACGAAAGCCCCTCACTCACCCACCTGGGGCAGCTTCCCCAGGAGGAGGAGGAGGAGGAGGCGCTCTAGGAGCTTGGTGCTTTCTCACAGGTACTTCATTACCCAAGGAGGTAATGTCATCAGTGCTAGAAGGAAATGGAGTTTGCAGGGAGGTGGAGGAAGGGAGGAGGAGGAGGAGGACTGGGGGGGGGGTCCTTGGGGGTCTCAGTGCTTGGAGGTTTCCTTGCAGCATTTCATGTCATCAGTGCTAAAATAGAACAATAATAGAATAATTTTATTTATATACCGCCCTTCTCCCGGAGGACTCGGGGCGGTGTACCGCCGATTTAAAAACATAAATGTACAAATATCATAGTTAAAATTAATTAAAATCGTTAAATAGTTTGGCCGAATTTTAAAACCCCAAAATTTAAAACCTCAATTTAAAATCATTCAATTAGACAGCCCCGCCTGTCGGAACAGTAGGGTCTCAAGGGCACAGCGGAAGACCCGGAGGTCAGAGATGTTACGAATGTCCGGGGGCAATTCGTTCCAAAGGGCAGGCGCTCCGACAGAGAAGGCCCTCCTCCTGGGTGTCGCCAGCCGACATAACTTGGCCGATGGCACCCTGAGGAGTCCCTCTCTGTGGGAGTGAACTGGATGGTGGGAGGCTGTCGGTGGCAGAAGGCAGTCCCGTAGATACCCTGGTCCTAAGCCATGGAGCACTTTAAAGGTGGTGACCAACACCTTGAATTGCACCCGGAAGACCACTGGGAGCCAGTGCAGCTCGCGGAGGAGAGGTGTTACATGGGCATAACAGGGTGCGCCCATAACTACCTGCGCGGCCGCATTCTGGACCAATTGGAGCCTCCAAGTGCTCTTCAAGGGGAGCCCCATGTAGAGAGCATTACAGTAGTCCAGGTGGGAGGTGACAAGGGTGTGAGTGACTGCGCGCAGGGCATCCCGGTCCAGAAAGGGACGCAACTGGCGGATCAGGCGGACCTGATAAAAAGCCCCCCTGGCCATGGCCGTCATGTGATCTTCTAAAGACAGCCGTGCGTCCAGGAGGACACCCAGATTGTGAGCCCTCTCTGTGGGGGGCGAAGATTCACCCCCGATAGTCAGTGATGGCATCAGCTGACTATACCAGGACGCCGGTAGCCACAGCCACTCGGTCTTGGAAGGGTTGAGTCTGAGCCTATTTCTCCCCATCCAGACCTGCATGGCCTCCAGGCAGCAGGACATCACATCAAGGGCATCATTGGGGTGGTCTGGGGTGGAGATAAAAGGGGAAGGAGCTTGCATGGATGATGTTCCCTAGTCTGGTCATGAAACGTTTGCAAAGAAGCCACCAAGGATCCCTTCATTTCAACCCTGAGCTACAAATATTCTCCTTTATTGGAGAACATGGCAGCCCAGAAGCGGATTGAAGGATAAGGAGGAATGGCTTAGCAAACAGCTGCTAAGCTGCACCCTGAAGGTCTGTGAGTCATCTCAAACTCCACATCTTGAGGTGGTGGGGCGGGGGGGGGGGGCAGGCTCCCCTTCCAAGGCTGGGGGAGAGACCCCTCCTTCTGCCCTGACCCGAAGCCTAAAAGAGAAGAGCAGGAGGGAGGGAGGGAGGGAAGAAGTGCCTGGACTTGAACTCTCGCCATCGGAGAAGTTGTCAATCTCTGCAGGTGGGGAACCCCCCTTTCTTTTCCCAAGAGGGGAGGCTGGCGGGGGGGGGGCAGGGTCTTCTCCTTACCCAGCAAAGATGGCGCCGATGTCAGCCAGGAACCACTCCAGGGAGTTGAAGCCCAGGATGCAAACGCTGTTGAACCGCCCCAGGCCCAGCTGTGGGAGAAGAGCAGAGGTATCAACGAGACTCCTCTCTCCCACTCCCCTGGATGCTCCCCTTCGCCGCCCCCACCTCAGACCCCCCGCTGTCCCCCAGCCCCAAAGACAGAAAGATCCCCACCCCCGGATTCCCAAGACAACCCAGTCCCACCTTTGCCACCCCTGCAGCCGCCCTACCTCGCAGGGCTGCTGTGAACTGATGGCGACCCCTCCCCAATTCTCCCCCCCCCCGCTGAGACCTTGAGGAAGCTTTTGGCGCTCCTGCGGCACTCCTCGTAGTACTGACGGAAGGTCAACTTGGACCACTGGCCCTGCTTTTTCGAAGCCAGAGCCGGGAAGTGGCCGTATTTCTCCATGGTGGCCAGGAAGAGGTCGTGGACGGTGATGGGGGTCTCGGAGCCGATGCCAGTTGGGTCCATCCGCAGCTTGACTTCTCCATCGCGCTTGGTGGTCCACAGACCCCCAGCTCCGGGGGCTGGCCCTGGAGGGGAGCAGGCAAGGACATCGTCCTGTTCTCTGACGGTCGGAAAGGGAAAAATCCCCCTTCCTCGCTTCCCACCCTATTACAGGTGGTCCTCAACTTACAATGACAAGGGAGCCTGTTTGTTAAGTGGGTTTGGCCCCATTTTATGCCCTTTCTTGAACCCATTGATGCGGTTGTTAAGTGAGTCACACAGTTGTTAAGTGAATCTGGATTCCCTCATGGACTTTGCTGGTTGCCAGAAATCGGCCAAAGAAAAAAGACGCAAATCCTATTCTTGTGACTGCAGGATATTGCAGCCGGTCATTAAGTGAGCCAGTGGCCAAACATCTGAATTGGCGATCACTTGACTGTGAGCGGGGTAGCGTGGTCAGTGTGAATACAGGTCATAAGTCACGTTTCCCAAGGCTGTCATTACTTTGAACCATTGGACGCAAGTCAAGGACTAACATGTATCGGCAGTCCTCCACTTATGACTGTTCATTTAACGACAGCTAACGTTACAACAGCCTGGTAAAAAGTTTCTTACTCTGACTAAAAGTGGCTACGCTTGAGAAACACCGTGCTAAACCATCCCTGCCAGCTAGGCTTGGGTCTCCTGGTGGTGTCCTTTCCAGCTTTTTCCTACCTTTCGACATCTCAGCTTCCGGCTCCTCCGCAGGCTGCTGGGTCTGGGGCTTAGCTCTGCAGAAAAACCAAAAGGAAAAGTCAGACCAGGGGTCCCCGATCCCCCTGGTCCCACTAGAGGACTGTGACCTACTACAACTGAGCCACGTTAAGTGGTGGGTCAGCACGCACAGGCATACAGCTCCACTTGCAGGCAAACTGCATACACATGTGTGTGCAGGGCAGCCCATCGCTTGCACAGTTCCCCTCTTCCCCCCCCCCCCAACCCTGCTGCAAAGTTTGGGGACCACCGAGCCAAATTATTTGTCCCCCAGGACCAAAAGAAGCTTCAGATTTCTCCCTGCGTCCCTGCGTCCAGTCCGTGTCACTTTCCCAGCTTAATCCCCCCCTCCCATTAGGACCCCCCCCACCTCACTCTTCAGGACCCTGTCCCCAAACGAGGAAGGAGGGCTGGGAGAAGGACTCTCCCGATGATTTGCTCCCCAGGGCAGAGGGCCAGGCTGCCCCCTCGCTCGGTCCATGGGCAAAGCAGCTGTTGCTAATTCTGCACCAGAGCTGGGGCAGGGCAATGGTGAGCAGGCTATTTAGGGGAGGGGGGATGCAGAGAGCCCCCCCCCCAAATGTGCCAGCTGTCCCAGTCATGGGACTGAAGCCCTTGATTTCCCTAAGAGGGGAGAGGAGAGATGGGGCTCTTGAAGCAGGGCCAATGCCAGCGTGTTTCCCCTGTGCCACAGCTGGCGTTTCTGCCCGTGGGGGGAGAGGGACGAGGAAACCCGCCACAAAGCCGGGAGTGGCAACCAAGCCACGGTTTCTGGAGATCTGCAGCATGGATCCCTCAAGGGAGAGCCAACCTTTCATCTCTGCCTTTGGTCAGGCAGGTAGAAAACGCTTCAATCTCTCAGGAATTTAAGATCATCCATCCCTATCCATCCATCCCTGTCTCTCTCTGTCATCCTATCTATTCTCTCTCTCTCTCTCTCTCTCTCTCTCCAGTTTCATCCTTCTATCATCTATCAATCCTCTCTCTCTCTCTCTGTCATCTTCTGTCATCCTCTCTCTGTATCCAATTTCATCCATCTATCATCTAACCTCTCTCCCATCCATCCACCCATCCATCCATCCACCCATCCATTCATCCATCCATGGACTTGAATTCTGGGAGCTGAATTTCATACAGGTATTCTGTGTCTTACAACCAAAACTGCGACTGGAACTTCCGTTGTAAGTTGAATTGGACCTCATTTTACAACCTTTTTTTTTTACGATGGTTATTAATGGAACCATGTGGTGGTTAAGCAAATCCGGTTTCCCCAATGGCCTTTGGTTTACGGTTTTTTTTGCCAGAAATCAGCAGAATAAAAAGACTCCCAAATCTCCATCCTAGGACTGGAGGACTCTGCAACCGGTCATAAATGTGAGACAGTTCCACTCTAGGACCATCTCTTGGTCTTCCGAATCACAACGGAGACCCTGGAGTGATGCCCCTGGGTCTGGGATCCTCACCCAGAAGAATTTTGCCCCCAAAGAAAATGACTTCTCCTTAGTGCTAGGTTGGTTCTCTCCTTGATGGAACCTCATCTAGGAGAGATTCAACCTAGAAACAAGGAGAATGTTCCTGACAGCGAAGACAATTAACCAGCGGAACAGCTTGCCACCAGAAGTTATGGACGCTCCATCACGGGAGGTTATTAAGAAGAGATTGGACAACCATTGGTCTGGAATGGGATAGGGTTTCCTGCCTGAGCAGGGGGTTGGACTAGAAGACCTCCAAGGTCCCCTTCGAACGTGGGTTATTCTGTTGGGAGCGTCTGTCAATCTTCTGACTCAGAACGGAGACCCAGTTACCGGGAAGAATTCTGCCCCTATAGAAAATGACTGTCGCCCTGCTCCCCGTCTCGGGGGGAGGAATGACCCCCCCCCCATGCTCCAGTTTCTGTCCCTGTTGGAATTAGCAGTGGCAACCTGCCTTCCACATCCACCATGCAAACACAATCACACCGAGACACGCCTGGGCCCTGTTTCGTTATTCCTCTCCCGTAGCAGGCGGCACAGTGGTTTGCCGTTTGTTATTTGGCATCTTTTAGTCTTGGACTTGATGGGCTGTGGTGACTGGTCTTCCGGAGAGCCCCGCGGTCCCCCAAAAGGGCACCCTCTCCCTGCCCCTGGGCAGGAGGGTGCCCTCCGCAGCGATGGGCAGCTGCTTTCTGCCAGCCCCAGAGTTCCGGAAGGGATGCTTGTGACCTCACCCGCAGCGCCAGCCCTCCAGGATTCTGCCCTTGCCGGCAAAAGGGCTGGCTGGAGCTGCCCTGGGCAACGGGGGGCAAACTTGAGGTGGCTGCTCCACACACGGAACAGCAGGCTCTACTTGGGCAATGGATCCCGATGCCAAACCAGCTTCTTTGGCAGCCCCTATGCCCTCAATGCTGCATTCACAGCTTTTTCAAGGCTCCTGGGCATAGGTTTCTCCCAAAATTTGCCAGGCCCTGGGGCTGCCAAGAATTTATATCCCTCTGGCATTATGCCACTTAGGAGACCATTCAGAATCTTCTTTCTTTCTTTCTTTCTTTCTTTCTTTCTTTCTTTCTTTCTTTCTTTCTTTCTTTCTCTTTCCTTTTTTTTCTTTCCTTTTCTTTCCTTCCTTTTTTCTTCCTTTCCTTTCTCTTTCCTTCTTTCACCTTCCCTTCCTTCTTTCTATCTATCCTTCCTTCATCTTTCTTTCCAACTTTCCTTCCTTCCCCTTTCCTTCCTTCCTTCCTTTTGCTTTTTCCAACGTTCCTTGCTTCCTCTTATTAAAATCAAATTGCAAAGACAGGCCCAATCCATGCTGAAGTTGCTTTACACCAGGGCTCTCCAACCTGGTCTGAGGAATTCTGGGAATTGAAGTCCACAAGCCCTAAAGTTGCCATGGTTGGAGAGCCCTGCTTTACACACGTCCTTCGGTTCTGTTATCAACTCTGAAGTTGGGCTGAGCCAGGCCATTTTCTAGCTTCAGCGTTGCCACACTGGAGCTGAGGGTTAGGGAGGGAGTTTGTAGCCAAAACAAAATACTTTCCCTTGGGAACCAAGGACATTCCCACAGGTGGTCGCAAAGAGGCGGACTGACATTACCAGGCAACCAAGTGACAAGATGATTGGACCATGTGACTCCTCACATGGTTTGGGGAAGGGGAAAAACTTTTACTTTTAACTTGGTGAAAACCGTGGGAATATTCAGAGTCGGTTTTCACCAGCCTGTGCCAATACGATATTTCCAATAAATCCGTTCTCTCTGGAATCTGCTTGTCCTATTTTTCATGGGAGTATTACTTGGAACCCTGACATCTGTTCTTTTTCACTGGGACACTCACTCGCATCTCAAACCTGGTTAGCTAAAGTTGGGGCATTCTACAAACGGTCCATTACATCATTTTGGGATTCCCCAGTTGCATGGAAAGGGAGAAGAGGACATATGCCCGCTAGATCTGGGAAGCATTTTCATACAGAAACTCTTGCAAGGATCTTCCTGGGCAGAAGGCAAAGAAAAGACTGGCTGGAAAGTTCTCAAAACTAAAAAAAAAAAAAAAAAAAAAAATACCCTGTGCTTTTTCAGTTCAAAGAGGGAGCGGAGGATTAAGAGAAACTCGGGCAAACGCAGGAAGCCAAAGAGCAAAGAGCTTGAAGGAAGGACCAAAGGAACTTAAGAGGTGGAATCCATAAGAGTAGCTGGAAGAAAGAGACTTTCTGAGTAGAAGCACTTAAGTAGGATCTGCTTCCAAGGACACGGGGCATCGCTCCTCCTCTTTCCAGGAGGCATTCCCTAAAAATACAGGCTTCAAATTTTGAGGTAGCTGATTTCACGTGACCATTAGGAAAATTCAGTTCAGAATAGAGCAGGGAGGGACCTTGGAGTTAGCAGGAGACCCTATGCCATTGACAGTTAATCTTTTCCGCTCCGAGTGCTGAAACTGGAGCGGACACGCCCCAGAGCACCACAACCCAGGAGAGAGCAGCTGACCGGTGCATGTGTGTGTGATGGCACCTGGAAGAGCAGCTGGCAATAGTGTTGTGTGCCCACACTTCACACAAGTGGCTGTCCAGTCTCTACTTAAAAACCTCCAATGTTGGAGCAGCCACAGCTTCTGGTGGCAAGCAGTTCCACTGCTTAATTCTCCTCACTGTTAAGAAGCTTCTCCTTAATTCCAGGTTGCTTCTCTCTTTGGTTACTTTCCATCCGTTGCTTCTCGTCCTGCCTCCGGGTGCTTTGGAGAATAGTTTGACCCCCTCCTCTTTGGGGCAGCCCCTCAAATATTGGAAGACTGCTATCCTGTCCCCCCTCGTCCTTCTTTTCTCTAGACTGGCCAAACCCAGTTCCTGAAACCGTCCTTCATGTGTTTTAGTCTCCAGGCCTTTCATCATCTTAGTTGCTCTTCTCGGCACTTTTGCCAAAGTCTCAACTTCTTTTTTGTGTCTTGATGACCAAACTGGATGCTGTATTCCCGGAATTCCACGGGGCTTTATCTGGGCCACTTCTGGTCCAGAGGATTAACTCCTCCCTCCCTCCCAAGCTCAGTGTAATCCCAAGCTTTATTTGCTCAATGGTTCCGCACGGATCTTAACAGTTCTTAAAGGAAAGGTGAGCAAATGGCTTTGCCCTTTGCTACTTGCCTGGCCTGTTCCCCAAGAGAAGCCGGTTTTTACCCCTCTAGCCTAGGACAGCTATTTCTGGACCGTCTTTCGCGATGACCAAAAGTGGGTTAAAGGAGACACTTTCCCAAGTGTTCTGTCTGGGACACCAAAGGGAAACCGAGGCTGGGAGGAATGCTCATCATTCCTTCCTCCCCCTCCCCACCCCGCGACTGAAAGGGCGGTTGGGGCTTCTCTAGCAAAGCACCGTGGCCTCGCCAGCTGGCTTTGAAAACTGTCTCGACCCTGGCTTGAAGCAGAAGTTTGTGAAATAAGACACAACTGGTCAATGGGTCTCCAAGCCCCTTCCCCATCTAATCCTTGGAGACTCCCTTGGATAACTGAGCCTATCCACCTCTCTATGTTTTGACGGTGAGCCGCACCCTGTAATTCACAAGCCACCAACGCTGGGGTGGAGGGGGGGGGGCGCAAAAGACTTTCACGATAGGCCGTACCCCAAATTACAGGGCTGACCTTCTTGGTTGCCACACCCCAGCCTTCACTCCAAAACCATCACCGTTTTCTTCTGAGAAGCCGCAAACCACAGAATGGAGCCTTTCCTGAGCTTGCTGGAACTCGTGGAGCAGCCGTGCCCAAATCCTGCCCCTGTTTTCCCACCTCCGGGGCACACATCCTCGGCAAAGCACCCTTCCCTGGATTGTAACAGGGAGGGAAGGATGGAGGGAGAACAGCTGGCTCTGAACTCCTTTCTTGTAAGGGACACTCACAAAGCCAGCATCCATGTCGGTGAGACCTCTTGTTTTTGAGCAGAGAGCGCAAAAGCAGAAAATCACACACGCATGCATGCATACACACACACACACACACAGAGCGAGTGTCCCTGATGCTGGAGTCTTGTTCCTCTGATGCCGAGCAAAGGCTGTTTAGTCTGTTTAGTCCATTGGAGAAAGGAAGCCATGGGGGAAGAAAGGGCAGCTGGCGTGGCTGGATGAAATTGCCCAACCTAGAAACAGCACTAGTGTGAAACTGAGGTTTTCCTGAACCCCACTCAGCGTCCCTCAAGGTGATGCCCAGGGAGGCACCAAGTAATACCCGTTGGATAATCTTCAGATGGTATCAGCATTTGCCTTTCCAAGATGACGCCAGGACCCTTGTCGCTTCCCCCAAGATAAGCTGTCAAGGCCACCCCCACTCAGTTCGCAAAACTTTGAGGAGTGGGAGCCCCCAACCCAGCCCTACTAAGGATTCTTGTGACAGGTAATAGTCCTTGTCTGCGGACAATTGCACCCAAAATTTCCGTTGCTAAACGAGACAGTTAAGCGAATTTTGCCCCATTTTATGACCCTTTGAAATTCATATTTCAAAGAATGGGGAAAGGAGCCTTGAACAAGAAGGGTGGGGGTGGGATGGATTGGATGGCCTCAAGGGCCCTCCCAGCCTTAGAATTCTACAATGTGAGGAAATAAGTCCTTTTGGCTTTTAAAGGGAATCAGGGACTACTTGCATTGAGAAATTCCAATTTCAAAGCAGGAGGAAAAAACGCCAGAGATATTGCATTAAAGGTGGGGCGAATTTGGGGCAACGGACAGGTGATCGTTACAGATGCAGATCTTTTCCAAAAAGAAGACTGATGGCTAATTCCCTCTAGCACTGATTGGGTTACCTAGTTGGGCAATGAAAGGCAGGCAAGCTTAGTGTTGTGGCCCCGTCCTCTGAGCCTATCCCTTTGGAGGAAGGCAGCTCTGAGCAGGAGGAAGAGGAGCCAGCCAGATCTCCCAGCCCTCCCCCTCTGGCACCGGCTCAGGTGCCAGCTGAAAGAGAGCCAAGTAGTGGGGAAACAGGTGTCTCAGATGAGAGTGAGGGAGAGACGTCATTCCTGGACGCACGCCAAAGAAGGCGAGAGAAAAGGGTACTGCAGCTGCGGCGTATGAGGAAATCCTGAGTCATTGGATTGGAGTCACAGATCAATGACTCACTGGACCACACCCAGAAACATATCTATATAAGACAGTACGGTGGGTCACGAAGTTCGTGACGAACAAAGCTAAACAAACGGAGCAACCTCGTAGTCTTGGAAGCTGGATGAACGGCAAAGCTACGTAGGTGATTTTCTTGTTTGTGTAAACCAATAAAGTCCTTGGCAGACGGTGTGCATATCGCTGCCAAGGTTGAGATAAGAACTGCGGAGTGTGCCAAGTGATTCTTAACCCTCGGCTGGCTGTGTTTTTGTGGGTCTCTGAAGGGGGGGGACAGATCATCTTGTTCGTCACCCAAAACTCCATCGTTAACCCACGATGGACCAACAGCTGCAGCAGCAGGTACAGCAGATGCTGGAGGCCAATCAACTTCTGCAACAGCAAGTAGCACAGCTAACTGCACAACTTGCTTTGGGAAATGCTCCTGTAGCAGCTCCACCTGCTCCCCTTCCCCGTCCAAGATGCCCAGTGAACATGCCAGATAAGTTTTCTGGACAGCAGGAAATGTTCCCGGCCTTCTTGGGACAGTGCCAGCTGTATATGGCAATGCGGCCGGAGGATTTTCCGGATGACCGGGTTCGGGTGGCTTTTATTATCAGCTCCCTCTCTGGCACTGCCGCCGGATGGGCCACGCCCCTGTTGCTGCAAAACAGCCCCTTGCTTCTGGACTATCAGGGCTTTTTGCAACACCTGCGCACCATGTTTGAGGACCCCCTCCGGGTGCAGACGGCAGCGAGGCGCATCAAAGACCTCCGCCAAGGCAAGCGCCCCCTGCAGGACTATATTGCGGAGTTCCGATTGCTAGGCCAGGATTCGGCCTGGAATGAGGCGGCGCTGATGGATGCCTTCCAGGACGGCCTCTGCGATGAGATGCAGGACGAGCTGGTTCGGGTGGAGGCGCCACAGACCCTGGACGCGCTGGTGACCCAATGCCTGCGCATCGATGCTCGGCTACAACGGCGACGGCCCCGTAGGGCTCTTCCGGAACCACCGACAGTGCCGGCACCCCCGCGTTTCGTACCAACAGCGCCCCGGACCGTACCGCGTTTGGTGGCGACGGCTGAGGAGCCCATGGAGCTCGGAGCAGCCAGACCTCAACTGACGGCCCAGGAGCGGATGCGGAGACGCCAAGGGGGGTTGTGCCTCTATTGCGGCGAGGCTGGACATTTTGCCGCCTTGTGTCCCCGGAAGCGGAGTGGATCGCTCAAGCCTGTTCCGGAGCCTCGGCGTGACCAGCCGGGAAACGGGTCAGGCCTGGCTTAGGGGAAACTCTGGGTCAGGCAGGTGACCATGCCCCGCCGGAGGCAGCGGCTGTGGACTGTGAGCCCCCTCGGCACCTGATTTTGAACACCCGGGTGTTGTTGGCTAACCGGTCGGAGGGGCTCCAGGCGCACGCGCTGGTGGACTCGGGGGCCACCACGAACTTTATGGACCAGGCCTTTGTGGCCCATTACAAGGTTCCCTTGGTTCCAGTGGACCCTCCGTTGAGGGTCGAAACTATTGATGGGCGGGAACTTGTGGCGGGGCCCATCAACTTCGCTACTCAGCCCTTGCGCCTTGCCATTGGGAACCATGAGGAGGCGATCCAGTTTTATGTGACGGCGGACCTGCACTTCCCCTTGGTCCTGGGGATGGCCTGGCTTCGGGCGCACGACCCTCAGGTGGCGTGGTCGAGAAATGCCATCTCGTTCCCCAGCCTGCAGTGTGTCGACCACCTTCGCCACACCTGTGCCGGCCAGGACGTCTCTGCCCCGAACGTCTCCTTGCCTCCGGAGCTGACATCCTTCGCCGACGTGTTCAGCGAGAAGGAGGCGAATCGCTTGCCCCCGCACCGACCCTACGACTGCGCGGTGGACTTGATGCCCAACGCGCCCCTGCCCTCGGGACGCCTGTACTCCATGTCGGAGCCCGAGCTGGCCGCCTTACGGGACTTTCTGGACAAGAACCTGGCCCGTGGGTTCATCCGGCCTTCGACCTCCCCGCTCTCGGCCCCAGTCCTCTTCGTGAAAAAGAAGACGGGGGACTTGCGCCTGTGTTGCGACTACCGGCGCTTGAATGCCATCACGGTACGGAATCGCTATCCCCTGCCGCTGATCCCGGAGCTGATGGAGAGGTTGCGGGAGGCCTCGATTTTCACCAAGCTCGACCTCCGGGGAGCCTACAACCTGGTGCGGATGCGAGAGGGGGACGAGTGGAAGACGGCATTTGGCACCCGATACGGACACTTTGAATATACCGTCATGCCGTTCGGGTTGACCAACGCCCCCGCGGTCTTCCAGCACTTGATGAACGACGTGTTCCGGGACATGCTGGATCGGTTCGTGGTGATCTACCTGGATGATATTTTGATCTATTCCCGGACCCCGGAGAGTCACCTCCAGCATGTCTGCCAGGTCCTGCATAGAGTTCCTCGGGCACATCATCACCCCCGAGGGCATCGCGATGGACCCACACAAGGTGGCGGCCTTGCGCAGTTGGGAACCCCCGCGTCGGGTGAAGGACGTCCAGCGTCTGTTGGGATTCGCCAACTACTACCGGACCTTCATCCCGGGCTTTGCCACCCTGACCGTGCTGTTGACCCAGCTCCTTCGGAAGAAGGTTCCGTTCCAGTGGGGGCCCCCGCAGCAGCAGGCCTTCGAGGTTCTCAAACAGGCCTTTGTCACGGAGCCGGTCCTGAGGCACCCCGATCCACACCGTCCGTTTGTGGTTGAGACAGACGCGTCCAACGTGGCGATTGGAGCGGTGCTGTTACAGGCTCCGGTGGATGGCGGCACTCTTTTTCCCTGCGCTTACTACTCCCGGAAACTCACTCCTTCCGAGCGCAACTACACCATCTGGGAAAAGGAGTTGCTGGCTATCAAGGCCGCGTTCGAGGCTTGGCGACATCACCTCGAGGGGGCCCGACACCAGGTGGAGGTGCGGACGGACCATCGGAACCTGGAGCACCTCACCACGGCCAGGAATTTGAACCAGCGGCAGATCCGGTGGTCGTTGTTTTTCGCCCGGTTCAACTTCCACGTCACATACATTCCGAGCCACCTCAACCAGAGGGCGGATGCGCTATCCCGTAAGCCGGAACACTTTTGCCCCAAGGACTCCCTTTCCCCCCGGACAGTGCTGCCAGCGGACTCCTTGGCCGCGGTCCAGGAACCGGTGGACCTGCGGACTCAGGTGCTGGAAGCGCAGCGACGGGACGACTGGTCGCAGCAGCGGAGAGCGGACGTCGGCCCCGCGTCCCCATGGACCGTGGAGGAGGGCTTGCTCAGGCACCGGGGTCGGCTGTACGTGCCCACAAGTCCGCTCCGAGCCCTCGTCATGAACCAGTGCCATGACAACCCCGCGGCGGGGCACTTCGCCTTCTTTAAGACCTTGAATCTAGTGACGCGGACTTTTTGGTGGCCTCGGGTACGGCACGACGTGCACGCCTACGTGACGTCCTGTGTGCCATGCCGACAGGCCAAAGCCGCGTCCGGCCCCCCTCCTGGACTCCTCCAGCCGCTGCCGACACCGGAGAGACCGTGGGGAGCCATCTCCATGGACTTCCTGACTGACCTGCCCCTGTCCGCTACGTTCATGACCGTCCTCGTGGTGGTGGATGCACTCACGAAGATGGCACATTTCATCCCGTGCCGCGGCCTGCCCTCAGCTCGTACCACGGCTCGCCTGTTCCTGCAACACATCTTCCGCCTCCACGGCCTGCCGGACCGGGTGGTTTCGGATCGCGGGGCCCAGTTCACGGCCCGCTTCTGGAAAAGCCTGATGGCTGCGCTGGAGGTGCAGGTGTGCCTGTCGTTGTCACACCATCCGGAGACTGACGGGGGCACGGAGAAGGTCATTGGCATACTGGAGCAGTACCTCCGCTGTTTTGTCAACCAGCAGCAGGACAACTGGGCCGAGTACCTTCCCCTGGCGGAGTTCGCTTTTAACAACTCCCAACGTACCTCCACCCAGATGACACCGTTCCATGCCAACGTCGGGTACCATCCACGTTTTTTTCCGTTGACCATCATGGACTCCCCTGTTCCTGAGACCCGGGACTTCCTCTCGGAGCTGCAGGCGGTGCAGCAACTGGTGCGGCGGCAGCTGATCCGGGCGAAAGAGGACTATAAACGGTTCGCCGATCGCGGCCGCCGGGCGACGCCACTGCTGGAAGTTGGAGATCGGGTGTGGCTGTCCACGAAACACCTCCCCACGGACCAGCCGGTGAGGAAACTGGCCCACCGCTTTATCGGTCCCTTCCCCATCGAGGCGGTCATCAACCCGGTGGCCTATCGGTTGACTCTACCCCGCTCCATGCGGCTCCACCCTGTTTTTCATCGGTCCCTCCTGGTCCCTGAGACTCCCACTAGCCGTCTCCGCCGCCCGCCGCCGCCTGCCCCCCCAGCCGCAGACGACGAGGACGACGCCTCGACGTATGAGGTGGACAGTATTCGGGACTCCCGTTGGCTGAAGGGGCGCTTCCAATACCTCATCGCTTGGAAAGGGTACGGGGCCGAGGATTTCACCTGGGTGGACGCATCTGCCGTTCAGGCCCCTGACCTGGTGCGGGCTTTCCACGAACAGTTCCCGTCCCGACCCCATCCCGACCGTCAGACCTGGGGGAAGGGCCCTGCGGTGGGGGATAGTGTTGTGGCCCCGTCCTCTGAGCCTATCCCTTTGGAGGAAGGCAGCTCTGAGCAGGAGGAAGAGGAGCCAGCCAGATCTCCCAGCCCTCCCCCTCTGGCACCGGCTCAGGTGCCAGCTGAAAGAGAGCCAAGTAGTGGGGAAACAGGTGTCTCAGATGAGAGTGAGGGAGAGACGTCATTCCTGGACGCACGCCAAAGAAGGCGAGAGAAAAGGGTACTGCAGCTGCGGCGTATGAGGAAATCCTGAGTCATTGGATTGGAGTCACAGGATCAATGACTCACTGGACCACACCCAGAAACATATCTATATAAGACAGTACGGTGGGTCACGAAGTTCGTGACGAACAAAGCTAAACAAACGGAGCAACCTCGTAGTCTTGGAAGCTGGATGAACGGCAAAGCTACGTAGGTGATTTTCTTGTTTGTGTAAACCAATAAAGTCCTTGGCAGACGGTGTGCGTATCGCTGCCAAGGTTGAGATAAGAACTGCGGAGTGTGCCAAGTGATTCTTAACCCTCGGCTGGCTGTGTTTTTGTGGGTCTCTGAAGGGGGGGGACAGATCACTTAGAAAGATCAAGGACTCAGAGAAAAGGACTCAGATAAGCAGGGGTTAACACCAGACAAACAGATAAGCAACACCCTAACTGAGGAACTGCCAAAGGGAAAAGAAAACACTTCCTCACCAACACAGAGAAGGTAACCAGTAGTTAGTATATCAACAGAGAGCCAACTGCTACTCCCTTCCACTAGTGATGACTACCTATATAGGTAGTCCTTGATTTATGACAACTGAGCCCAAAATTTCTGTGGCTAAACCAGTCAGCTATTAAACTGAGTTTTGCCCCATTTTACAAACGTCCTTCCCACAGAGGTTTAGTGAAATCACTGCAGTTCTTAAATTCGTCACACAGTCATTCAGGTAATCTGCCTTCCGCATTGACTTCGCCAAAGTGGATCACCTGACGCTGGGACACTGCGACCGTCACAACTAGGAGTCGGTTGCCCAGCATCTGAAGTTGGATCATGCGATCGTGGGGATGTTGCAACATGTCACAAGGGTGGAAAAACGGTCATAAGTCACTCCCCCCGCCACTGCCGCTGTAAATTTGGTCACTAAATGAACCGTTGTAAGTTTGAGCTCTACACGTGCGAGTCCTATTGTTCGCGGCTGACACACGTGAGGTGAAGCACGGTTTGAGCAAGCCGTGAATGTCTGGTTTATACAGACCACTAAACTGCAAACCAGGATGGTCAGTTCCAAATAAGTTCAACTTCGTTTTACCAAATCTCCACTGGATTCCCCTCTTGCCCCCCCCCCACCTACTTAATGGTCCAAACACCCCATGTAAAAATATGTGTCCCCTTCGGATGCGGAGACAGACAGGTAGCACCCACCTGGGTGAAGAGGCGGTCACCGCAATGTCGTTCAACGAGACGTCCGTCGGTTCAGAGAAGGGAGGCGTCGCTGGTCCCACAGGGACGGATCCATTCACCACGGCTGCCGCTGCCATCTTGACCGAGCCTGGGGTGGTCAGAAAACGGATCCCTTACACCGTCTCTAGGCCCTTGAAAGCAGGAACGGTTTAGCCTGAATTGAGAAATCAAAGAGCGCCTCTTGGTATCACCTTCTCAGTTCCGGGCGTGTGTGGGAAGCCACACGCAGACAAGGAACAGGAAAAGAAAAAGAAAAAGAAGAAAAGTTATAAATATTAACTCTTCGGAGATGGGGGCTTTTGCAAACGGTCACCTTTGGGACTGGCTTTTAATCCCATAGTCCTCCAGCCGTGCAATTGTGGATCGTTGGCCAAGGCTGGACTAGATGACCCTTAAAGTTCCCCCAACACTGTCTTCCTTGAAATAAATGAAAAGTTGATCCCCCCTTCTTTCCATCCCCAAGCCTCTGACTGCAAAATCCTTTCATGATTTTGGCATTAGCCCATCAGAATGCAGAATCACAGTTAGAAGGGACCTTGAAGGATCTTCTCCAAGCAGGAACCCTCTCCTATTCCAGACCAATGGTTGTCCAAATTCTTCTAATAACTTCCCGTGATGGAGCATCCATAACTTCTGGTGGCAAGCTGTTCTGTTGGTTAATTGTCCTCACTGTCAGGAACATTCTCCTTATTTCTAGGTTGAATCTCTCTTGGATGAGTTTCTTGTCTGGTCTTCAAGTGCTTTGGAAAACAGGTTGACCCCCTTCCTCCTCTCTGTGGCAGCCCCTCAAATATTGGAAGATGCTCTCCTGTCTCCCCTGGTCCTTCTCTTCCCTAGACTAGCCAGGCCCAGTTCCTGCAACCGTTCAACGTATGTTTCAGCCTCCAGTCCCCTCATCATCCTGGTTGCTCTTCTCTGCACTCTTTCCAGAGTCTCAACCTCTTTTTTATAGTGTGGTAACCAAACCTGGGTGCAAGATTCTAGGCGTGGCCTTCCTAAGGCTTTATAGAGTGGTCTTCGTACCTCCCTTGATCTTGATTGTCTCCCTCTGTTTATGCAGCCAAGGATTGCGTTGGCTTTTTGGGCAGCTGCTGGCTCATATTATTTAACTAATTGCCTACAAGGACTCCAAGTTCCCTCTCGCAGCTACTGTTTTTTGAGCCAAGTGTCACCTAACCTGCACCTGTGCGTTCGGTTCTCCATGCCGAAGTGTAAAGCCTCGTTTTCCTCACCGCTGAATTTCATTTGGTTGGCTAGGGCCCAGCGTTCAAGCCTATCGGGATTCCATCTGGATTCTTGAGCTTTATGTGACTTGATGGCACGTTGTCAATCAATGCCAAAGCCCGACTGGGAAAGATGGAAAGAAAGAGGAGGAACACCTGGGGGTGGGGGAGGGGAAGGGGAGGATGGGCTGCCTCACGGGGTTGGAAGACCTGAAGGTTTGGGGTTGGAGAGCCTCCTACTAGAGAAAGCCCACCCAGGTGTCAGCAGGAGTCAAAGACAACTTGATGACACCCTCTCCCCATCCAGGCGGCATCTGGTGACGCAGTTTTGAAGGACTCCAGAAATGGCAATATTCAAAAGCAACCTATTTGTCTTCTGGGAGAAAGAAAGAAAGAAAGAAAGAAAGAAAGAAAGGAAGAAGGAAGGAAGGAAGGAAGGAAGGAAGGAAGGAAGGAAGGAAGGAAAGAAAGAAAGAAAGAAAGAAAGAAAGAAAGAAAGAAAGAAAGAAAGAAAGAAAGAAAGAAACTTCTTGGAGGAGAAGCAAAACGTCTTCAAAGAAAACCCAAAAAGTCCAGTTGTCTCTTGAAAAAAGAGAAAGCACCTTTGGGGCAACTGGATGGCTGAGACTCTCCATAGACATCTAATTCTCTAACCTAAAAGTTTTTTTTTTCTCATGAGTTACTAACATCTGGATTTCTCCCCTGTTGCAACTGGGGAGGGAGAACTACAGAAAAGGGATGGCGCATCCATTTCCTCTTTGGGAACAGGAAATGTGCTCAGATCCAAAGTGGGGGCAAGTAGCCGGATTGCTCAAGCCCCTTTTCTCTGAAGCCGGCACCCCCCACCCCCAGTTGAGGCCAGGCCATGGGTGACGTGTCACATCAGCCCATCGGCCCTCAACCTTGAATGGACCCATGCCTGTCTCCCTCTCCCCCACCCCCAACAACCTATTTCGATCGGCTTCCGGCACGGCAAACCACGCAGAGGATTTCCGTCGGTTTGATCAAAAATAACTTCCATTTGTGTGCTAAGACACTGATCGAGACGGGCAGACGAGCCCTGGCAAATTGCAAATGTTGGGTTTTTGTTTGGAGACAAAAAGGGGCAGGAGGGGGAAATTTCCAGCCCATTTGGACCACAGACCTTTTAATGCACCTTTTGCTCCATGGAACAGACTTCTGAGCAGCCTGTTGCAAGGAGTTTAAAACTTGCTCGCTGGAAGGAAGTCATTTCATGTCACACTATTATTTTTTTTTTAAAAAAAAACACATGTTCCTTGGGTCCTTGGAGCCAAACAACTAGAATTTTCTGCTAGACTGCCTTGGATCGTGGAAGCTCCGCTAAGGTTTCAGGACCCACAGTCAGTACTAAATCTGATTTTTTTTTTCTTCCCCAAAACTGGCTCAGCTACAGCCAAACCTGGCCTGGCATCTTCCTTCTCCCCAGACCTCCTGGAGAGGAAGATGCTACTCACGAGGCATGCAGCAATATATTCCTGGTTGTTCATTGGTAGACTGCTCTTGGACAGGGAGGTTCACTCTTCAAAATCATCTCGCCCTGTGTTCCCGAGTCTGACGTTTTAAGCGATGCTCTGTGTGTCATTCCCTTCTTCACCCTCTCCTGTTCCGAATTCTATTTTGACCGGGTAAAAGTATTCTGTCCGCAATGGGGTCTCACAGAAACCCCCTGGGCATCAAAATACTCTGCCTTTTTCCCCCTTAAAATTTGAACCCGAGCCCCGTTTCCTTTCAGTTCACCAACACCTGTCATGTCAAGGTGACCTGGCGGTTATCTCAGCTATCGAAAACGCCAACGTGAACACGCCCTGAAACAAAACGGGGGAGAGAGATACGGGTGTAACCCTGGCCGAGAACCAAGAACCGGAAGAAAAGCCGCTAAGGTCCCTCTGCGGAATTCCTTCTGCTCCCCAATTCCCAAGAGAAGGAGAGCGAGAGAAGCAACTAAGGGGCCTCGGGAGTCACCTTCTCCCCAGGTACGAGGTGAACGAAGATTTCTTTTCCAAGGATCAGCACGGAATTGCACAAGGCCCCAGGCTCCCTGTTTTCACCCACCCATTATTGGTCCTTAGCCCCAGGGCTGGCTGGGGAATTCTGGGCCTTGAAGTCCACCCGTCTTAAAAGTTGCTAAGGGGGAGAAGGTAAACCCGGCACCCTGGTGGCGGCTGGGGAATTCTGGGAGTTGAAGTCTGAAAGCCCCCAAAGTTGAGGCAACCTGCCCCATCCAGAAGGCGAAACCGTAGCGACATTGTTTGGCTATCCGGAGGGCGTTCCACGTTACATCACCCGCACTCAGGATCAGCTGAGCCCTTCTTCCAGAAAGACAGCCAAGCGGGTCAAAGAGTCTGTTTTCACAGAGGGGTTTGAGAAAGAAAGCTTCCCGTCTGGGTCACGGGGCCCGACCTTAACGCAAGAGTCCGATATTTTTAGCAACCCTCCAGCTTATCTTTCGGCAAACATGAGTTAGTGCCAGCAAAGAGGAACCTGTCCAAGATTTTAGCCCGGGAGAGAAAGAAGGGGACCTTGGAGGTCTTTTATTCCAGCCCCCTCCGCTCAAGCAGGAAACCCTTTGCCATTTCAGACAATCCAGAAATGGTCAATTTTAGGCATATATCATCCTATTCTGCTTGTGGAGGCCTGCCTTGGGCAAAGGGCTGGACTAGAAGACCTCTGAGGTCCCTTCTTTTTTAAAAAAAAAACTAGATTTATATGCCGCCCTTCTCCGGAGACTCAGGGCGGCTTACAGTGCGTGAAGCAACAGCCTTCATACTTTTGTATATTTATACAAAGTCAGCTTATTGCCCCCACAAACTGGGTCCTCAATTTACCTACCTTAGAAAGGATGGAAGGTTGAGTCAACCTTGAGCCTGGGGAGATTCGAACTTACAATAACTGCAGACAGCTGAATGTTAATAACAGGCTTTAGTCTGCTGAGCTATCCAGGCTCCTCTTCTTGCTCCAGGATTCTACCAGCCAAATTTCACTGCGATTCCTATCCCAGCAATTCTCTTACTTAAACTATTCTAAGAGGCAGCACCTGGCCTCTCACACATTCTGCCTTGAACACAGTGTATGTACAATGTATAACGGCAACCTGGCCATGCGTGCCTTACAAACCATGATTGAGAGCTTAGAATGTTACGTGAGCGAACTGCAGCTAATTCAACACAATCCCGGTTCAAAGGAGCGAAATGAAGCTAAGCGCAGCGAGCAAACCAGCCAGGATCTGAAGAAAGATTTTCAACTGGGCCTTCAAAAACTCGAGACAAAGCTGCCCTCCTCTCCCCCAGAAGCCTTCCAGGGACTCTAGCCATGGGCAGGAGCCCCCTTGACTCTCGCAAAACTCTTAGCTAGGAGAGAAAGGGTTAAAAAGTCAGGCTGCTTCTTATTTGCACATCATGCAAGTGATAGGTGCTTATCGGGCACAGCCCCGATTTGGAACGGTTTTAAACACACTCTTTAAGGCTGCAACACCAAGGAGGCAAAGTTCAGACCGTCTCCCCCGAGCCCCCCCTCCTTCTCCCCGGCCACCTCTTCCTGCAGGTGGGGCTCAAAGCCCCTCACACATTAGAACACAGGCCAAGTGGGGGCAACCTCTACTGAAGGGATGGGAGAAGCCAGCTGCCAAAAGAAAAGCCAGAAGCATCAGCAGCTGGGTTAATGCTGGAGCAGGGCTCCCCTTCTGCCCTACCCCCCCCCCCCCCGCCCCCCAGCTCTTTTCCACTTTAATAGAACAAGAGTTGAAAGGGACCTGGGAGGTCTTCTCAAGCAGGAAACCTAGACCATTTCAGATAAATGGTTGTCCGATCTCTCCTTAAAAACGACCAGTGTTGGGAGCATTCACAACTTCTGGTGGCAAGCAGTTCCCCTGGTTAATTGTTCTCTCTGCCAGGAAATTTCTCCTTAATTCTACATAACTTGTCTCTTTGATGTGTTTCCATCCTTTGCTTCTTGTCCTGTCTTCAGGGGCTTTGGAGAATAGACTGACCCCCACTTCTTTGGGGCAGCCCCTCAAATATTGTATCACTGCTATACTGTCCCCCGTAATCCTTCCTTTCATGAGACCAGTTCCTGCAACTGTTCGTCGTATGTTTTAGCCTCTAGCCCCTTACAAATCTTGGCTGCTCTTCTCTGCACTCTTTCTGGAATTAATTTAACATCAATTTTAATGCGAAGCCGAGGTGCTTCCCCCCATCAGACCTGGCCAAACCCCCCCCCCTCAGCTGGCCCTGCAGAGAACAGCTGTAGCTTCCTGGCAGGCAGTTTCCCATGGAGGATTTGGGCTGGCCTGTCCCTCGTTCCCCCCCCCCCTCTAATTAGATCCGCCTGTTGCTCGCCGCAGCCTCGGCTACACCTGCTGTTGAATCATCCAACACTCGTCCACCAATGGGAGGGCCGAGCGGCAACATCCAAGCCTCGTCACGTCACAGGGGCAGACTATCCCCAGAGGGCTCTGTGTGTATGTGTGTTACCAAAGAGGAGGAGGAGGGGGTAGAGGGGGTAGAGGAAGAGGAGGGGAAGAGGAGGAGTGGAGGAGGAAGAGGAGTAGAAAGAGGAGGAGGGGAGAAAGAAGAGGAGGAAGAGGAGGAAGGGTAGAGGAGGAAGAAGAGAAAGGAGGAGGGGAGAAAGAGTAAAAAGGGTAGAGGAGAAAAAGGAGAGGAAGAAGAGGAGGAGGAAGAGCAGAGGAGAAAGGAGAGGAGGAGGAGGAAGAAGAGTAGAAAGAGGAGGAGGGGAGGAAGAAGAGGAGGAAGAAGAGTAGAAAGAGGAGGAAGGATAGAGGAGGAAGAAGAGAAAGGAGGAGGGGAGAAAGAGTAAAAAGGGTAGAGGAGAAAGAGGAGAGGAAGAAGAGTAGAAAGAGGAGGAGGGGAGGAAGAAGAGGAGGAAGAAGAGTAGAAAGAGGAGGAAGGGTAGAGGAGGAAGAAGGGAAAGGAGGAGGGGAGAAAGAGTAAAAAGGGTAGAGGAGAAAAAGGAGAGGAAGAAGAGGAGGAAGAGCAGAGGAGAAAGAGGGGAGGAAGTGGAGGAGGAGGAGAAAGAGGAGAGGAAGAAGAGGAGGAGGAGGAGAGCTGGCAGGCAGTTGTTCAGAGGATGGTAGGTGCTGGTGCCCTTTCACCCATAGCCTGGGGGGGAGGTGAGGCTTGAGGGATGCCAGGTAGGCACCCACCCAGCCCAGGGGTGGGGGTGGGGCAGGAGGAGCGAAGCATGCCCCCCCCCCTGTTCCCTCTCCCTTCTGAGCGGAAGGCTGACGTGGCTGCCAAGCCAAGCAACCGGACTGGCCTGAGAGAAGGCAACTGGCGGCTGATGCTCTTGGCGTGGCGGCCCTCACCCGAGGAGCAGAGCCCTCCCTCTCTCCCTCCCAGGGACACAGTTGGCAGAGTTTAAGCCAACGGCAGACGGGGCAGAGCAGGGCTAATAGACCTCGACTTAACCACCTTCCAAGTTTTGATGGTGCTTTAAAAAAGCAACTCAGGAGGGTTTTTCAGACGGACGACCGTGGCAGCATCCCCAGTCAAGGGATCAAGATTCCGAAGCTTGTCCACCGACTTGTATTTATGACGGTTGTGGTATCTTGGAGTCACGTGATGTGCTTTCGAGACCTTCCGATGAGCAAACTCGGGGGGGCGGGAGCCAGATTCACTTAACAACCGGGTTACTAACTCAACAATTGCAAAGATTCACTTAACAACGGTGGCAAGAACAGTCGTAAAATGGGGCAAAACTCACTGAGCCAAATGTTTCACTTCAATTCAAATTCAAATCTTTACTGTCAGTGCGCAACATACGTACAAGGAGATTGGTGAAGCTCCCTCGGTGCATCTCCCCCCGCAACACAATACAGCTCACAGTGAAGACAAAAAAATCCCTAACTCAATAAATCATATTATTCACTTAGCAACATAATTTTGGGGCTCCGTTGTGGTCGTAGGTCGAGGACAACCTATATTAACCAAGAGATGGAAGGAAAAGAGAATATTGGGGAGGGGTGTGTGGTCCTCCCCACCGATATCTAAGCAGGTCAAGAGTCCAACAGAAAACCAGGAGAAAAAAACACTACTTTCAAGACCCAGTCTAACTACAGGTTGTCCTCGACTTACGACCACAACTGAGCCCAAAACTTCCATTGCTGAGGAAGATGGTTGCTGAGTGAGCTTTGATCTGTTTTACAACCTTTCTCACCAGAATTGTTAAACGCTTCATCACAGTCGTTAAAGGAGTTATATGGTTGTTAAGTGAATTCGGCTTCCTCGTGGACTTTGCTGGTCGCAAAAGGGGATCATGTCATCCCGGAACCCTGCAACCGTCATAATGACGAGTCAGCTGCCGAGCGTCCAAAATTTTGATCATGTGTCCATGAGGATTCTCCAACGGTTGTAAGTGTGAAAAATGGTCATACGTCCCTTTTTCAGGGACGTTGTAATTTCAAGTGGTCACTAAACGAACTGTTGTAAGTTGAAGACTTATCTGTGTTGTGGTTGCTAAGAGTCTCACTGAAGTGACAGCATACCATCTACCCAAGGGATCCCAGAGTGGGATCACTTTCCCAGGGATCTGGCGAGCGCCTTTTCACGCAAAGGTTGAGCAAGGGGGCTTTTAATTGGGATTCCTGCCTTGAGCAAGCTGGGCGGGGGTGGACTGGATGGCCTCAAGGGCCCTCCCAGCCCTAGAATTCTACAATGTGAGGAAATAAGTCCTTTCGGCTTTTAAAGGGAATCAGGGACTACTTGCACTGAGAAATTCCAATTTCAAAGCAGGAGGAAAAAACACCAGATATATTGCATTAAAGGTGGGGTGAATTTGGGGCAACGGACAGGTGATCGTTAGAGATGTAGATCTTTTCCAAAAAGAAGACTGATGGCTAATTCCCTCTAGCACTGATTGGGTTACCTAGTTGGGCAATGAAACTCCTGGAAGAAAACAACCCAGCTCACAGAGCACCATCCCCTCTCCTCTTCTTCCTCCTCCTCCTCCTCCTCTCTGCCAACCCCTCCTCCCTTCTAGCAAGCCCAGAAGAGCACCCAGGACCCCACAGATTGCTACCCAGAGGCATCCTGAACACCTGAGATCAGGACAGGGGCAAAGCAAAAGCACCCACAGCGAGTGGCTGAAAGATTTGGGGCAGGGGTCTCTACTGGAGACTGCACAGCCCATGATTGTCCCTCTTCGTTCCAGAGGTCCCACATGGTGGGGGGCTTACCGGCAAGCAGAGAAGAAGCTCCAGAAGTGGCAGACCCACCAGGAGGAAGGCTTTTGAA
The DNA here is from genome assembly GCA_030761175.1 of Masticophis lateralis. NCBI lineage: Eukaryota > Metazoa > Chordata > Lepidosauria > Squamata > Colubridae > Masticophis > Masticophis lateralis. Next base: position 351,607,802 of record JAUDYJ010000001.1, on the reverse strand, counting down.
GGGGTCTCTGTAGAACCAATGCCCCCTCCCCACGAGAGTTCTGGCACCTTCATTCCCTGGAGCAAGAGGTTGCACACACACAAGCCCCTCCTTATTTGTTCTTTTTAGCTGCTCAGTTGAGTCAAGACACAACAAGCAGGAACTCCATTAATGGCCACAGAAAGAGCCAGTCCTTGACTTACAACAGTTCATTTAGCGACCATTCGAAGTTACCACGGCACCAGAAAAAGCGACTTGATTGTTTTTCACACTTACGACCATTTTTCACTCTTACGACCACTGCAGCATCCCCTCCCGCCATGGCTAAGCGATCAAAATCTGGATGCCGGACACCTGACTCATATCGATGACGGTGGCAGGCATCCCTTTTGAGACCTTCTGACAAAGTTGACGGGGAAGCCGGTTTCACTTAACAACCGTGTCGCTAACTGAACAACTGCAGCGGTCCGCTTAACGACGCCGGCAAGAAGAGTTTGTAAAACAGAGCAAAATTCACCAAGCCAACATTCGGGGCTCCCTCGTGTTTGTGAGTCAAGCGGGTATTGTGATTTGATCGAGGCGCGCCCAGTTTCTCTTCCCCCTTCCATATCGATTGGGACATCATCCCCCATGGGCCACAGCCCTCCAGGGCCCGTCCCTTCTCTGAATATTCTTCCCGGTTGTCGTCACAGCAGAATAAGCTCCCCACGTGCGCCCGGTTGTATAACCATAACCAGCCGTTGCCACTAATCAATCAGAGCATTGTTCGAAAGGAGGAAATGTTTTCGGCAAAAGAACGATCCACTTAAGTCACGCCTGGCTTTGCACACTCGCCCAGCCGTGCAAGAGCACAAGCCGTGTTGTGTTGAAGGACTCACAGCAAGAAAAACCATGTAAACAAACAGCCAGGCGTTTTGTGACTGGGCTCGGTTTTTTTCAATTTTTCAATGGCTGGGAATTATTCCTAAGAAGAGGAATAATAATAAAACTCCTCCCAGCTGAGTTTTCATTCTGCCCCGCTTCCCTAAAGCTTCTGGATAAAATCTGAGAGTAGGGAAAGGCCCCCCCCGGACCCCTCCCAATTTTGGGGTCCCCTCGTTTTTCTCCTTGTGTGAGGCTCCCTCTGCACCCTGGGTGTCCGTCTGAAAGAAAAGGAGCGAGAATATCTAGGAAAATAAGGAGAGGAGGATGAAGCTGTCCTGGAGATCCAGGAAGGGAGATGGGGATTAGGAGAGGCTGGTGGAGGGGGGAGGGGGGGCAGGAAGGGTTAAGAAGGGGTCTCCCCATTTTCTGGGCATCAGAAGGGCGGGGAGGAGTGGCCCAACCAGCCTAGCAAGATTCGCATCTGCAGCCCCTGGCAATAAGGTGACAGTTGAGTTCTCTCCAGTCTGCCCCCCACCCCCCTTCTGAAGGGCTGGCAAGTCCTCCAGATGGGAGGGTCACCACCTCCCATCATCCCCAGCCCCACAGGCCTTTCGGGGAGGGCTGTTTCAAGGAGCCACTGGAATGATGAAATGCAAAGAACCCCCCCTCCCTCCCCACCACTCTGGAACGAACCAAGGAACCCATGGGGAGGAAGAGAGAGACGGGGAAGAGGGGCGAGGGGTCATCCGGGGGTCCCCTCCTTCCATCGAGTCAGAGAGCAGCAGCTTTGGGGGTGAAAAGTGCTCTCTGCCCCTCAATGCACCGGGGAGAATATTCTGCTTCCCCCCTCTCCCCCCCCAATGAAGAAGAGCTCTGTAGCCCTCCAAAGTTAAAGCAGTTAAAGAGAGCAGGAGACAGGGAAGTCTAGTTCTGCCTTAGCTATGGAAGCTGGTTGGCTGGCTGGCTTTGGGACGGCCGCCAGGTGCCGGCGAGTTCTAGTCCTGCCTTAGCTGTGGAAGTCAACCGTTTGTCTGAAATGGCCTGGCAGGGGGCTGGGCTAGACGACCTTCAAGGCCCCTTCCGACTGGGATTCTGTTATTCCAGAGGGCTTGGTGACTGTAGGCCAATCATCACCACTTGGTGAGTTCTAGTTCCTCCTTAGCCATGAAAGATGGCTAGGTGACTTTGGACCGACCACGGGTTCTAGTCCCGGCGTCCCTCCCTCTCAGCCCCCGTCCCACCTCACAGGGCTGTTGTGGTGGTGGGGAAGAGGAGGAGGAGGGAGGCGTGTTGGAGCCCCGTTCACCGTTACAACCCCACAGAATGAAGGCGTAAACGGAGCTGAGCATCAAACACGAGGGAGTTTTTCTCCTCCTCCTCCGAGTAGCGGCGGCTGAGCTTCCCCCGGCCTCCCGGGCGCCGGGCAGGAGGGCTGGCTCCTCGCGAGGCCGGCAAGCCAGCAAAGCCCCCGCAAAGCCGGACCTCCCCTGGGGCAGCCGGGCTCCGAAAGCTGCTGGCGGGCGCCGGGCGGGGGAGACCCGGACCGGCGGGTGGGAGCCGGGCAGAGCCCGCAGCGGCCGCTCCTGCCCCCGAGAGCCCCGCTCGGAGCCCGGGACGCCCCAGCAGGCAGCCCCGCAAACCCGTCCCGTCCCGCCTCGCCCGACTCACCCGTCGCCTCCCGCGTCTCCAGTCAGCGCCGCTTGCCCGAGCCGGCTTTTGAAAGGGAGGGAGGGGCGTGGGCGGGGCCTGCTCGGAGGCCCAAAGGGGCGGGGGCTCCGGGGAGGAGGGCAGTGCGCGCGCGCCGAGTAACTCGCGGTCGTTGACCTCCCGCCCGAAAAGCATGAATGAACGGCTGGCTGGCTGAATGGATGGGTGAAAAGCAATAGCCCTTAGACTTAGGTACCGCTTCCCAATGCTTTAAAGCCCGCTCTAAGCGGTTTACAGAGTCAGCCTCTTGCCCCTCCCTCCCTCCCTTCCCATTTAGCCCTTAGACTTATAGACCGCTTCAAAGCGCTTCAAAGCCCCCTCTAAGCGGTTTACAGAGTCAGCCTCTTGCCCCCAACAATCTGGCTCCTCATTTTAGAAACCCTGGGAAGGATGGAAGGCTGAGCCCACCTAGAGCCTGGTGAGATTCAAATGAATGAATGAATGAATGAATGAATGGATGGATGGATGGATGGATGGATGGATGGGAGAGAGGCCCACGTGGCACGGGGGGGCGGCGGCAGGAGGGGTGGGGCGCTCCGGAGGAGACGCACGTGCCGGGCCGATTGCATCAGGCGGGAGCGGGGCTCTACCCGTCTCGCGCCCCCACGGTCTTGTCCGCCTCCTCCCGTAGCCCTCCGAAGTGCCGTAGGAAGTCGGCCACGGTGGATTTTTTTGTGAATGGCGCGGCCTGAAGCGCCCCCCTCGGCTGTTTTCCCCCCAGCCAATCAGGAGACCTGTAGCATTTCAGACAAATGGTTATCCGTTCGCTTGTTAAAAATCTCCAGAGAGGAAGAACCCACCACTTCTGGTGGCAAGCAGTTCCACTGGTTGATTGTCCTCACTGTCAGGAAGCTTCTCTTTCATTCCAGGTTGCTTCTCTCCTGGATTGGTTTCCATCCGTTGCTTCTTGTCCTCCCTTCAGGGGTTTTGGAGAATAGGTAGATCCCCCCCGCTCCTTCTCCTCTTTGGGGCAGCCCCTCAAAATACTAGAATGCTACCATGTCCTAGCTTCCTGGAGAATGCTACCCAGTTCCTGCATCCCTTCTTCATACGTTTCAACCTCCAAGACTTGGATCATCCTACTTGCTCTTCTCTTCTTGGCACTTTCCCCCAAGTCTCAACATCTTTTCTGCAACGTGGTGACCAAAACTGAATGCAGGTATCCAGGGGTGGCCTTACTAAGGCTTTGCAAAGGGGGCATGGATACTTCAGGTGATTTTGATTCTATGCCTCTGTTTATACAACCCAGGGTCGTAGCAGCTTTTGGGTTGATTGGGTAGATCGTCTCCCACACCCAAGGGGAGGGAAGGCTGGCATCGGCTGGGGGGCAGTGGCAAAAGGACAAAATCACCTGTCTTTTTTGCTTTCTGCCACCATATAGACCAGTGTTTCTCAACCTTGGCCGCTGGAAGATGTGTGGACTTCAACTCCCTCTGGGAGTTGAAGTCCACACATCGTCCAGCGCCCAAGGTTGAGAAACACTGATGGAGACAAACCCATATTCCCACCCTGACAGAATAACAAGGTAAAAACCAAGGGTTGCATCCCGTGGGTTTTATAATACCGTTTTACAGGTAATCCCCAATTTACAACAATTCATTTAGCCACCGTTCAAAGTTACAAGGGCACTGAAAAAAAATAAATAACCACTCTTCATATATGCAATCATTTCAGCATCCCCACGGTCACGTGATCCAAATTCAGATGCTTCGGATTCATACTTAACGACGGTGGCCGTGCCTCTCGGATTCATACTTATGACGGTGGCAGTGTCTGATTCCCTTTGGCGACCTCCTGACAAACTAACTCCATGGGGGGTGGGGTGGGGGGGTGGGAACCCAGCTTCACGCTTAACAACTGTTTTAAAAAAGGTCGTAAAATGGGGCAAAGCTCATTTGAACCAATGTCTCACTTAGCAACAGAAGATTTTGCGCTCAGTTGCGGTCGTATGTCAGGGCTACCTGTTTTGTGCGACTGTTTAACTCAAATAGTTATTTTTGCATTTCAGTTTGACTCGTTTTTTCTCTCTCTTAAAATGGTGATAAGGGTTTAACAAACAGAATGGAAAGTGGGAAAACTTTATCCTATTGCTGGATGGATGGATGGACGGACAGACGGACAGCCTCTGACATTTCTAATTGAAAAGATAATTTACAGAAGGGGATGTCTGGGAAATCTTCTTATCTCCTGATAAGAAGAAGCTGATTGCTGCTAATTGGTGTCTATTTTGTTCCCTTTGTGAAGGTCAAACAAGCTCTTCCCTCATTAGTATCTTCAATGTTGTGCCCCTTCTGTGGTCAGGCCTCATTTCGATGGGCATACATGTAACCTGTTTGAATACATGTAGCTGATTTACTATGCAAAGGGGAGATTACTTTTCTCCGATCAACTTTTCCCTGGCATTTGGTTCCATGTCTTAATTATAAAGGGGATGTCAGATGTGTCTCAAGGTCCCTTCTTTGAATGAGAGGAATATCAGAATATTCGGAATAAATTTCAATTGCATGACCTTCCTGTCTCTTTGGAAAACATTCACACCAAGGCAGGAGCCTAGAAAGTTCCACTCCCAGAATTTCATAGGCTCCACCTACTTTAAAGTGACCCGGGTGGAGAAATCTGGCTTGGGAATACCACTCCCCGTTTCAAATAATCCCATGTCCTCATTTATGTCAACCTCTGATGGAAAGGAGCTTTTTATAGTAGGTCAGTCGATGGGGCTGGGTCCTACAACAAACCGTTTAGCGATAAAGGAAAATTGGTGTAGCTGAGGGTTGAAATGAGGAGCTTCTGGGTGCTCTCTTGAGCCTGGCGGTTTCCTTGGAGAGGAAGGATCCAACTAGGCAAAGTCATCAGTTCTAGGAGGGGTTAGCAGAGAGGAGGAGAAGGAGTACTGTGGGGTCCTTGGTGCCCTCTGAGTCATTGGTGCTAGAAGGGACGAGGAGTTGGCAGAGAGGAAGAGGAGGAGGAGGAGGGCTGAGCTTGCCTTGTTTTCTTGCAGACAACCCTCTGCAACCCTATACACTCCCTTCTAGCCCTGATGTTGTTCTCTAGTCAGGTCACGAAACGCCAGCAAGGAAAGAAGCAAGCTCAGAGAGCACCAAGGGTCCTGTCCTCCCCCTCCCACTGATGACGTTACCTAGTTTGGGTCATACTTTCTTTAGCCCTTGAGTTCCAGCTTCCTATCACCCCCCCAGAGAACCCCGATCCCTGCTACTGCTTTAAGTAAATCTGATGTACAAACTAACCGCGAGAACTAGGGTTCATCTAATCTGCAGGGGTTAGAGAGTGGCCGGGCTAGTTTTTCACCCCCTCTGGCTCTTTTGTCTGCCTGCCCACCTGCCTACCTCAAAATCCCGGGGACCTTTTCAGCTGCTGGGCTCTCCTAGGCCTGCGTATAAACAAACTTTTAATTAAAAAAAAAATTATCAGCAGACAAAAGGAAAGCTGTGATGGATTAGGAGCCGATCACGGCAGGTAGATAAGGTGACATTCAGGTTGACGGCGGCTGTTGGGTTTCCCATCAGAAAAGACCACTTTTGAGCGCCAAGGAAGACGTCAACAGAACAGGGCTAAATTCACATTTTCTGGAGAGAAACGGGCTTCCCGTCTTCCTGTTCACGTAGGGAAATCTTATTTATCAATCTGTTTCCATATAAACCTGCTACCAGAACAAGAGAATAAAACAGGAAAAACCTGTCTTGGTAGGAGCCACGTTTATAACAGCCTTCAAAACCCGATTGTTTCCCCAGGCCTTGGGGGCCAAGACCATATTAAAAATAAGATTTTATTAGTTTTGGTTAATAAATTAACTCCCAGAGGCTACAAATGCGAGCCGTTACTGTTGTTTTTCAATAGATATTATCTCGATCGGTTCTGCTTGTAAGCTGCCGAGAGTCACATTGTTCAGTCTGGGCAACCGTATCGATCTTTTAAATCAATAAATAAAATTAAAAATAAAGTGTTTTTTTTTTAAAAAAAAAACCCTTCTCAGTTTGGCTTCCTGCACAATTTCCTCTTCATTTTTGATGAGCACAGAGGGACTCTTGGAGATCAGTCCAATAATACGGAAAATTTCTCCCTTTGAATAAAATGCGTTAAAAAGGGTTTGTCCCTTTTTTTTAAAAAAAAAATCTTGGCTACTGGAGAGTAACACAACCCTCTTCCTGTTACCTTTTTACTGTGTACAACTTGATGGACAGCTACAGGTGGTCCTCGACTTACAATGGTTCACTTAGTGACCATTCAAAGCTACGTCACTGCAAAAGGGGACTTAACGGCTATTTTCCAAGAGTTGCAGCATCTCCATCATGACGGGATCAAAATTCAAGACGCTTGGCGACAGGTTCGTGTTTCCGACGGTCGCAGTGTCCCCAGGGGAGTAAGGGGGGGGGTGTCGCGTGATCCCCTTTTGCGACTTAACAGCCGGGTTACTGACTTACCGACTGCAGTGTTTCACTTCACCACCAGGGACGAGAAAGGTCGTAAAATGGGGCAAAACTCACATAAGGCGTCTCGCTTAGCAACAGAAATGTTGGGCTCAGTTGCGGTGGTAAATCGAGGACTGCCCGTATAGCAAGCTTACGACTTACGGACTTCCACTCCCAGAATTCCCGAGCCAGCCAGGGATTCTGGGAGTTGTAGTGCACAGGTTGTAAAGTTGCTGTAGTGCAGTGTTTCTCAACCTTGGTAGCTTGAAGATGGGTGGACTTCAACTCCCAGAATCCCCCAGCCAGCTGGCTGGGGGATTCTGGGAGTTGAAGTCCACCCATCTTCAAGCTACCAAGGTTGAGAAACACTGCTGTAGAGGATGCTTGAGGTAGTTTTAGTTATTTATTACATTTATCTGAGGCCCAGGGACCATCCAAAATAAATTTCATTTCAACTAGGTTAGTAGAAGCCAATTAAACGTAACAGAATAAGAGGGTTGGAAGGGATCTTGCTGAAGCAGGAGACCCTAACCTCCACCATTTCTGACCGATGGCAGCCCAGTCTCTTCTTGAAAGCCTCCGGGGATGAAGCCGCCACAACGTCCGGTGGCAAGCAGTTCCACGGGTTAATTGTTCTCCCTGTTAGGAAATTCCTCCTTATTTCCAGGTTGAATCTCTCTCCTTGATCGGTTTCCACCCATTCTTCCTTGTCAGGCCTTTGGGGGCTTTGGAGAACAGGTTGAATATAAATATAAAAATAGCAGGCAGTGTGGCAGAGGAAGGGGGGCATAGCTGATGGCGCAGCTGCTCCGAGAGACGGACGGTTCCTGAAGTCTCCGGGCCCTGCACCGTGTTGGCCTTTATAGGTAGCCCCGGGCAGCTTGACCTGCCCCCAGAAGCAAACTGGCAGTCGGTGAGGCTTGTGGGGCATGGCACCATTGAGGCATGTCCCTCACTGCCCGCCTGGCTGTGTTCTGGAGCAGTTGCAACTTTCGGTGGCCTTCAAGGGCAGCCCCACACTGACCAGATTGCAGTAGTCAAGCTACAAGGTGACATCCCTCTCTTCTCTTCCCTTTTCTCCTTCCTCCTCCCTCCCCCTCCTTTCCTTCCTTCTTCTCCTTCCTTCCCTTTTCATCCCATCCTTCTTTCCTCTCTCCCTCCTTTTCCTTCCTGTCTTCCTCCTTCCCTCCCGGCACGGAGGGGGCCATGACACAGCAGGCAGTTTAAGAGCTGAGGAAGTTAGATGGAGACCCCTCCTTCCCTCTCACCTGCCCTGCTCTCAGGGAGACCCCCCCTCCCCTTCCAGGTGGGTGAATGAGGCTCACCTGGACATGCCAGGTTCATGAGGAGGGGGCAAGCGAAGAACTAGCTGAGCCCTCAAAATATCCACAGCTAGATGGGCACATTTGCAGAGCACACCCCTCTGGGTACCAAAGCCCCCCTCTTCCCCCCCCCCCGGGCAAGAGAAAAACAAAACAAAACGACATCCCCCTCCAGATTGCAACTTTCACCTTTTATTTCAGGTTCTCTTTTTTTTGTTTGTTTTAAATTTTTCCTATAAAACTCCTCCATAAATTTCCACAAGTGTAACAAAAAAGCTTAAAAGTCAGGACCCCAAAAAACAAAACAAAACAAAACAAAAAATGACCACAACCCCATAACTTATTACAAACATTTCCCTCCCTACCCCTGACTTTTTTTTTTTCCTTAAAAACCAATTTTTAACGCGCCTGGGTTGATTTAATACCTTCGCTCCGGGAGAGAGAAACCGAAGCGTTCCAATACTTGCCTTAAGGACTTGTTCGTTTTGAGGGTGCAAAATCCCCCGTTTTTGTTCTCAAGGCCAGACCGGTCCCCCCACCCTTGCCCCCATCTCCACCCACGGGGAGAACCTGAGATGAGACGGGGGGGGGGGGGATTGGTGCACTTGGCAATGAAAAGGGGAGGGGGGAAATAACAGATGCTTAATTGTTCTACCGTTACCTACCGTTGTGATGCGTCTGATCAAAGCAAGGAGCAGAGAAAGGCCCTACGGAGCTCACCTGGCTGGGAGATTAGAAATCTCCATAAAAATCATGGGGTCCCCCCCCCCAAGAATTGAACTGCAAAACTGAGAGGGATCAGTCGGTCCTGTAGGAGGCTGTTCTCCAAAATACTTTAAAAAAAAAACACCACCACAAGAACGGATGCGAGGGGGGAAAACATCCCTGAAATGGCACATCTGACCCAAAATAATAAAATCCAAATTTAAGGAGGATTCCTTCAATCTACAAAAGGGGTGTCCAACTTTGGCGATCAGATCTGTGGACTTCAACTCCCAGAATTCTCCCAGCCAGCAGATTTATGGAAGGTGAAGTCCACAAGTCTTCGAAAGTTGGGACGCCCTCGACTGACCACTTCCAGTTCTGCGAAAATATGTGGGTGCTGCGAAAGGTGGGGAGGGCCCTCGTGTTTGGGGGGAGAGTTCGGTGGGTCAAATGTTAGGGGGGGGGAAGAAGGTGGGCTTTGCAGGCAAGCCCCTTCCATTGAGGGGTCCCGCAAAAACTGCTCCTCAAGAGAACGGGGGAAAAGAGGAACCCTTTTTACAAGCTGAAATGGCTCTAAAGGGGGAGGGGGGACCTTCACTCTGAGTGCAAAGAGCAGCCGTCCACATTTCTGGAGACACGTGTGTGCGTGCCTGCCCATCCCCACCTGCACAAAAACCCGGTCTATGAATCCTCCCGGCTGCCAAATCCGGGGACGAACGGGAAACCGAGGAAGGAAAAAACCTAACACTACTTGTGAAATACTTTTGTTCTGGCGAAACGGAGAAGCGTCTTAAGCGGGGTCAAAGAGCAGCTTCGCTTGAAGGGCCATGTCGCTAAAAATACTCAGGTTATTTTGTGCACTCGGTCGCTTCGTCCCTGGAAATCACCCATTTTTTGTCAATTATTTATTTCGGCGATGGGCACAAAGGGGAAGGCCGGCCAAGCCACATTTGCAAGGGCTGATCGCCAACGTCGGTTGACCCGAAGCACAAAATCCACTTTTGCTTGGAGAGGACAATGTGCCAGGAGAAGCCCACCTGCCCCAATGAAATGCCCCCGATGTATTTTGAGTTTGTGCCACCCCTCTGGTGAAATTCCTGGAAGCAGAGAGGTGGCTTCCGAGTCCCCTGGATTTTTGCATGGCTTCGCTTGGCGGCTTCCAGACTGGCCCAAACAGCCGGGGGAAGTGAACGTGGCAACCTTAAGAGGTGTGGAATCGTGGGAGTTGAAGTCCACACGTCTTAAAAGTTGCCACGCTTGGGGGATCCCTGGCCTGGATTAGGAAGTTGCCAGTTAGTTGCCCACTCTCAACACTCAGCACGGTCCGGAATTAATATCTGAAATACGATTCACACAAAATTGTGCTGTGCTCTGTACAGAGAACCCCGCAGGCTTCCCATTCCTGCAAATTTCCTTCGGAAACAAGGAAAGCGAAATGGAACCCAGAGGGGAGAGGAAAATAGCGCTGGAATTGGAAAAGTTTCGTGCCTCCCTCCCAGAAACTTGAGGTTTTCCAAGATTTTACCAAAATGCCAAACCTTGGAGAACTGGACCACCTTTCCGGTTCTTCGGTGATTTTTTTTCCAGAGACTAAACCAACCCTCCTCAACCTTGGTGGAAACACTCCTGAATTTTCCCCACCTTATGGAAGAGCGTGACGGGCATTGTCTACCCGAGCATCAGATGGGAGGAAGCTAAAAGCAGGAAGCCCGAAGGGGCAGAGGAGACGACGCACAAGACAATCACATCACACCCACAAACACGGCCGCGCCTAAGAGAATCATCTGCCAGGGAAGCGGGGGGGGGGGGGGTGGGTGGGTAAAGAGGAGAAGAGACGTCCTCTGGTCAACCAGCGAATCAGCCAGTCGCTCTCACCCCGCCACGAAGCATCCAGCAAGGTAGTGGGGTAGAGAACCTAAGGAATTTGGGGACTTACAAACACTAATGCTGACCCCGAGGATGCAATCTTTCTCCAAAGGCGTTCTTCCAGCGGAAGAGACCCCCTCCCCTTTTATGGCAGGGATGTTCAGAGCATTAATTCAGGAGGACCCTTCCTCTCTCCCCTCCCCCCACCCCAGCCCTTCTGACCTCCCCAGCCAAGCGCCAGGGACCCAGCCCTTGGGAAGCACCCGGGAGCCTCTTCCAAGCAGCTCCAAAACTACAAGGGTGGGGTGGGATGGGGATTGTGACAAAATAGGGAGATTTGGGGGGGGGAATCTGCCCTTGCTTTGGGAGGGACCCATTTTTACAGTGGTCGCAAGCAGATCAGGGGGGGGGCGGGGGGGAGGGCTGGCCCTAGCTGTAGTGTTGCTTGCCGAACAGAGCGTGGCAGCCCCATGGGATGCCGTGAAAGCGGTCTGGGCTTTTGGCCTGCCCAGGCTTTGTTCCATGGCCAAATTGGGAAATCTCCACCTGGCTTGAGGTGTTGCCAAATGTCAGGGCAACCTCTCGAAAACCTTTGCAAACAACATTTCTGTACACAGAGAGACAGGAAAAAAAAAACACAACCCAAAAATATTGTGGGGGGGGGAGGGGTTTCCACCTCGGAACAGGGTCAACATGACCTCACTCGGATCGGCTTATTGCCACGTCAGTCTTTTAGGGAAGCGATGGGGAAGAACGATCCGGAAGCAGGGGACAATTCCCCCCTGAAAGGAAAGAGCAACTTGAGAAAGGGCGAAAGACAAAATATTAGCCGCCGGCAATATTTTCTGCCCTGGGGCACAAGCAGGTAATGTTCAGCCAAAGGTGGAGTTCTTGCCCCCAGACTCAGAAGGAGAGAGGGGAGGGGGCTTCGTTCCCAGAAGGCATGGACAGGACCATACAAAACTTCCCTGCAGGCACCTCCTGGCGTCTCTAAATGCTAAAAAGGAGAGAGGGGGGAGGACTCCCGTGGGTACATAGTCGTGACTTTGGGCCTTGCCTGAAAACGCTGTGGCTAGCCGAGCGAGGAATATTTACAAATATTCCCATGGGTTGTCCAAGAAGATCAGAATCGTTTCTGCAAACCCTGGGGAATCGCAGGAGCATTTTCCAAAGGAAGAAAGGGAAAGGGGGGGAAAAAAAACTCCAAACGTTTTCATGACCGATGGCCTCTTTCCCGCCAAACTGGTGGTGCGGAACCCGGAGCGGACGAGGTTTCTCTCAACCAACGCACACCGGAGGGCAATTTTGGCCAAAAAAACCCCAAAAACCTTTCCTTGAACACTGATGGCGAATTGAAAAAACGAACAAACCGACAAAACACAGCCTAGAGGGAGTCTGTCGCTTGGCACGAAAAGCCCGCTCCCCCCTCCCGCTTCTAAAACGCTAAAAAAACCGCCCTTTTGAACCAACCGACAGAAGGTAGCGCAAAGCCCTATATCACCTTTTCCTTTTTTTAAAAAAAAATCTTAAAAAAGCCTTAAAACGTGCCCTCCCCAACCCTCTCTTGAGACCTCAAGGCCCGTTGGGGCCTTTTCTTTCTTTCTTTCTTTCTTTCTTTTACACCGTAAATACATTATAGGCACATACATACAGATAGCGACTGGGTTATCTGTAGGTATGCGTGGAAAACCGACAGCGTACAATTAAGGTCGTCCTTACGATCCAAGCCGATCAAAAACTGGAACCAACCGGGAACCAAGAACCGCGACGCCTTAAAAGACTCGAGGGAAGCGTCTTCAGCCGCACGAGGGCCGGAAATCTTTTGCCGAAGAACCTCGGCGTGCCAGACTTTGTCCGGTCCGAGCGCACCACACGAGCACATCCAGTGGGGTCGCTGGCTCCTTGACCCATGGCAGTTGGCAGGGCAGAAGTCTCTGGCCGCTGATCATGGCTGCAGGAAGGCCAACGTTGACACAACCGGTGACCATGGAGGGCAGGTGCTGGCACAGATCCACACGCACGCACCTCCTCCCCCCCCCCCCCCGGTGGAAGAGGTTGCAAGTCCAAAGGAAATAAGCGCTGCGTTCATTCCAGGCTGACCCCAAAGTGTGTGTGTGTGTGTATATATATCTATATATATATCTGAAAACAACACCCCCTCCCCAAAACTCTCTTGCTCTAAAACGACCAGGCTGGAAGGAGACGACGGTGGCCAGCTGGCATCAAATCCTGCTTTCGCTCGAAGTGGTTCCAGAGCAGGTGGGGGGTGGGGATGGGGGGTAAGAGGACGGTGGGCAGAGGCGAGCACTCAGCTGAAGCCCGAAAGGAGAGAAACCGAGTCGGCGGCAGCGGCAAGGTCTTCCTAGCGCGTGGCTGATCCCTAAGGCAGTGCTTCGGGTGAAAGGAGAGAGTAAGGCAGCGGCCGTAATCCGGGGGGGTGGGGGTTCCCCTTTCCTAATCCCAGAGAGACCGAAGAGAAGCGGGTGGGTCCTGCTCCCGAGGCCGAGGGTCACGTGGCCACCGCCTCCAGGTAGCTCTGCAGCTTGCGGACGGTGGTCTCGTCCAAGGAGAAGAGGTCAAAGTCGAAGGTAGTGTTGGTGACGTTGAAGTGCCCCGTCTCTTCAATGAGGTTCACGATCTGGGATGGGAGGAGGAGGAGGAGGAGGAGGAAGAGGAGGAAGGCACTGGCGTTAAGACTCCCTCCCCCGGACACCTTCAGAGGTAGCCCTGGCTTGACGAACATTCATTGAGTGACCGTTCCTAGTGAAAACGGCCCTGAAAAAGCTGACTTGTGAATGATTTTGCAACACTTAGGATGATGGGGAAGGGTGCTGGGCTGTTTTCTGGGAGACGTTTCATACTTATGATGGTCGCAGCGTCCTGGGGTCTCGCTTAGCAACTGAAATTTGGGGCAACTGAAATTGTGGTCGTAAGTCAAATACTACATATAGGAGGCTCTAATGCAACAGGCCAAAATTCAGACTGGCGTGCAGCCACCTCCTCTCCTCCCCCTGAACCCCGTTTTGAATTTGGAAAGTTAAATCGCTCTGAATTGTGGGTGTAACCCTCTGAATTGGGCTGGGGGGGGGGGCACCAATTCATCACCTGTCTCCCAGTTTCCTGGAACTCCCAGTTTCTGCTGGTCCAAGGAACCCTGGGAGGCTGCAGGGCAGGCATCAAGAGGATCCTGAAGCAAGCAGAGGGCTGGACTAGATGACCTGAAAGGTCCCTTCCTATCAAGGGTTCAAAATACCAATTGATTTTCCTGCCGGTGTTTGGCCTCCCCACGGGCAAGAGTGGCATCACTCTTAGGCTGCAAGTTGCCCCAGGACTGCCTGCTTTCCCCCCTTCCTGCTCCCCATAGCATTCGCCTTCGTTTTTAATCTCTCTGGAGCATTATCAGGACAACGGAATATAAGGTAATTATGGAAGGACCACGTTACTTCCAATTCTGCAGCCATCACTTTAATAGCAGACGCTTACACTCCTATGCCGCTTCGTAATGCTTGACGGGCTCTCTAATGACCCCTGGTGGCACAATGGTAGCATTGCAGCATTGCAGGCAAAAACTCTGCCCGCACAGCCGGTAGTTCAATCCTTGACCGGCTCAAGGTGGACTCCGCCTTCTGTCCTTCCAAGGTTTGTAAAATGAGGACCCGGATTGTTGGGGCAATTCGCTGTGTAACCCGCTTAGAGGGGGCTGTAAAGCACTGTGAAGCGGTATATAAGTCTAGTTTAGTTAGATTAGATTAGATTTATATACCGCTATGGCTAATGCTAAGCAGGTTACAGAATCAGCCTGTCTGTTGCCCCCAACTATCTGGATCCTTATTTAGTGACCTCGGAAGGACGGAAGGCTGAGTCAACCTTGAGCCACCAGTCAGGATCGAACTGCCGGCAATGGGCAGTGAGTTAGCCTGCCATGCTGCATTCTGACACCTGGGCCAACAGGGCTCTGCTTTTGGGACCCTGTCTGCAACCACTGGTCCAGGCAATTCTGAAAATGTATCCGCTCCCCCCTCCCCCCCACATCAAGACCGCCAGATCTGCAAAGCCGGGAAACGGTCCTTCCCTCCCTCACCTGGCAGAGCCCCCTGACCCGCTTCTCACCTGCTGCAGCACGTTGCGTTCTCGTAAAGCCATCAGCCGCCGGTGAAGCTCCACCAATTCATCCGTGTAGGCCTGGGGCGGTGGGGGGGGGAGGAAATGAAAGGGGGGAGGGTTTTTTTAGGAAGACCAGGTTAGTTACTTCGTCAACTTAACGGCCATTCCTTTAAGGACCAAAATTATTAACGGTGCTAAAAAAAGGGAATCATGACCAATCCTCGCGCTTATGACCACTGCAGAAGTCATGGGATCAAAATTCGGACACTGGCAAGCGGTGTATAGTCATGTTGGTCGCAGTGTCTCGTGTGTGTGTGTCCCTGTGTGACACGATGGCCATTTACATCCTTCCTGACAAGCGAAGTGAATGGGCGGGGGAGGGGGGTATCGGATTCACTTAACGACTGCGCGATTCGGTTAACGGCCACACCATTTGCTGAACCGCCGCAACGGAATGAAAGGTTGCAAAACCAGGCCCGGCGCCCACTCAAAGGATCGCACTCCGCTTAGCCACGGAAGTCCCGACCGCGTGGCCGTTAAGCCAAGGACTGCCCTGATTCCTTTGACTTGCCACGGCCGGTCCCCCTTTTCTGCAAGGCTGCATTGAGCTGCTTCTGCATCATGGCGAATGGGGAAGAGCCCGCCTCCCCCCCCGAACGCCCCCTGCTTGGAGACTGACTGGCGTGGTCCTCAGCCAATCGGCATCAGGCAGGAGTGAGTGCAGGAAAGCCTCCGGGAAGAAGCTGTATGAGTATGAGCCTGAGTAGCGAAGGGGAGTAATGCCTCCTACAAAGGCAGCATTTAAGATCCAGCTGCTGCATTTACTTGCGAGTTCAATCCCAGCCAGGCTCAAGGTCGACTCAGCCTTCCATCCTTTATAAGGTGGGTCAATTGAGGACCCAGTTTGTTGGGGGCAATAAGCTGACTTTGTATAAATATAAATATACAAAAGTATGAAGGCTATTGCTTAATGCATTGGAAGCCGCCTTGAGTCTCCAGAGAAGGGCGGCATACAAATCAAATTAAAAAAAGAAGCTGCCGGGGCGAAGAGATGCCCCTCTGTGCCCAAAATGAGCTGCAAAAGAGCCCACCTGTTTCTGGACACCCCCCCCCCCAAACTCCAGAGGTCCCACCCCCTCCCCTCCTTTTCGGGTGGACGTACCTTGTCGTAAGTCCCTTTCTTCAAAATCTTCTCCGGTTTATTGCAGGACTCCGGACTTTTCCTGCCAGACACCTGAGAGGGAAAGCGGACGAAGAATCGGAAAAAGGGCAGATTTCATTTCCCAAACAACCATGCACCAAACACAGGTAGCTCTCCGTTTAATGACCATTCATTTAGTGACCGTTTCAAGTCCCAACGGTGTTGAAGGGGGGGGGAAAAAAAGGGACATCGTGACCGCATTTCGCACTTACGACCGTGGCTGTGGCATCACGGTGGTCACGTGATCATATTTGAACTGGCTCGTATTTATGACGGTCGTGGAGTCCCCGGGGGGAGAGGGGGGGTCACGAGATCCCCTTTTGCGACCCTCTGACAAGCAAAAGTCGATGGGGGAAAAGCCAGATTCACTTAACAACCGGGTGACTAACTTATCAATGGCAGCCACTGGCTTAACCACGGCAAGGAAAGTCGTAAAACGAGGCAAAACTGACTTAACAACGGTTTGGCTTTGCAATGAAAATTCTGGGCTCAATTCTGGTCGACAAGTTGAGGGCTACTACCTGTACAGATAGTCCTCGACTTAATGGCCACAACTGAGCCCAGAATTTCCACTTGCTAAGCAAAGGACCTTTTGTTAAGGGAGTCCTGTCCCACTTTACGACCTTCCTTGGTCACAGTGAGGCAAATCCCTGAGGGTCTTAAGGGAATCCGGCTGCCCCCACCCCTTGGCTATGCTCGTCAAAAGGTCACAAAAAGGAATCACACTGTAGCCATTGTTAAGTACGAACCGGTTACCAAGCGTCACGATTTGGATCCCATGACTGTGGGGAGGCTATGATGGTCGTAAGTGCGAAAAACTGGTCATAAGTCACTTTTTTTTCAATGTCATCGTGACTACCAACAGTCGCTAAGCAAGTGGTTGTGATTCAAGCCCTGACAGCTGGCCTCATCCGGTTCCTTCTGGCAACGGGATCAGGAATGAAGAACTTCACTTCCCCCATAAAAACCCGTGCAGGCAGTCCTCGACATACGATGGTTCGTTTAGCGACCGTTCACAAAGTTACAACGGCTGGACATTATTTCCAGTTTGGTCAATGGAAATCAAGAAAGAAACAGTGACAGGTAACATTTCTGATGCCGTGTCTGGAACTCTCCAGGGGCGAGTTGGCCACGGCACGAGGGCCACGGCAAGTTGGCTGTGGCGAGTTGTCCAATTCCGTTTCTAGCTGGGGAAGAGCCCCCTCATCTTTGGGCTGGATGGTTTTTCCTCTGACCCGGTTCCAGGGAGCAGCAGGGAGGACTCCCCACCACCTTCCCAACTTAATTCAAATAAGCATGTTAGGAGAGGAGGGGGCAGGTCTTCCGATCCAGGCTGCTTTTCATGCCCCCCCCCCCCGGTTCTGGGCAATTGGTGGGTGGGTGTTTGTGCCCTCCACCACCTCCCCTGTGGCGCCAGCAGAGCGGGAGGGGAGGGCTGGCACAGCTGAGCTGGTTTCCCAGGGCTGGAGGCCACCGGGAGGATGTGCTGACCTTATTGTTAGCGGAGGGGCCCTTCTGCCTGGGTGGCGTATCTCGACTTGGCAGGCAGGAATCGGCGCTGTTGTCGGTATCGCTGTCGCTGTGGCTGAGCCTGAAAAAGGGAGGGTTGGGAATTAGGGGAGAGGTTGGGGCGGGGGGAAGAGGAAGGTAGAGCCCCACACCAAGTAGGCGAGAAAGGCAGGTGGAGGTCCTATCTATAATATATGTTCTTCTGCTGGAACAGGAGGCTGGACTACAAATCTCCAAGTTTCGGTTTGATTCCTCTTGTTCTGTTCTTTTCCTTTTTCTATTTATTTCTACTATTTCTATTTCTATTTCTATCCTGTCCTATCCTTATTCCTTATCTATCCTATCGTATCGTATCGTATCGTATCGTATCGTATCGTATCGTATCGTATCGTATCGTATCCTATTCTATTCTATCCTATCCTAATTCCTTATCTATTCTTATTCCTATTCTATCCTTATTCCTTTCCTTTCCTTTCCTTTCCTTTCCTTTCCTTTCCTTTCCTTTCCATTTCATTCCATTCCATTCTATTCTAATTCTTATCCTATCCTAATTCCTTATCTATCCTATCCTATCCTATCCAAATTCCTTATCTATTCTATTCTATTCTATTCTATTCTATTCTATTCTATTCTATTCTATTCTATTCTATTCTATTCTATTCTATTCTATTCTGTATCCATTCTATTCTTATTCCTTATTTATTCTATTCTATTTTATTCTTTTCCTATTCCTCTTATTCCATTGCATGTTATGTATGTGTACACTTTTGAGAGCAGGCAACACAACTTCATTTTTAATATGTGTCGGTATGCGCACATGACAATAAAGATCATCTATCTATCTATCTATCTATCTATCTATCATCTATCTATCTATCTATCTATCATCTATCTATCTATCTATCTATCAATCATCTATCTATCTATCTCTATCATCTATTATCTATCTATCTATCTATCTATCATCTATCTATCTATCTATCTATCAATCATCTATCTATTATCTATCTATCTATCATCTATCTATCTATCTATCTATCTATTATCTATCTATCAATCATCTATCAATCAATCAATCTCTCTCTCTCTCTCTCTCTCTCTCTCTATCATCTATCTATCTATTATCTATCTATCAATCATCTATCTATCATCTATCTATCAATCAATCAATCAATCAATCAATCAATCAATCATCTCTCTCTCTCTCTCTCATCTATCTATCTATCTATCTATCTATCTATCTATCTATCTATCTATCTATCTATCTATCTATCTATCTATCTATCTATCTATCCCAAAAACCAAAAAAGAAAAGATGCAGAAAGGGCCCATGAACCGGATGGCAGCTTCCTCGTCTCTGCTTTCTTTCGTCTTCCTGATCCTAAAGGGTTGCAGAGAGGAACAGAGGCGAGCTGGGAGGAAACACACCCACACACCCCCAAAAAAGAAGAGGAAGAGGGGAGGGCGTGGGGGCAGCGTTCCTGCTCTCACCTGGCCTCTCTGCTGATGGGGGTGGACTTCACGGCCACCTCTTCTCCGGAGGAGCTGTCGTCCTCGTCCGATTCTTCCGACTGCAGGTCCTCCACCATGGAACGCAGCGGCCCTGCAAGCAGGAAGCCCAGCCGATTACAAAAAACAAGGGGGGCTGGAGAAGGGGCACGGGTTCGGGGCTGGGAGGAACCGGGTCAGGTTCGGGCCTTCTAAGGGGTTGGGCGCAGGTGACCCAGCTGCCTTTACGTCCTCGCGTCCCCTGGCGAGGCGGCCTGGCGAAAGCATGGGGACAATGCTGGAGGACCTTCGCTTTTCATGGGGCCACCCTTGAAGTCTGTTTGGAAACTTTTGGCTGGTGCACAGCGTGGCCCTGAGAGCAATCTTTGGGGGTGGCCCCTAGTACTCCGCCAGGTTCACTGTATACCTATCTGCTTAAGGTGGGCTTAATTCCCCTTCCGGGCTGGGGGATTCTGGGAGTTGAAGTCCACCCCTCTTAAAGCTGCCAAGGTTGAGAGATTCTGACCTAAGAATGCCCAAGGTGCCCCCTGGCTGCCCAGGAGGACCAGGCTGTCAGCTGCAGGACAGAGGCTGGTGTTTTAAGGGCCCCCGCCAGCATTCCGAGGCGGCTGGGCTGGGTGTGGGGAGGCTGCTCAGACCGACAGTGGCCTGGCACGAAGGCTCCGTCCAAAGCCAGAGTTCGGGGGATGGGGCAAGCGACCGAAGGCCACGCACCTTGACTGTGGTTCTGAGACGGCTCAAAATCCGAGTCGGAGCTGGAGTCGGAGCTGGAACTGGAATTGGAAGGACTGGATACGGCAGACTTTGCCGCCCCCAGAAAAGGAAGAAGAAGAGAGAAGAATGTCAATAAAATAGAGAGCCCCCTGCCTCTTCCCTTCCTTCATTCAACCTCCCACCCACCCATGCACCTATCCATCCCTCCATCCACCCACTCATTCATTCACCCACTCACCCATTCAATCTCTGTCGCCAACCATCTCAGTCAGTGACTCTGGGCAGCAAATATACATATACGTATACATATACATATTTATTTATTTATTAATCACATTTATATACCACCCTACTCCCAAAGGGATTCAGGGCGGTGAACAGCCAAGATAAAAAACAGATAATACAAAACATTAAAAAACCCATTAAAATTATTAAATATTTTGGCCAAAACAATTTAAAACACCCAATTTCAAAAACAAATTAACACTTTAAAAAATTTAAAAGGAAGAGTTATATACATATACATATACATTAATTTCATGCTGCCCAGAGTCACTGACTGACTCTGGTCATTCACTCACTCACTCACTCACTCACTCACTCATTCATTCATTCATTCATGAGTGAATGAATGAGTGGATGCATGGATAGGTGAGTGTGTATGTATGTACAGGTAGTCCTCGACTTACAACCAGAATAGAGCCCAACATTTGTGTCGCTAAGTGAATTTGGTCCCATTTTTACAAACTTCCCTCGCAGCGTTTCTTCAGCCAATCCCTGAAATTGTTCACAGCCTATCGCAGGGGAAGGGAAGCAAATCTGGTCCCCCCCCCCATGGACTTTGCTTGTCAGGCGGTCGCAAAAGGGGGATCGCATGACACCCCCAGGGATGCCGGCGACCATCCTAAATGTGGGTCGGCTCCCAAGGGCCCGCATGTAAATCTCGTGGCTGTGCGGATGCTGCAACGGTCCCTAAGTGTGAAAAACGAAGCCTCTTTTCTCAGTGCGAGGGCTGTGTCTGAATAGTCACTAAACGGACTGTTGTTAAGTCAAGGACTCCCCGATGGCCCCGGGCAAAAACAAGCCACAAACGGGCAGCTGAGCGAGTGGGATGGGCCGGCCCTCACCTCGGACTTGAGCGAGGCCTCGTCTTCCGAGTTGGACTCCTCGGCCACAGTCACCTCCACGGGCTTCTTCATGGCCTTGGCTTCGCTCTCGGGCTTGGGCTTCTCGGCTTTGGCGCTGGGCACCTTCTCCTTGGGCAGCTTCTTCTCCGCGTAGGAGGAGGAGGAGGAGGAGGTGGTGGTGGTGTTGGTGGGACGGTGGGTGTTGGTGGGGACGGTCTTGGCTCCCTTGGAGCTGTTCTTCTTCAGCTTCTTGGCCATGGGCTTGGGCGACTCCACCGCCAGGGGCCGCTTGGCCAAGGGCTTCCCTTCGGGAGCTGGGGGCGCCCCCTTGGGGGAGGCGTTCTCCAGCTTGTGCTCCTTCAGGGCCAGCTTGGCCTCCTTGAGAGCGGCCTTGGGGAGCGGCTTCTCCTCCTTCGGCCCTTTGTTCTCGGTGGCGTGTTTCTTGGAGGGCTCCTTGGCGGCCTTGCTGGCTTCCCGTTCGGGGTCTCGAGACGAGCCTTTGCTCTCCGAGTCTTTCCGGGGCCTCTCGCGATGCTCACGGGTGACTTTGTGGGGCTTGGAGAGTTTGCCCCCCTCTTTGCTCACCTCCTAGATATCAGAGGAAAAAGAAGTAACAGAATAACAGAGTTGGAAGGGATCTGGTAAGGTCATCTAATCCCGCCGCCCCCACCCCAAGCAGGAGACCGTTCACCATTTCTGACCGATGGCAGTCCAGTCTCTTCTTGAAAGACTCCGGGGATGAAGCTTCCACAATTTCTGAAGGCGACTTCTGATCCACGGGTTGATTGTTCTCACAGTCAGAAAAATTCCTACTTATTTCTAGGTTGAATCTCTCCTTGGTCAGTTTCCACCCATTACTCCTTGTCTGGCCTTCAGGTGCTTTGGAAAATAGCTTGACCTTCCTCCTCTCTGGTGCAGTCCCTCACATGCTGGAAGATGCTATCATATTTCCCCTGGTCCTTCTCGTCACTAGACTAGCCAGGCCCAGTTCCTGCAACCGTTCTTCGTATGTTTGAGCCTCCAGTCCCCTCATCCTCTTTGATGCTCTTCTCTGCACTTTTTCTAGAGTCTAAACATCTTTTTTTATAGTGTGGTGACCACAACTGAATGCAGGACTCTAGGCGTGGTCTTACTAAGGCTTTATATCCCTCTGTTAATGCAATTTAGGATTGCAATGGCTTTTCTGGCTGCCGCTGAACACGGCTGGCTCCTATTTAACTGGTTGTCCACTAAGACTCCCAGATCCCTCTCACAGTCACTGCTATTAAGCCTGGTTTCCCCCAGTCTATAGTCTATGGATTAGCTTCCACCCGTTGCTTCTTGTCCTGCCTTCAGGTGCTTTGGAGAATAGCTTGACTCCCCCTTCTTTAGGGCAGCCCCTCAAATATTGGAAGGCTGCCATCGTGTCTCCCCTAACCCCTCTTCCCATTCAACTAGACCTACTCAATTCCTCCAAGGGCACAAAATCACATCCACAGGGGTCAACTTTGGGGACGAAACAAAAACTTTGTAGGGTTCCTGGGTGGGCCGAGAAAGACTCTTTCAGGAAGATTAAGTCATTACTTACAGAATCACCTTGGCGTGGAGAAGGCTGGTTTTTATGGGTAGCAACTAAAACACCAGTTTACACCAGTGGGAAACCTAGCACGCACCTTGAATTGCCTCGTCAAGGCAATTT
The DNA here is from genome assembly GCA_030761175.1 of Masticophis lateralis. Classification (NCBI taxonomy): domain Eukaryota; kingdom Metazoa; phylum Chordata; class Lepidosauria; order Squamata; family Colubridae; genus Masticophis; species Masticophis lateralis. The sequence goes on along the minus strand of JAUDYJ010000001.1, from coordinate 351,585,090 downwards.
TGCTCTAATATAGGTAGTTCTTGAGTGACGACCCCCAACTGAGCCCAAAATTTCTGTCGCTGAGTAAGCAAGACCGTTAAGCGAGTTCTGTCCCATTTTACGAACTTTCTAGCCACAGTTGTTAAGCGAAACCCTGCAGTTAGTAAGCTAGTAACGCGGTGGTTAAGGCAATCCGCCTTCCCCGTGGAATCTGCTTGTCTCGGAAGGTCGCAAAAGGGGAACACGTGACACCCCCCACCTGCGACACTGCCACCGTCGTAAATGTGAACCACTTGCCGACCGTCAGAAATTTTGGCCGCGTGACCGTGGGGATGCTTGCAACGGCCGTTAAGTGTGAAAAACGGTGAATAAGTCACCTTTGGCAATGTAGCGCCGAGGTCACCAAATGAAATAGATGCCACCTCCTGCTCAACTAACGGTGTTGAACGACTCCAACTGTTAAGAAATTTGTGCCGACTGTTTCATTCTGCACTTTGGAACGAGAGTAAAAAGCTGGGCCGGTTTTCCACATCAGGACTTTTTCTAATTGCAGGAAAACAGCCAGTACTGTGGTTTTCCTCCTATTTTCTCTCTCGCCTTCTCCATTAAGAACTCCATTTTCGGAACCCTCTTCTTTTTGGGATATTATGTGACTAATTAAACAGACATTCTAGTGTTAATTAGAAGCCATTTTCAAGAATTAACCATTCCAAGGACCAAAGGTAGGGTTTTTTTCTCCCCCAACTGGATTTTCTTTCTTTTTCTCGGAGGACGTTTCGCTCTTGAGAGCTGAAGAAGCTTCTTGGATGAGATGCGAAACATCTTCCAAGAAAAACAAAGAAAATCCAGTTTTCTCTTCAAAAAAATAAAAATAAAATAAATAAAAAAAAAAAACCACCCATGACCTGCAGGACTGAGAATCTCCACAACCATCATATTTTATGAATATATTTTAGGATTATGATTTCCAATTTTCCTTTTTTTTTTGGCTGAAAAACATCATTTATACACATGTGCCTCTGTTAATATTTTTCATTTAGTGACCGTTCCAAGTTACGACGAGATTGAGAAAAGTGACATGATGGTTTTTCACACGTTGCAGCATTCCCCGGGGTCACATGTTCAGAATTCAGATGCTTGGCGACGGACTCGTACTTATGACGGCCGCAGTGTCCCTGGGACACGTGATCCCTTTTGCGACCTCCTGACCAAGGGGGAAGCCAGACTCAAATAACGACCACATTATACTATATTAACATTAACAGCTGCAGGGGTTCACTTAACAACAATGGCAAGAAAAGGGGCAAAACTCACTTCACAAGTCTTTCCGCTAACCACAGACATTTTGGGCTCAATTACGGTCGTACATCGAGGACTACCTGCATTCCAAAGTGACTCACCTTTGACCCATGAGATGGTTTGGACTTCTTAGGATCGGAGAAGGCCGAGAGAGGGATGGTTGGAAGCATGGGGTAGTCAGGACTCGGCCTGGAGACGGTTTCTGCACCTTCCGGCATGACCATCACCTGGGGAGAAATCGATGATCAATCTTGGAAATTCTACGTCTGCTTCTCATCAGGCAAGAGTCTAGATCAGGGGTGTCTCCCCAAACCTGGCCACCTTAAAACTTGTGGACTTCAACTCCCAGAATTCCCCAGCCAGCCAGTCAAAAAAGACACACAAGAATTACTCTGGAGTAGCTATTCTCCAAAGCCCCTGAGGGCAGGAGAAGCAGCAATGGGTGGAAACTAATCAAGGAGAGAAGCAACCTGGAATTAAGGAGAAATTTCCTGACAGTGAGAACAATTAAATCAGTGGAACTCCTTGCCTCCAGAAGCTGTGAATGCTCCAACACTGGAAGTTTTTAAGAAGAGGTTGGACAACCCTTTGTCTGAAGTGGTGTAGTGTTTCCTGCCTAAGCAGGGGGTTGGACTAGAAGACCTCCAAGGTCCCTTCCAACTCTGCTTCTATTGTATTCCATTCCTATTCCTATTCTGTTCTTTGTTGCTGTTCATCTTACAGGCAGAATCTTGCCAGGCTAAACCAACCCCCTGCATAACTATAGATATACTCTGTGAGCATTAAGCGAAAACATCTCCTCTGGCCCACTCAAGGTCGGGACAGGAGTTGCGGCAGAGGCCGAGAGAATGAAGTGAGGGGACGACTGTCAATGTCTTCTGAACGGACAACGGGACCCAAGCCCACCGGACTCAGATTGAGGGATGGCTTTCTGGCAAGAACTCTTGCGAGGACACAAGAACAAAACTGAATGAAAAGATGGAGGAAGGAGACCACTGAGCAAGGGACGACATTTAAGGAGGATACGGCTGAAGGATCTGACCGCTCTTACACAACTTGGAGAGATAGCCCTGAATAGGTTGAAAGTTGGAGTGATTAAATGTAAAACCAAGATGCTGAAGGAGAAGCTCTTCGTGGATAACATCACTCCGTGTGGATGTGGAGAGACGAGAGCCCTGGTATCTGCTGGTATTTCGGCTACTACCAGGGAACGGAACCGAATTCTTTAAGGAATTTGCCTCTGGTGAAGGAGCTGCCATTGTGCATGCAAACAGCAAGTGACAGATCATAGATTATAGTTACAAATCATTCATCGTACCATTTTGGGGCCAACGACAAAGCCAACAAGGCGGCTTCCTTCTGGCAGCTTGAAGGCTGACCTGGACACGGAAGGAGGCGACTTGGTGAAGAGCCAGGGAAGGGCCGTTCTGACTTTCATCCAGCCTTCCAGATGATCCACTGAGGGCCTCTTTGCCCTCAGAGAAGTAACCCCCCCCCCGGCCTTTCTGGGACTCCAGGCTATGTTCCACCACACCAAGTAGCCGCCAGTGGGCTTCGCAAGGGTTAAGATTGACTTTCTCTGCATTCTGGAGGAGTTTAGAGTGAGGGCTCCTTGATGTTTGATCACCCAACTAGGAAATGTCATCAGTGCTAGAAGGGAGTGGGGTTTGAGGAGAGGAGGAGGAAGAGAAGATAGTGCAGTCCTCTGAGCTTGGCTGTTTCCTTGCAGATGTTTCTTTAGTCGACTAAGCAACATTTTTAGTGCTGAAGGGCGCAACAGCTCTGAAAACCTCCATGGAGATTCTCAGCCACCCAGGTCTTGGTTGTCCCAAAGATTTTGTTTGTTTGTTTTTTTCCCAAGAGGCAACTGGACTTCCTGGTTTTTCTTTGAAGATGTTTCACTTTTCATCTGAGGGGCTTCTTCAGCTCTGTTACCTGCTTGGGTCACAAAACGTGACGTCTAGAAGGAAACCACCGAGATCAGAGAGCGCCAAGGACCCCTCGCCCCACCTCCTCTTCCTTCTCTTCCTTTCCGCAAACCTCACTCCACCAAGGACCAAGGATGCCCTCATTTCAACTCTTGAGCCTCTGCTGGAGTTTAAAGCGTTCGCTCTTTATCTGCTGCTCGTCCATTTCACAGGTAGTCCTTAACTTACAACGCTTCCTTTTAGGGACCATTCAAAGTGACAAGGGCACTGGGGAAAAAAAAGAGACTTATGACCATTTTTCACACTTGGGACCACGGCAGCATTCCCATCAAAACCCAGACACTTGGCAACTGACTTGTATTTATGACGGTCACAGTGTCCTGGGGTCACGTGATCCCCCGCTATATCGAGGACCGCCTGTGAGAGTCCTCGCTCTAGTACTGTTACAAAGAGTGAAAGGAACCATGTTTTCCCACACCTTCTCTAGTCTTATTCTTTCGTCTCAAAGAATCATTACCAAAAAGCAAAGGGCAACCCATCACCATACTTTTTAAATTAATTTCTGAGGATGCTTTTTGATTGACTGATTTTTTTCAGTTGCTTTGCTACCACCAAGATTAACCCAAGTACAGTGTGTGAATTTGAAGAGAATTAAAACCAAGCAAATCGAACGGCATAAAAACAGCAATTCCGAAATAATGGTCCTACTTAGACCGAAATCAAATTTAAAACGTCCATCATTTCTTTAAGTTGCCTGGAGAAGCCATCATTAAATCTCCTGTAGGAAAAAGCCAGATGGAATCAAAACGTTATCTCCCAGATCCCATGGCCGGACAAAAGATGCGTTGTCTGAAGATGGACAACACGACAAACAGAAAAAAGAACAAGACAATTTTCGTTCTCCTGGTCCCAAGTAAGGGGCTGCCTCCCTTCATTACTCACCCCTCCGGCTTTGATGAGTTTGTGACGGAATTCCTTGGTGGGGTTATTAAAAGTGAGCTTCTCGCAGCGCAAATGGTTCACCGGGGGGTTTCCTTCCAGGTTTAGGAAAAGGTCATAGGTAAAACACACTTTCTTCGGTTCCTCCTGTGAAAGCAGAGGGAAAAAATCTCAGAGATTGAAACCGATTGCACGAGTCTCTATCCTGCAATTTTGACAGCTCTCCGTGTTCGGGCAGCTAAAACAGCCGAACGAGAAGAACGGAGCGTAACCGGAAAAAATCACTCCAAGCTCCACATCACTGGCAAATCCTTCTGGGGTGGAGGCGGCCCTGTAAATATTCAAAGCAGGGTCGAAGTACAGGATGGGAGCATTCGGATATATCAACAAAATCTTGGCTACAAGATGGCAAAATCCTGCGCTGGCCGATTCGTACAGCAGCAGCCCTGGTGTCACCTTAGCTGTCGCCGTGCCATGGTTGGCGGTAGAAATGGCCTTCAAAATGGCACTTTAAAAAAAACAAAAAAACAAACTAGTTTGCCCAAAACATTTTGGACATGAGCTTCGAGGTGAAGGGCTCATCTATTTTCCCAGAGGGACAGTAATTAATTTGGGGTGAGAAAGAAGAAAGGATCCTACTATCTCCTTCCAGAATGATCAGCACAGGTGGGATCGATCAGTTTAAGTTTATTAGATTTATATACCGCCCTTCTCCTTACGGACTCAGATCAGAGCTGGAATGAGCTAAACATACATACCCGTTTCCCCGAAAATAAGATAATTTTTGCTCCAAAAGACACATATTAGGGCTTATTTTCAGGTAGGTTGAATTTTCGGGGAAGTACGGTACTCAATGCATCTGTCTGGCTGATGATCTTAAGTGGGATTTATTTTGGGGGGTAGGGCTTATATTACGAGCATCCTGAAAAATCATGCTAGAATATCTTTTCCGGTTGGGTCTTATTTTGGGGAAAACACTGTATTCATTATGGTTTTAGGAAAAGAACAAAGTTTTCTGTTCATCCATAACTTGACTGGGAAGGTGAAATTGGTTCCCGGGGTCGGCCCGAAGGAAATGAAAGGCAGGGAGAAAAGAGGAGGTACTGAATCTGGGGTGAGAAAGAACAAAGGATCCAATCTCCTTCCAGAATGATCTGCAGAGGCAGAGCTAGATCAAACAGGGGATGCCTAAACAAGCATTACTCGTTACTGTCTTAGGAAAAAGAGCAAATTTTCTGCCCATCCAATATCTTGCCTCGGATTTAGCAGGAAGATATGAATATAAAAGATATAAAACAGGAAGGTGAAATTGGTTCCTGGACCAGGAGATGAAATGCAGGGAGAGGAGGGGGAGGAGGAAGAAAATAAAATGATACCTTATTCTTGAAGTAGACCTCAATGGGCATAATGAACCCCGCGTAGCCAGACTCCTCCACTTTGTAAGGGGGCTCTTTGCAAACTGTGTGTGGGGGGGGAAGCAAAAAGGAGCGTTAGCAACCCCCCCTCAGCAGGACCATGTAAACCAGGCAAACGGCAGGGAGGAGAATCGAAACGGTGGGACTCTCCTTTACCCATAATGCGATCTACAGGCAATGCCGGACAGCTCATTTAGTGGCCGCTCGAAGTCACGACGGCCCTGAAGACCGTTTCCCACAATGTCCGACCCTTGCAGCATGCCTGTGGCCACGCGAAATTCTAACCCTTGGCAACTGGCTCATACTTATGACAGTTGCAGGGTCCCAAGGTCGAGCCATCCCCATTTTCGTGGCCTTCTCACAAGCCAAGTCAAGGTGGGAGTGGGGGAGAGCTAGATTCCCTTAACGACTCTGGCGAGAAAGGTCGTCAAATGGGGGCAAAACTCACTTAATCAACGACCCAATTGACAAGGGAAATGTCAGGGCTGATGGTGGCCGTACCCATTACCTAGAACCCCTCTATCGGGGTTAAAAGAAGTCCCTGGGGCCATTTGAAATGGTTGAAGGATTGCCTCGGGAGGACGTTTAAAGCTCCCTCTCCACCACGGCAGCAACCGCATGGAGGGACGTGACGCCAGGACCTCCACGATAAAAGGAGCGGGGTGGGGGGACAGAAGCCACGCCCCGCGGTTCCTACCACCCAGGCAGCTGAAAGCTACTCCTGTCACCCCCAGGCCATTCCTCCTGAAATACGTTTCAATTTCAGTCATGTGCAGGAACAGTTTACAGGCAGTCCTCGACCTACAGCCGTTTTTTTCAGCGGCTGACTGAAGGAAGGGGGGTTTTGACAGGGTTTTAGAGTTCCAGCGGTCCTGGCACTCCTGGGTGTGTGTGTGTGTCACCTGACCGCAAGCTGGGTGCGTGTTAGCCGCTTTGTAGCCATGACCGGTTGCCAGATGCATTGCCCTGTAATCGAGCCATCCCTGTTTGCAAGTTTTCCTGCTGGCTTCCCCAGAAAGTCAATGGAGAAGCTGGCAGGAAAGCTCAAAGATAGTTCTCTCCCTCCCACCCACCCGTCCCTCCCAGTCCTTCTGTGCTTATGTCACGCTGGCCACTCACACACATTTGCAGCTTTCTCTACCGCTTGCCCACCCACCTTTTCCCCGACTCCGTTGTGTTGTCTCCGAACCAGGCCTCTCGCTCACCACCTGGGGCCCCTTGCCCAATCCATGCCACCCACAGCCCTCGCATCCCATCTCCAACCTGCATCCCCCTTCTTGCATCCTCCTTGGCTGACTCACAAAACCCTCCCCCACCCCCGGGCCTCTTGGGCATCCCCCTCATACCCTCGGGCGTCCTCCCTCACCCGAGCTGGGTCTTTCTTGCCCCTTCCCAACCTGTCAGAACCTATCCTTGCATCTCCCACCATCCAGTCACAACCGAGGAAGCTTCTTGAATGAGAAGGAAAATTTCTTCTCCTTCTTCCTCCTCCTCCTCAAGAGATTAGATGAACAGAGTTGGAATGGACCTTGTGGGTCATCTAGTCCAACCCCCCTGCCCAAGCAGGAGACCCTTCACCATTTCTGACAGATGGCAGTCCAGTCTCTTCTTGAAAGCTTCCAGCGATGAAGCTTCCACTACCTCCGAAGGCAACTTCTGTTCCATCGGTTCATTGTTGTCCCTGCCAGAAAATTCCTCCTTATTTCCAGGTTGAATCTCTCCTTGATCAGTTTCCATCCATTATTCCTTGTCTGGCCTTCGGGTGCCTTGGAAAACAGCTTGACCCCCTCCTCTCTGGGGCAGCCCCTCAAATATTGGAACTTAACAATGCTTAAAAAAGGACAGGTTTTAAACACACACACACACACAGACCATGGACCTCTCCCTCTCCTCTCCTGTCTCCCCTACTCCTTCCGTTCAACAGTCCAGCTGCCTTTTGAAAAAGCATCTTTGACATACGTGGGACCTGCAATTTCCTGCTGGCTTCTCCGCTGACTTGTGCAGCTCACTTAATGACCATGGGGTTCAGTTAACAACGGCAACCAGGACCATAAGGATATCCATCACTAAGTGATGTGGTCGTACTTTACAAAAGCATTCCTTGGCGATGAAATTCCCCTCCCAATTGCTACCATGAGTGTTAAATGTCAAAATTTCAGGATCCTGGGCTTCTAAACTTCCCAATGTTTGTTGGTTGGGCTGGCTGGAGAAAAAGAGAAACCCCCCAGAAACGTAAAACAGGACTATCAGATGCCATCCTTGTGCTGCTTCCCACAAAGAGCCAGGGAGGCTCAGGAAAGCCTCACAAGCAACCTGGAACTAAGGAAAAATTTCCTGACCGTGAGAACAATTAACCAGCAGAACAGCTTGCTACCAGAAGCTGTGAATGCTCCAACATTGGAGGTTTTTACGATGAGATTGGACAGCTGCTTGTCTGAAATGGCACAGGGTTTCCTGCCTGAGCAAAGGGTTGGACTAGAAGACCTCCAAGGTCCCTTCCGACTCTGTTATTCTAATTCTAAAGCAGTTCCATTTCTGTCCGAGTCTGCAGAGGCCTTGAGAGGACGTTCTGTCTTGCATGCTTTTGTGGCCAATTTGGGCCCTTCCGCCGGGCTCCTTCAATGCAAAACTTATACAGGTAGTCCCCTATTTATGACAGTTCATTTACAGATCATTCAAAGTTCCAACAGTCCCTGAAAAAAAGTGACTTAGGGCCATTTTTCACACTTACGACTGCTCTTGGGTTCCCGTGGCCATAAAATTCAGATGCTTGGCAAGTGCTTCGTATTTATGACGGCTGCAGTGTCCCGCGGGTGGCCAATGGATCAGTGTTGCCATTCTTAACCGAATCCCGTGGACAAGCGAAGTCCATGGGGAAGCCAAGGATCGCTTAACGACGAGGTTATTAACTGAACAGCTGCAACCATCTTGCTTAACAACTCTGGCAAGGAACGTCGCAAAACTCACTTAGCTAATGTTTCATTTGGCCACGTACATTTTGGGCTCAACTGTGGTGATAAGCCGAGGACTGCTTATATTTGGGTGGAAGACTATATGAGCGTGACCTGAGAAGCCAAGCCAGGGGGTCAACTTCCCTGCATGCAGAAATCTAACATCTCAGGGAGAACACCGGATACTTCTGGGAGCTACAAATCTTTAGTTTTTTTTTTCCCTCAACTGGGAGAACCGACTTCCTATGTAGGTTCTTAACAGATACTCTTAACAGAATAACAGAGGGACCTCGTAGGTCTCCAAACAGGAGACCCTACGCCAGGGGTGTCAAACTCGATTTTGTTGAGGGCATCGGGGTTATGTTTGACCTCGGGGGCCAGGGTGGGCGTGGTCAACTGGGCGTCACGCGTGTTGGGGGAGGCGGCTGTGGTGGCCCGCCAGCAAAAATGAGCTCCCGAGCCACGGCTTCCTGCCACCCTCTGCCAGTGAAAATGGAGCTTGGAGGGTGCGTGTGGTCCTCCTCGGGCCCCGATTTTGGCTGTGATGGCCTCCTGCAGCCCTCTGGGAGCTCCGTTTTCACTGACACGAGCGCTTTGCCAGAGAAAATGGTTTTCAGCTGCAACAGCCTCCTGCCACCCTCTGCCAGTGAAAACGGAGCTCGGGAGGGCTGCTCCGTTTTTGCTGGCGGAGGTACCATGGAACAGTCCTTCTAGGGTAGCTCCGTGGGCCAGATCTAAGCACCCCGTCGGCCGGATCCAGCTCCTGGGCCTTGAGCTCCGCCATTGAACAGATGAACAGAGTCGGAAGGGACCCTGTAGGTCATCTAGTCCAACCCTCCTGCCCAAGCAGGAGACCCTCCACCATTTCTGACAGAGGGCGGTCCAGTTTCTTCTTGGAAGCTTCCAGGGATGAAGCTTTCACAACTCTTGAAGGCAACTTCTGTTCCACGGGTTGATTGTTCTCACGGTCAGAAAAATTTCTCCTCACTTCTAGGTTGCCTCTTGGGACAGCCCAGGTGGCCACGCATTCACGCTCGCTCGCTCACTCACCACGTTTCGGTTTCGGGAAGCTCTGATGGAGACGGAAGACTACCCTCTCCACGAAGTGCTGAATCTCAAACTGCTCCGGCCCTCGTACAAAGACCATCCAGTCGTGCGTGAACCCCTCAGTGGTGGGCTTCTTGCGCAGCTGGGCACGGTGTCCGAGCTCCAACTTCACCTGGACTGTACACTAGGAAGGGGGAAGGCGGTGTGGGAGGGGAGGGGAGGGGAAGGGCAAAGGAAGAGAGGGAGGGAGGGAGGCAAACATACCTTGACTGTTAGATCTAGCTGGTGAACTGCAACGGTGACTTCTTTAAAAAGAAAAAAAAAGTCACACCAACTGTTTCTATGGTTCAGGAAAGACCAGAAACGATTTAATTCCTTTGTTTAAAACCAGCTTTTCCCAACTGGCTGGGAACTTGGCAGCTCAGGCGATAGCTTACCTGAAGGGCGTTAATTTAGGAAAACTGATTTCAGAACCTAACGGTCAGGATCTGGGCCCCCCACTCAATTATTAGAAACATTAAAAAGCATACCGCGTGTTAATTTCTCACAAACAAACTACAAGTCAAGCTTCCAGCAAAAGACTCTGTCCAGATGACAGATCCAAGGTCTGTAGGCTTAACCCTCTTCCACAACTGTGAATTAGGACTTGCCGTACAAATAGAGGGCATTATTTACAAACACACACAAACGCATCCACGTGGTTGGGAGGCAAAGGTGCACTTTGGGTTTTCTTAGCTATTCTAGCTGTAAGGGGGGCAGGGGGCGTAATGTGTGTGTTTACAAGCCTTTCCAGCTCAGGCAGGTACAAGGGCACAGTAAAGCAGCTCAAAACAACAACAAGAAAACCGACAGGACCCACATTCTGCCTCTTCAGTTGTTAAGTCTTTTCTGCCACTTTTGGGATACGTTACAACGAGTTTGCAGGAACAAAGGGATTAGCCCAGAGCAGATGGCCTCAGGAGGGCCCTTTGCAGCCTTTTAAGGCCCCAGCGGCTAAATCATTTCCTCACCTGAGGAAGTAGATCCCTAAAAACAGGTAATCAAACCTAAGAGTTTAAGGAGCAGATGGCCTGTTCAGAAATGCAAGCAGGTTTAGGGATTGTTTATAGCACCGAAACAGATTCATGTTTAGGAAGGTTGCAGAATTCAGGCGACCCCCTTCTGCGACCTTCAGATCCACTTTACCACTGTTTTACTAACTGAACATCGGCAGCGATTCACTTAATAACTGGAGCAAGAGAGGTCGTTACATGGGACAAACTCACTTAACCATCGTCTGACTTGGCAACCAAAATGTTGCGCTCAATTGTGCTCATGAGGATTATCTATGGTCTCTGCTCCTGAATTGGATCCGTGGTGGGATAATAGGATAAACTGACATTAAGCCAACACTCAGCTGTCAGGTGGAAGATACTAACTCAACTCAAAAGCGGTCCAGGCACGTAGCAGGGTGAGAACAGATGTTGCACAACTGTTCAGAGGTGCTCTGGCACAAATATTGGTGGAACGGTTAAAAAAAGATGGAGGATGAATCCCAGTGACTAAAACAGTTGACTTTAATATCCATGGTGGGTCTTTTGCTGTAGGCCCACCAATATGGGTTTTTTTGGACACCCCAAGTTCTAGCTTTGGGTGTCTGAAAAAGAGTTAGATCCCATGCTTCAACTTTTATGAATATCTACCTCACATACCCAAAGATGCTCAGAGTTTGAACGTTGATGCAACTTTCCCCTCCTTTTGCAGAGCAAGATGTCTTGGGTGCAAAAGTTGGAAGGAATGGCATAAATCCAATTGATACGTAACTAAATAACTTCTCTTCTACATTAACCAGAAGGCTCATCTCTCTCCCCCAATTACCATCGTTCCTTGTCTTGGGCTAGGCTTCAGTCCTACTGGACAGACACTTAAAACATGAGCCAGCCGTGTGCAGCGGTAGCCAAAAAAGCCAATGCAATCCTAAAATGCATTAACAGAGGGATACCATCAAGATCAAGGGAGGTACTAAGACCACTCTATAAAGGCTTAGTAAAGCTGCACCTAGAGTACGGCATCCAGTTTTGGTCACACTATAAAAAAGATGTGGGGACTCTAGAAAGAGTGCAGAGAAGAGCAATCAGGACAATGAGGGGACTGGAGCTTAAAACATATGAAGAACGGTTGCAGGAACTAGGCCTGGCTAGTCTAGTGAAGAGAAGGACCAGGGGAGACAGGAGAGCATCTTCCAATATTTGAGGGGCTGCCACAGAGAGGAGAAAGGGGCTCAAGCTGTTTTCCAAAGCACCTGAAGGCCAGACAAGGAATAATGGGTGGAAACTGATCAAGGAGAGAAATAACCTGGAATTAAAGGTGAAACTTCCTGACAGTGAGAACAATCAACCAGTGGAACAGCTTGCCACCAGAAGTTGTTGTTGCTTCATCACTGCAAGTTTTCAAGAAGAGACTGTTCCTGCTTCAGCAGGGGGATGAACGAAGTCCCTCCCAACTCTGTTATTCTAAGTTCTGAGGTTCCTGCAATACGCAAACCTACTCTGTTACAATAGGTAAACTCAGGGCTGCTTACAAGCTATTATTTGCAGCTTACCAAACTGGCACAAATGTAGCGTTTATATGTCTACCGGAGTTGCCTGCTCCCCACCTTTTGCTAAATAGGTCGTCCTTGGTGATGACCCCTTGTTTAGTGACCGTTTGAAGGTACCGCACTGAATGAGGAACGACAACTTGTAGTTGCAGCCACTGTAGCGTTACCCAGCGATATGCGATTGCCATGCAGGCTCTTGGAATTTCCAAGCCACACTTTCCGGCAATGACCAATGGGGAAGCCGGCGGGAGATCGCAAATCGTGACCCCGCAAGTGTGGGCAACTGCAACCACACGGGACTCACCCAACAACGGCAACTGTGGCAGTTAAGTCAGCGTGGCCCTACTACAGGTAGTCCTCGACTTAACAGTTCGTTTAGTGACCCTTCGGAGTTACAACGGTGCTGAAAAATGTGACTTAGGGCTGCTTTTCACCGTTACGTCTTTTGCAGCCATCCCCAGGATTACGGGATCAACATTCGGACGCTTGGCCACTGGTTCATGTTTATGACCTTTGCTGCATCCCGGGATCAGGTGGGATCCAAGGGGATCCTTTTGCGACCTTCTGAACCGCAAAGTTAACAGGGGAAGCCAGATCCACTTAGTAACTTATCAACTGTCGTGATTGACTTAATGTGGCAAGAAACGTAAAAATAGGGCAAAACTCACTTAACCAATGTCCCACTTAATCACATAAATTTGGGAGTCCATTGTGGTTGTAAGTCGAGGACTACCTGTATCAATCAATCAATCAATCAATCAGAATAGAGCTGGAAGGGATCTTGAAGGTCTTGTAGTCTAGCTCCCTGCTCAAGCAGGAGATCCTCTCCCATTTCAGACAGGTGACTGTCCAGCCTCTTAAAAACTGTTGGAGCACCCACAACTTCTGGTGGCAGGCAGTTCCACTGGTGAATTGTCCTCAGGTTGCTTCTCTCCATGATGAGTTTCCATCTGTCGCTTCTTCTCCTGCCCTCAGGTGTTTTTGGAGAATAATTTGAGCCCCACCTCTTCTTTGTGGCAACCCCTCGAATACTGGAATCCTGCTATCATGTCCCCCCCCCCCCAGTCCTCCTTTTCTCTAAACCAGTAACCCCCCACCTTTTGGGCACCAGCGACTGGTTCCATGGAGAAAGTTTCCACCCCCCCCGCCCCCCAAGACTGGAGTGGGGAGGGTTTTGCATACTGCCTGCATCCCTGTGTGTGTGTGTGTGTGTGTGTGTGTGTAAACTGCCAGCACTTTGGGGGTGGGTGGATCCATCTCTGCTCCCCTCTACCCTCTTGAGCAGGCGGCTGGACTAGAAGACCTCCAAGGTCCCTTCCAGCATATTCTATATTCTATTCTACTCTTATTATAGTCTATTATTATTCTATCCTATCCTATCCATGCTTCCCCTGCCTTGAGGAAGCCACGCCCCTTCAGGTGGGCAGGCTCCTCCCCCTCCCTCCGGGGCAGGTGGTTTCCCCCTCCCCCCCCTTCAAAGGGGACGGCACCCCACTCATCTCACACCACCCCCTCCCCCAGAACAAAAGGCAGGAAGGGGGGGCGGGGGCTGCATGAGGACCTTCGTGGGCGTGGCCAGCCTCGTGGCTCGCTGCCCAAACCCCGCCCCTTTCCACAGGGTGTGGGCGTGGCCGCCGCGCGGCCAATGAAGGCCGGCCCCGCCCCTTCCTGGGTGGGAGGGGGGAAAGGGAGGGCCTCCTCCTCACCTGGTTGTCCATGGCTGGGCCGGGCCGGCTCCCCCCAGGCGGGTTGGGGCCTACGGGGCTCGGCTGCCTTCAGGGCTCGAGGGGCGGCTGCTGCTGCTGCTGCTCCCGCCGCCGCCTCCTCATGGCGGGCTGCCTGCCGGGCGGGAGCGGGCCTGGCGTGTTGTCCTCGCCGCGCTGGGCCCGGCCCCCTCCGACGCTCGCTTGGCCGCCAGCGCTGCTTCTGCTGCCGCCGCCGCCGCCTCCACACCGGAACCGGAACCCCCTCCCTCTCCTTCGCCCCGGAGACGAGCAGCCGTCCCGGCCAATGGGAGCGCTCGCCTCGGCGCCTCGCCGTCCCCGCCAATGGGAGCGCGGCGGAGAGGGCGGGAATAGCGGCGCCCGCCGGAGGGCCAATGGGAGCGCGGGGGCCGCGTTGCCAGGGAGACGGCGGAGCGCTGCGAGAGCGGGACGGAAGAGACCCCGAGGGCGGCTAGTCCTCATTGAGGCGCCTTTGGTCGCGGAGACCCCCAGAGAGCAGGAGTTTGGGGTGGAGAGGCCATGTCTCCCCCCTAACTTTTCTCATGGGGGGGTTTCAAGTGGGCAGCCAGGAGATTGGCCTCAAACCAATCAGCCCAGCCCACCTCACAGGGTGGTTGTTGTGTGGGAAGCAGTAGCAGGGGGTCCTCCTGTTACGACCACAACGGAAGCCCAACGTTTACGTTGCGAAGGGAGACACCTCGGTGAGCTCTGCCCCGTTTTACGATCTTTCTCGCCGCCGTCATTAAGTGAATCGCTGTTCTTAAATGGTTTGCTAGGTGAATTTTCCCCCTTGACTTTGCTCATCAGGTCGCAAAAGAGGAATCACGTGACACACATACACACGCTGGGAGAACCGCGGCCGTCGTAAGTACGAGCTGTTTGCCAAGTGTCTTGAACGGTCACTAAATGAAAAGTTGGGGACTACGTAGACTTAAGTATGTTTCCTGCCTTAAATTATTTAAATAATGATGATGATAATAATAATTTAAACGATGATGATGATGAAGATAGGACATATCTTCTGACATCAGAAGATATGTCCTATCTTGCCTTACAACCACTCCTTTAATAACAATTTGGACTTATAACAGGCACTGAAAAAAAACCCAAAGTTGGGACCATTTCTCACACTTACGACCGTTGCAGCACCCCCACGGTCACGCCATCAGAATTCTTGGCAACTGACTCGTATTTATGATGGTGGCAGTATCCCGCCGGGTCACGCGATCCCCAAGCAAAGGCAGATTTGCTTGAGAACCGTGTTTCGCTAAGGACTGCAGAGATTTCACTAAACAGCCGTGGAAAGAAAGGTCGCAAAACGGGGCAAAACTCACTTAGCGACCATCTTACCGAGCAGTGAAAATCGTGGGCTCAATGATGGGTCGTAAGTCGAGGACTACCTGTAAATCTGGAATCGGGGCATCCCAAGAAGCGGCCAGGGGAGAGAGCAGAGCCACCCACCCACCCACCCAAAGACACAGATCCTGGGGAGTGGGGGGGGGGCAGATTGGAGAAGCAATGAATAGAGCCAACAGTCAGGTGATTTTTTTTCCCCCATTTTTTTAAAAAAAGGAAAATTTCTTTTAATGATTCAAATAAACAGACAGGTAAGCAGCAGACGGAGGACGTCGTGGCTTCTCCTTCAGCCGCCCTATTTGTAAGAATTCGCTTTGTGTTTTGGCAGGAAGGAGAAGTTGGCAGGAACGCGGCCCAGCAGCATCTCGCTGGAAAAAAAGAAAAGAAACTTGCATGATTGAGGATGCGAGGAATTCAAAAGGTGCGGCAAGGGCAGGGCAAGGCAAAGCGAGAGGCGGTTCGAGCTCCCTCCTACCTGATCTTAATCCAGTCGTCCACATTTTGGCTAGCCATCAAGGTCTCCAAGTAGTCTCGGCCTACGTAGTAAGGGGGCCTTTCGTTGATTCTCTGCGGCAGGCGCTCCAGCAAGCCCACGGGGATGTACCTGAGCAAGAGGAAAACAAGCAGCTGGAAATGAGGTGCCTAGGGAGATTCTCAGCCGTCTGGGTCCCGGTTGTCCCAAAGCTGTTTTCCCCCACCATCCAGTCAGAGCTGAAGAAGCTCCTTGGAGGAGGAGCAAAATGTCTTCAAACAGAAAAGCAAACAAACAAACAAGAAAGTCCAGTTGCCTCCTGAAAAAGCACCTTTGGGGAATGGAAGGATTTCTACTCCTTGCAGACAGATGGTCGTTTGCATCCTTTGAGAGCGTCATTGAGGCCACCTGGAGGTTTACCTGTCTCCTCAGGGTCACCTTGGGACTGCTGAAAGGCTTGTGTGGTGGAGTTGTGCTTTCTGCAGGATGTTCAGCACTTCCAAGAAGGCTCCACCCCATTGGCACCACTCAGGTGACCCTGAGGACAGAGACAAACCCCCAAGTGGCCTCTCTAAAAAGGATGCAAAGGACCAGCTGCCTGCAAGGAGTAGAAATCCTGGTCATTTGCATTCCTTTAGGGAGTCACTGAGGCCACCTGGAGGTCTTATCTGTGTCCTCAGGGTCACCTGAGTGGTGCAAACGGGGGTGGGGCCTTCTTGGAATTGCTGATGACATCATCTGTCTCCGGTCTACAACCCGGTCCGTTCAGCAGTTCCAAGGTGACCTCGAGGACACAGGTCAACCTCCAAGTGGCCTCAACGACCTTCTAAAAAGGATGCAAATGGCCAGCTGTCTCCACCATCCAAAGGCACCAGAAAAAGTGAGCTATGACTGATTTTTGCACTTACGACCGTTATAGCATTCCCCTTGGTCAGCTGATCCAAATTCAGACCCTTGGCAACTGGTTCATATTCATGACGGTCGCTGTGTCCCGGGGGGGTCACACGATCCCTTTTTGCAACCGTCTGAGAAGAAGCCAGGAAGCCAACCTTGTGACTAACTGAACAGCTGCAGTGATTCATTTAACAACCATGGCAAGAAAGAGTGTAAAATGGGGCAAAACTCGCTTAACAACTGTCTCGCTTAGGAACAGAACTTTCAGCTCAGTTGTGGTCGTAAGTCCAGGACTAATATGCATCGTCAGTAGCGCTCTTGCTGTGTTCTCGCCAGCCAGCGTTCAGCCTCTGATGTCAGAAAATTCTCATCCCTACTAGCTACCGTATTTTTTGGAGTATAAGACGCACCTACCTTTTTCGGTGAGGAAAAGAAGAAAAAGAAATCTGCCTCTGCCTCTGAGCAATTTTGCCTCCTTGCAGCAAACAGCAAACAGCCTGCTTTACTTTCACTTTCATTTTCAGCAGAGCTTGATTAGCACAAGGTCACTCGCCCTCGTCCCATCCCGTCTGGACTACTGCAACACTCTCTAAATGGGGCTCTCCTTGAAGAGCACCCGGAGGTTCCAACTGGTCCAGAATGTGGCCGCGCGGGTGATTATGGGTGCAACTCGACACACCCATGTGACACCTCTCCTGCGTGAGCTGCACTGGCTCCCAGTAGTCTTCCGGTGCGGTTCAAGGTGTTGGTCACCACCTTTAAAGCGCTCCATGGCTTAGGGCCTGGGTACTTACAGGACCACCTTCTGCCGCCGATAGCCTCCCACTGGCTAGTTCGGTCCCACAGAGAGGGTCTCCTCAGGATGCCATCAGCCAGGCAATGTCAGCTGGCGACGCCCAGGGGGAGAGCCTTCTCTGTGGCAGTACCAGCCCTCTGGAACAATTTGCCCCAGGAGATCCGCATGATACCTGATCTCCGGGCTTTTCGCCGTGCCCTAAAAACTTTTTTATTTTGTCAAGCTGGGCAGGCGTAACCCTCCCCCCCTTTAGCTTTTTAATTGTCTATGGGTTTCTAAATTTTAAATTGTCTATGGGTTTTTAAATTCTCTGGGCCAAAAACTGTTTAATTCTTTTACAAATTTTATATTTTGTATTGTAATCTTTTTTATTCTTGGCTGTGCACTGCTGTGAGTCCATCAGGAGAAGGGCAGTATATAAACTTAATAAATTAAACTAAACTAAACCTCCTTCTGCCACCAATAGCCTCCCACCGACCAACTTGCTCCCACAGAGATGGGCTCCTCAGGGTGCTGTCGGCAAAACAATGTAGGCTGGTGACCCCCAGGGCAGAGCCTTCTCTGTGGGGGCACCCGCCCTCTGGAACGAACTACCCCCTGGGTTACGTATGATCCCCGACTTCCGTACTTTTTGCCGGGCCCTTAAGACCTTGTTATTTCAGCAGGCTGGCCTGGCTGAATAGAAACTTGGGATGGGGTATTTTAACTTACGGGTTTTTAATGGAAAGAGCCAAATTCGTTTAATTCGATTTTAAATGGGTTTTATTGTTGTATGGTGCACTGTTTTAACATGGCTGTACACCGCCCTGAATCCTTTGGGAGAAGGGCGGTATATAAATCTAATAAACTCAACTAAACTAAACTAACAAGGAAAAAAAAAATCCGCTCCAGCAATTTACCTTTTTGCAGCAAGCAGCAGAGCCCTGCGCAAAACAGCTGAGAGCAAATCAGCGGAGAGTCGGGAGGCCGATCCAATCAACTTGTGCTAATTAGGCTGTGCTGAAGCTGAAAGGAGCTGTTTTTTTCCCTTGCTGTTTGCTTGCAAGGAGGTAACTGCTGGGAGGCAGAGGCCAAAAGGTGGGGGCCAGTGGGGCTACATTCGGTGTATAAGACGCAGCTTAATTTTCATCCCCTTTGGGGGGGGGGGGGAAGGTGCATCTTATACTCTGAAAAATACGGTAAATGTCTATGGAGATTCCCAGCCATTTGGGTCCTGGTTGTCCCAAAGGTGCTTTTTTAAGAGGCAAGTGGACTTTATGGTTTTTTCTTTGAAGGCGTTTTGCTTCTCCTCCAAGAAGCTTCTTCAGCTCTGACTGGATGGTGGGGAATGGAAGGGTTTATACTCCTTGCAGACAAAGCCGGTCATTTGCATCTTTTGAGAGGGTCGTTGAGGCCACTAGGAGGTTTATCTCAAGGTCACCTGAGTGGTGCAAATGGGGGTGGAGCCTTCTTGGAGCTGCTGAGGACATCATCCATCTTCATTCTATAACAGTCCATTCAGCCATTCCAAGAAGGCTCCACCCCCATTTGCACCACTCAGGTGACCCTGAGGACACAGATAAAACCTCCAGGTGGCCTCAACGACTCCCGAAAAAGGATGCAAACGACCAGCTGTCTGCAAGGGGTACAAATCCTTCCATTCCCCACCATCCAGTCAGAGCTGAAGAAGCTTCTCGGATGAGAAGCAAAACATCTTCAAAGAAAACAGAAAAACCAGAAAGTCCCCGTTGCCTCTTGGAAAAGCAGCTTTTGAGTCCCTCCTAGCTAACTCCAGTTCTGTGAAATCGCTCCAGGTCTCTCCTGCCCACCATGACCATCCGGCAGAAGGTAGAGGGGTGCTTACTCACCTACAGAGGAAGGAAAGCCACTCTAGCAAAAACTTCCTGGTCTTCTCCACGCCTTGGGTGTCTGAGCCCCAGTGTTCCAGTCCATAGTTGGTGTAGTCTTGGAGAATGTCCAGCCTCTCTTTGGAAGAGATGTCCCAGTGCCGCTGTTCTTTGATCTCGGTGAAGATCCAAGGTTTGATGAGGGCTCCCCTGTGACCAAGAACAACAGTCGTGACAGCATTCAAAATCTGTGGAGCGCGTCAAAAGTGGGAGAGGGCTGAACTTCCTGGAATAGAATTCTTTGTTGGCCAAGTGCGAATGGACACACAAGGAATTTGTCTCCTTTATTGGCCAAGTGTGATTGGACACACAAGGAATTTGTCTTCTGCACAAGTTGCAGAAGCGCAAAGGATAAATCACGATGGTAAAATACAGTCGTCATAAATCTTAAGATACAACACTCACGGATAGTCCTAGGATACTAAATAAGCAGTCAACATGAATCCTAGTGGGATGCTAAATAAAACAATATAAATCATGAGATACGAGCAATAAAGTTATAGTCATAAGAAGATAAGGAAACAGGGAGTAGGGAAGATGAGAAGGGTAATAGGTAATGCAGCCCCATTAAATGGTTTGATATCCCAGAGCATAGGGAGCGTTGTGGGAATTAGTTGCTTAGCAGTGACAGTACGGGGGAAAAACTGTCTTTGTGTCTGGTTGTTCTGCTGTGCAGTGTCCTATAGCGTCGTTTTGAGGGTAGAAGTTGACACAATTTATGTCCAGGATGTGAGGGGTCTGTAGCTATTTTCACAGCTCTCTTTTTGACTCGTGCAGTATACAGGTCCTCAGTGGAAGGCAGGTTGGTAGCCATTGTTTTTTCTGCAGTTCTAACTATCCTCTGAAGTCCGTGTCTGTCTTGTTGGGTTGCAGAGCCAAACCAGACAGTTATGGAGGTGCAGATGACAGACTCAATCATTCCTCTGTAGAACTGGATCAGCAGCTCCTTGGGCAGTTTGAGCTTCCTGAGTTGGCGCAGAAAGAACTTTCTTTGTTGTGCTTTTTTGATGATGTTTTTGATGTTAGGTGTCCATTTTAGATCTTGCGATATGGTAGAACCTAGAACCTTGAAGATTTCTTCTGTTGATACTGTGTTGTCTAATATTGTAAGAGGTGGTAGGATAGGAGGGCCCCCTTTAGTGCTGTTGTAACTTTAAAAGGCCACTAAATGTACTGTTGTAAGTTGAATTATACATATACATGTGTGTGTGTGTGTGTGTGTAAAGGTTCTCCTCGCACATACATGCTAGTCGTTCCCAACTCTAGGGGGCGGTGCTCATCTCCGTTTCAAAGGCGAAGAACCAGCACTATCCGAAGACTTCTCCGTGGTCATGTGGCTGGCATAACTCAATACCAAAGGTGCATGGAACGCTGTTCCCTTCCCACCAAAGGGGGTCCCTATTTTTCTACTTGCATTTTTTAAATGTGCTTTCGAACTGCTTGGTTGGCAGAAGCTGGGACAAGGTATGGGAGCTCACCCTGTTACGCGGCACTGGGGATTCGAACCGCTGACCTTTTGATCGACAAGCTCAGAGTCTTAGCCACTGAGCCACCCTATACATACATACATACATACATACATACATACATACATACATACATACATATGATTAGTAGATGGATATAATAAGACAGACGGGAAGGAAGGAAGGAAGGAAGGAAGGAAGGAAGCAAGCAAGCAAGCAAGCAAGAAAAAACCTGAAGGTCTTTATTGTTGATACCATGTTGTCTAGTATTGTAAGGGGGTAGGACAGGAGGGCTCCTAATTCTAATTTTCTAATTCTAAATTTGCACAAAGAGATACCTTACTCCACAAAGAGCAGAGGGTTGGACCAGACGACCTCTAAGGTCCCTTCCAACTCTAGGAGGAACTCGGTTGTGAGCTGGTACAGTTCCTCCAAGGGCTACAGAGAGCTGCCTTTCCCAGCCCCACAGGACGAATAAACGTGACGGAGGAGATGAGCTTGTGATCTTTCGGATGGAAGCAAGGGGAACCCGATCTGAATTCTCCATTAAGCAATGGAAGTTTTTTATTTTTTATTTTTATAGTAGAGGGTGGAAGAAGAGAAACCATTTACCGTGCAATCATGACCCCTGAAACTCCGCTCTGCATGGCTCGGTTAGCATCTTCGAAAGAAAAAATGTCGCCGTTTCCTGCACCGCAAGAAAAATAAATGAATAAATAATATACATATATGAATCCGAAAAGTTAAAGGAAAAACAAATAAATGAAGAGATGTGATGACGGTTGCAATGTCCCGGGGTGTGACCGTCTGACAAACGAAGACAAGAGGAAGCCAGATCCCCTTCACAATTGCGTTGCTAACTTCACCGCAGTTGATTCACTTAACAACTGTGCTTGGCAAGAAAGGACGTAAAGGCACTTGTTCCCAATCCTCCTTTCTGTGGGAAAAGAGATGTACAGGTAATGCTCCCTTACGGCCACGGTTGAGCCCAAAATGTCTGTTGCTAAGTGAGACAGCTCTTAAGTGAATTCTGACTCATTTTACAAACTCATTTTGCCACAGTTGTGAAAGGAACCACTGCCGTCGTTAAAATTAGGGACCCTTAAGTTGTGAAGGGAATCTTGTTTCCCCCATGTCACTAGACAGAAGGTCACAAAAGGAGAAACGTGTGACCCTGGGATGCTGCAACCGTCATAAATGTGAGTCAGTTGCCAAGCATCTGAATCTTCATCATATGACCACGGGGATGCGGCAACGGTTGCGAAGAGTCCATTTTTAGTGCTGTTGTAACTTTAAAAGGCCACTAAATGTACTGTTGTTAAGTTGAATATATATATACATGAGATGTGGGTGTGGCTTACTGAGGATGGCTAACGAGCCAGAAATACTTATATAGGTCTCCCACAATAGAGCACAAAATTTGCTTGTTGCTGGAAAGAAAAGATGGAGAAAGAACCCAGAATGTAGTGAATGTGATTTCGCTCAATTGTGGTTCCAGAAAAATCTTGGCTACGTAGGAAAAACCTGGCTTAAAGGAAAAACACACACATGTATGTATGTATGTATGTTTTCTGTATGTATGTATGTATGTATGTTTCTTTAGCCAGGTTCTTCCTACGTAAACCAAGATTTTTCTGCAGCCCTAGTTCAGTGAAATCACAATCCACACACACACACACACAGTGTTTTTCTATCGAGATACCTGGTCTACCCCAACATGTGGGAGGGGGCATTCTGCTCCCTTTCGCCTTTCAGCTCCAATCCAGGAGCCCTCGAGCAGTCACATTCACAACAAACCATTTTATACCAAATTTATATTTTGCTGATAAAGAAATAAAGGGAGACTAGTATAGATCTATTTCAAGCTTTTTAGCTCTCATCAGCTGGCCATACCCTTACTTGGAGTCGAACTTGGGCTTCCTTGTGGCTCAGAAGGTTAATTCAACTGCCTAACATGCAGGAAGCCCAAGTTCGAATCCGAGGAAGGGTATGGCTAGCTGATGAAAGCTAAAAAGCTTGAAATAAATCTATACTAGTCTCCCTTTATTTATCAGCAAATATATATATATATATTTGTGTGTAACATTTATTCATTTACTTATGTTTTCATTTTAATGTTGTAAGCCGCCCAGAGTCATCTTGTGGCATGATGGACAGCAAACAAATATGATAGATAGATGATGGATAGATAAGGAGAGAAAGAGAGGTACTTTAGATAGATACACAGATGATAGATAGATGAGAGAGTTATATATGGATGGATGGGGGGATATGGATGGACAGAAGGAGAGAAGAGTCTTGCAGACTAATTCAAGGTAACCATGCTGAAAACAAGGCCTGGAAGGGTTGACCAAGGACATGCCGGAACTGGCCACCCGCCACTTACCGAAGAGGGGCATGGGGCTGGCCACTTGGGCACACTCTGCTATGTAGGCCCAGTCTGCCATCTTTGTGTACCTCTGCTCTCTCGATCGGCCGTGGAGCTAACAAGGGGCAGAAAAAAGGCACAGTTGGCACGGATGAAGCAAACATGGCAAGGCCTGGGTGCCTTCACGCCTGGGGAATTCTGGGAGTTGGGAGACCCCCTGTTCTAAATAAAAGCGGCACAGCAGGAAGGAGCTGCCACTTCTCTCTCTCTTTCCAAACCTTTGCTAGAGAAACCCCCAGGAAGAGGAAGGACAGGGCAGGAATGCTACCCCGCTCTTCTCCTCTGAGCCCCCCCCCTCTTGACGTGGGACAGCCAAAGAAGAATTAGCGCTCAGATTTGCCAAGGCGAGTAACCAGGCCTCCATCCCAACCGGAGCAAGGAAAGCAGAGCATCCTATACCGTGACCAACGAGGCTCCCCATTCTCGGAGGTTGGGGATCAATTTATGAGCCAGATTCGTTTTCTCTTGCACGCCCGTCCTGATCTTCACCGTCAGGGGAACATCCAGGACCTGAGAGAGATAGAGAAGAGGAAAAAAATGGAGCCGGGGTGCTGTCCCACTCATACCCACCTCTCACACGTCACCCTGGGTTACTGGGTTTATTAATATTCCCTGCAACTCCCTTTGCGGAAAACCCAGAACTGTCCCAATCAAGATAGGAGCCAGGCGTGTGCAGCAGCTGCCAAAAAGGCCAACACAGTTCTGGGCTGCAAAAACAGAGGGATAGAATCAAGATCACGTGAAGTGCTAATACCACTTTATAAGGCCTTCGTAAGGCCACGCTTGGAATAGTGCATTCAGTTTTGGTCGCCACGATATATAAAAGATTTATTTATTTATTGGTCCGATTTATATGCCGCCCTTCTCCGGAGACTCAGAGCGGCTTACAATGTGTTAAGCAATAGCCTTCATACTTTTGTATATACTTGCTAGTAGGGCTTTTGGCCGCCCCCCAAGCGGTGTTCCTTTTTATACAAAGTCAGCTTATTGCCCCCCACAATCCGGCTCCTCATTTTACCTACCTCGGAAGGATGGAAGGCTGAGTCAACCTTGAGCCTGGTGAGATTCGAACTCGCAGTAATTGCAGGCGGCTGGCAGTTAAGTGCTACTTAACAGCACTTTAGTCCACTGCACCACCAAGGCTCCAACCAAATGGTTTTCTACCTGCTCAGGTAGAAAACCATTTCAGACAAACAAAATGGTTTTTGTTTGGACAAACGATTGCCCAACCTCTTCTTAAAAACTTCCAGTGTTGGAGCATTCACAACTTCTGGAGGCAAGGAGTTCCACTGGTTAATTATTCTCCCTGTCAGGAAAATTCTCCTTCGTTCTAGGTTGGTCCTCTCCTTGATTCGTTTCCATCCATTGCTTCTTGTCCTGCCTTCAGGTGCTTCGGAGAATAGGTTGGCTCCAGGGGTGGGTTCTAATTTTTTTTAACTACGGTTCTGTGGGCGTGGCTTATTTTGTGGGCGTGGCTTGGAGGTCATGTGACTTGGTGGGTGTGGCTAGCTAGTCATGTGACCAGGTGGCCATGGCTATGTGTATAGGGATTACTCAGAGGGCTGAAAAAAGTCATTTCTGACAGGTCCTCGCACTTTTGATTGGTCCTCACACTTATGGCCATCTTCGCAATTATGCCCGTGCAGCATTCTTAACAACCGTGTCACTCATTTCACAACTGCTTCTCTTCACCATGGTGACAAGATAGGGCGAAAACCGTAAAATATGAGGACAGTCATAAGTTTGAGAACTGGTCAAAAGTGCGAGGACCAGTCAAAAATAACTTTTTCAGCCCTATGAGTAATCCATATGCACAAAAGGATACAGCAATAGAGAGGGATGAAGGAAGGAGAAGAGAGGTGGAAGAAGGAAGGAGAGAGAGAGAAGGAAAAGAAGGGAAGGGAAATTAGAGTAGGAGTGAGGGTAAGAGAGGGAGGAAGAAAGGAGGAGAAGAAGAAAGGAAGAGGAAGCAGGGAGGAGAAGAAGAGGGGGAGGAAGAGAAAGTAAGAAGGAAAGAAAAGAGAGAGGTGGTAGGTTTGAGGAGAAAGATTGCTGTACAATAAAGATGAAAGGGAAGAAAGGCAACCCCAAACAAATATAAAGATATTAAGATAAAGAATGAATTGTTAAACTTTAAAGAATAAAAGAGAACAAATATGAATAAATAGCAATAATTAGAAACACACATACAAACATACAATGTATTTTCTTTAAACAGAGTATTTGGCCGGTTCACAAATTTAAACAGTGTTTACTCATTTCAATTACTGTATTTTCCTGCATATAAGACTACTTTCTAACACACAAAAATCTTCTGAAAAGTCGGGGGTCGTCTTATACGCCGGGTCTCATTCGCCTGTAACCAGGCAGACCAGCCCGAAAGGCTCTGACGAGCCTTAAATGGCTCTGAGGAGGGTCGTCTTATACGCCCAGTCGTCTTATACACCGGAAAATACGGTACATTTACAATTTCTATATTTTCTTTTTGCCATATTTATTCCACATCTATTTTTTTAAAAAAACCAATATTACCCTTCATCCTCATCCCTAATCTTAATCAAATTCAATTTTCCCCTTCTATTCTATATTATACCCCTTCCCATTGTCATCTATTTTTATATCCATCCTCACATTGGTTAATTATATAATATTACAGTTGTTTAACACAAATCCAATATTTTAATATAAATCAATTAGTAATATAACTATCTTTTTTGTATATTAATCAATATGAACATGAATATTCCAATTATTTCCATGCAATCCAATTTCTTACAAATCAATTAATTATATTTACCAATAATAATAAACCAAATAATTTTCCCGATATATTCCTCCAAACCACAACTTAACCATTTGTGCTTTCAACACAATATACAATTAATAGTATCACAATTATTACAATTACCTAGTTAAATAGAGTTTTTTTTCTTTTGTGTTTTAAAATCTTGAACTCTCCTCTTTTGCCCTAAATTTCCCGTTGTTTGCGCCTACCTTTTTGGGTGAGGAAAAAGAAAAGAAATCTGCCTCTGCCTAATTTTCCAACATAACAGCCAACACCCTGCTTTACTTTCAATTTCGTTTTCAGCTTGATTTGCATACGGAGAAAAAATAAAATCTGCTCCAGCAATTTAGCTCTTTCCAGCAAGCAGCTGAGCCCGAAACAGCTGAGAGCAAATCAGCTGAGAGTCAGGAGGCAGATCTAATCAAGGGGCTAATTAGCCTATGCTGAAGCTGAAAGGAGTTGTTTCAGGCCAAGGCCCTCCTTGCCACTTAGCGCCCCTGTCGCCCCCTTTTGCCTCTAGCGCCCCCCTAAGGCATGGTACCACTCACTTTGGGAACCGTTGGTTTAACTACTTAACAACTTAACAACCAGTTCTACCGAAGTAGAATTTCACCACTGGGTCTACCCATTTATTTTTGCAGACACCGGTCTATTCATTTGTTTTCTTTTAACACTGATCAGCTGTAGGGCGGCCCTTTGAAGCCCCCTGGCAAGTTTAAACAGTTTTTTTTCCCTCTAGCCATCAGCTGGGACTCAGGTGGCAGCAATAGATTGGGGGTGGAGCCAAATAAAAGATAAGAATAATGTGGGGGTTGGGGTGGGGGTGGAAGAACTGGTTCGGTGACATCATATCATCACCGCTACCGGCTTGTGGGAACCAGGCCGAACCAGGAGGAACCCACCACTGGTTGACTCCCTCTTCTTTGGGGCAGTCCCATAGATAGTGGAAAACTCCTATCACGTCACTCCTGGTCCTCCTCTTCATTAAACTAGACCTATCCAGTTCCTGCAACCGTTCTTCATATGTTTTATCCTTGAGTCCCCTAATCAACTTTGTGACTCTTCTCTGCACTCTTTCTAGAGTCTCCACATCTTTTTTTACATCATGTCAACCAAAACTGGATGCAGGATTCCAAGTGTGGCCTTACTAAGGCTTTGTAAAGTGGTAGTAACACTTCACGTGATTTTGACTCCATCCCTCTGTTCATGCAGCCCAGAACTGTGTTGGCTTTTTTGGCAGCTGCTGCACACGGCCTGCTCATATTTAAATGGTTGTCCACTAGGACTCCAAGACCCCTCTCACAGTTACTGCTATTGAGGAAGGTACCACCTATAAGGTACCTGTGCATTTAGTTTTTCTTCCCTAAATGTAGAACCTTATTTTTTTCATCATTGAATCTCATTTTGTTAAGACAGGAGAGTTTCAAGCCATTAGGAAAAGACAAAGACACACAAAGAGTTTCAAGCAGTTAGGAAAAGCAGACAGGTCATGAAATCACTTGAACGCTGCGTGAATCAGATGACTTACGGAGTTCATGCCTCGGACGATTTGCTCGAACTTATTGGTTCGGGTCATCAGAGCACATCCGCCACCCTGAGAAGGGAAAGGAGAAGAGGGCGAAGCAGGCGTTCAGAGATTGTTTATTTTTCTGATAGGCTTCCTGCATTATTTCTTACCAACCATTCAAGGCTTTGAATATAGTAAGTATTTCCTCATTTCCCCCCCCCCCCCCACCCTGTGAGGTGAGTTGGACTGAGAGAGCGAGTGAGCAACTGGCTCAAGGTCAGTCAGGTGTTTTTCACGGCTGGACTGGGATTATAATTCACCGTCTTCCACTTTCTAATACAGATAGTCCTTGATTTATGACCACAATGGAGCTTAAAATTTCTCTTGCTAAGCCAGAGAGTTGTTAATAACAATAGCACTAAGCACTTAGACTCACATACCGCTTCACAGGGCTTTCCAGCCCTCTCTAAGCACTTTACAGAGTCAGAATAAAGACCCAACAATCTGGGTCTTTATTCAACGACCTCAGAAGGATGGAAGGCTGAGTCAACCTTGAGCCGGTCAGGATCGAACTCTGGGCTAAGTTAGCTTGCAATTGCATTTTCCTTCCTTCCTTCCTTCCTTCCTTCCTTCCTTCCTTCCTTCCTTCCTTCCTCCCTCCCTCCCTCCCTCCCTAGTTCTTAGACTTCTATACCGCTTCGAAGTGCATCAAAGCCCCCTCTAAGCAGTTTACAGAGTCAGCCTCTTGTCCTCCACAATCCGGGTCCTCCTTTTACCGACCTCAGAAGGATGGAAGGCTGAATCAGCCTTGAGTTGGTCAGGATCGAACTGCTGGCTCTGGGCAGAGTTAGCTTCCCATTCTGCCTTCTAACCACTGCACTCACTGTTAAGTGATTTTTGCCCCATTTTACGACTTTTCTTGTTAAGTGAACCACTGCAATTGTTAGCCACGTGGTTAAGTGACTCTGCCTCCCCCTTTGACTTTGCTGGTCAGAAGGACCTGTGACCGTGGGGGGGACGGGAGAAGCCAATAGCATATAAACCGAGAGCAACCCTCCTTTCCTTCCAGCACTGATGATCTTACCTTGTTGGGTCATGAAACATCAAGCTCAGAGAGCACCAAGAACCCCACAGTTTTAACCCCGCGATAATCAAGATTTTCCTCTTTTGAAGGTATAGCATGCCTGGCAAACAGGACTCGGTGACTGCTGTCTGCGAGGCAGCCATCTTGGAAATGGGCACACCCGCTTCTCCTTGGCAGCCGTTTTATCACTCCTCTCAAGGCCTGATTTCAAGATACGGAGTTACGGTGGCATAAAAGCATTATCCGCTGTGGCCTTACGTTACTACCTCAACCTACACAGAAGCACAGGTACAGAGGCTCCCTTTGGCATACCTCTTTCTTTACCGATTTCCATTCTATTTCCTGAGCGGGTCAAGAGATGGAAAAGCCCAAATTTGAAAGTGGATTAATCCTCTTTGATGTCTATTCCGCTGGGCTGGCTTTCTAAGCCGTCAGCCCATTGGAGCCCAAGATACACTTCATTAGGTAAAGCTAAAGGTTCCCCTCGCACATATGTGCTAGTCGTTCCTGACTCTAGGGGGCGGTGCTCACCTCCGTTTCAAAGCCGAAGAGCCAGCGCTGTCCGAAGATGTCTCCGTGGTCATGTGGCTGGCATGACTCAATGCCAAAGGCGCACGGAACGCTGTTCCCTTCCCACCAAAGGCGGTCCCTGTTTTTCTACTTGCATTTTTTAACGGGCTTTCAAACTGCTAGGTTGGCAGAAACTGGGACAAAGAACGGGAGCTCACCCCGTTACGCGGCAGCACTAGGGATTCGAACCGCTGACCTGCCGACCTTTCGATCGACCAGCTCAGTGTCTTAGCCACTGAGCCACAGCCAATACAAGGCAGCCGTACAGCGGCCCAAAATGGCCACTTACCTTGTTATAGACCAGGTCAATTGGGCATCCCACGTTGATATCCACAAAATCCACCTCGATGGTTTGGTTCAGAAGCTCGGCGCATTTAGTCATGGTGTCTGGGAAGGCTCCTTCCAGCTGCAAACGGAGGAGACGCCAAAAGTTAGCCAGGTGCCAGGGAGCCCCTAAACAGAATCACCGAGTTGGAAGGCACCTCAGAGGTCTTCTAGTCCAACCCCCTGCTAAAAGCAGGAGATCCTACATTGTTTCAGAACATTCAGAAATCGTCAGTTCTGACAATTTCAGATGTATCTCGTTCCACACCAGCAATGATTTGCTGTATTTTTCGGCGTATAAGGCACATTTTTTTCCCCTCTGTAAAACAGGCCGAAAATTTGGGCCGTTTTATACTCCAAATGTAACTCTGCTGATCGCCACCCTTCGGCCTCCGTGCGTCCTCTTCTTGGCTGCAGAGGTTGCCACCGACAATGGCTTGTGTTTTTGGGCTCCGTGTGTTGCACTTTCAGCCTCCAAATGCTCCCTTTGAGACCCCTTCAAGGCTGCGGGGATCGCCAAAGCACATCGCCGCTCGAAAATGTGATGCGTTTGGAGGCTGAAAACATGATGCATGGTGCCCAAAATGTCTACCCGGAACAGCTGCTGGTTTCTCTTACCCCTTCCGCCGGAGCTCCCCTCTGACGATCAGCTGTGCTTTAGAAGCTGTTTTTTAGCCCCAACCAGCTCCAACCTCAAAACCAGCGAGCCAACTAACGTGCTGAAACTGACCAGGCTAAGAACGCTAGCCAGGAGATGAATACCCGGTAGGCAGAATTTTTCCCCTAGTTTCCTCCCCAAAAACTAAGGTGCATCTTACACTCGAAAAATACGGTACTTAAATTGATCTGAGGTAGCAGCTGGCTTTTCGCCCATTCTGGCTTGAATATAGTGTACGTACGGGGGAGAAAAAATATGATCCCAGCAAAAATCAATGGGGTCACTTTAAAGTCTTACTAGATACCAGGAGTAGACAGAATAATAGAGTGGGAGGGACCTTCGAGGTCTTCTACTCCAACCCCCTGTTCCAGGCAGTATTAATTGCTCTAACTGTCAGGAAGTTTCTCCTTAAATCCAGGTTGCTTCTCTCCTTGATTAGTTTCCATCTGTTGCTTCCCATCTTGCCTTCAGGGGCTTCGAAGAATAATTTAACCCCCTCTTCTTTGGGGCAGCCCCTCAAAGATTGGAAAGCTGCTCTTATGTCACCCGTCGTCCTTCTTTTTAGTAGGTGTCACTGTTGCTCTACTTCTCTCCCTTCTCCTTTGTACATGTCCAATCCTTTTCTTTGAGGGGTTCCAGGGTCCGAGTTTAGCAGTCCCCGAAAAAGTTTTTAGTTCAATAAAATCCAATTAATATTGCCATTAAGATAGCCAGTCCAATTTTCCTCTTTTAAAAACTTATTTCTCTCAAATAGTTCACTTTCTTGTCCAGATCTGTTTCAGCTATTGTGCTTATTCTCCGCTATTCTCAGGGGGTGGAAAGGAAACAAACCCACCCCCCTCTTTTACAGTCCCAGTGTCACTCAAGCCAATGTTTAAAGGGGCAAATTCCTCAACAGAAGTTGGAAAATTCTCACCCAGTTCAGCCATACAGTTCCTCCTCCATCTTCATTCGTTCTTCTCCGGTTGGGCTGTCACAGCCTTGGTCAGGCGCGCAATGGCCGTCTTTTTCTCCCTGCCGGTTTGAGAGCTTTTCTCTGGATCAAACGAGTTAGCGATCTCCTTGTGATCTGCAGAGTGTCCTCTCTTCTTCACACACACACCTCTTCCAGGATGGCTTAGGTCCCAGGACACCCTCTAGCAGGAGGAATTCGACGAAATTCCACAGAGTCTGATAGAAAGTACGACCGTATTGCAGCGACTTCAGCCCCACCCCCACTCCTTCTTTTCATCAAACTGTTGCTGTTGTTAGTTGCAAAGTTGTTTCTGACCCATCACGACCCCACGGACAACGTTCCTCCAGGTCTTCCTGTCCTCTACCATCCCCCCCCCGAGTCCATTTAAGCTCCCACCGACTGCTTCAGTGACTCCATCCAGCCTCCTCGTTCTCTGTCGTCCCCTTCTTCTTTTGCCCTCAGTCTTTCCCAGCATTAGGCTCTTCTCCAGGGAGTCCTTCCTTCCAAAGTATTTGAGTTTCATCTTCAGGATCTGGCCTCCTAAAGAGCAATCAGGGTTGATCTCCTCTTGGACTGACCGGCTGGATCGCCTTGCAGTCCAAGGGACTCGCGGGAGTCTTCTCCAGCACCAGAGTTCAAAGGCCTCCATTCTTTGGCCTTCTCAGCCTTCCTTATGGTCCAACTTTCACAGCCAAACATTGCAACTGGGAAAACCGTAGCCTTGACTATACGCACTTTTGTTGGCAGAGTGATGTCTCTGCTTTTTAGCCTGCTGTCTAGATTTGCCATAGCTTTCCTCCCTAGGAGCAAGCGTCTTTTAATTTCTTGGCTGCAGTCCCCATCTGCGGTGATCTTGGAGCCCAGGAAAATAAAATCTGTCACTCCCTCCATTTCTTCCCCATCTATTTGCCAAGACTTGAGAGGGCCGGATGCCATGATCTTAGTTTTCTTAATGCTGAGTTTCAAGCCAGCTTTTGCACTCTCCTCCTTCACCCCCATCAAGAGGCTCTTTAGTTCCTCTTCATCAAACTAGACCAGGGGTCGGCAACCTTAAACACTCAAAGAGCCACAAAGGTCCTAACCAGAAGCCCCCATTCAATTCTGGAGCCGACTGGAAGTCCGGTTCCCCCACCAGAGAGTCTCCTCCTAGCGCGGCATCCTTTTTCCTCTACCTGTCCTAACCGAAAGCCCTATGCATTGTGGAGCTGACCAGCAACTGGGAGCCGCAGCAGAGGGATGAAAGAGCCACATGCAGCTCCAGAGCCTAGACAGACCCAATTCCTGCAATCGTCTCCAAGGGAAGTCTCCGTTTCTGCTGCTCTCTCTTTTTCAGGGAGAGGCGTCGTCTGCCAGAAGCAGGTAGAGCTTCAACCTGAGCCAATGCTCCCTCGGCCCCCGGGACCCAGTTCCCATTCTGCCCCAGGAAGCTACCTGAACCCCGAAGAGATCCTCGGTCTCGTGGCGCTTCAGCAACGCCCATTCGGAAGACTGTCCCTGAAGGAGGTTGGTGCACACCGCCATCTCTCCACAGGTGACGTCCGCCCCATAGCCTTTGCATATCCGACGGAAGGGAAGGTTCCCGCACTGAAACGGCAGGGCAGAAGGAGGGGGGGGGGGGTTAATGCAAGCCAGGATGGATTCACATCACAGATATCAATAAAGCCGAGAACGTCTTTGGGAAAAGAGACTTGATGGTTCCTCCCGAGAAGGACTCTGTTCTATGAAGATAAGTGGGAGGGAGGGACTTAAATATGGTTTAATTCATTAGGATGGATTAAAAAAAAGAACGATATATGTATTGTTAGAAAACTTTTAAGTTAGTTTTGTATCATTGTGAAAATCCAATCCAAAATCCAAAATCCATTTTTTTACTACTGGTTCTGTGGGCATGGCTTGGTGGGCATGGCAGGGGAAGGATATTGCAAAATCCCCATTCCCACCCCACTTTGGGGCCAGTCAGAGATGATATTGCTGGTTCGCCGAACTACTCAAAATTTCCACTACCGGTTCTCCAGAACCTGTCAGAACCTGTTGGATTTCCCCCCGTTTTGTATGTATAAAATGAGTAGGTACGTATACACAGGTATGCCGGGGTTTTTTTTAAGTAAGTAATTTTTTTACTTACTTTTTAAAATTTAATTTAAATTAAAATTTTAAATTAAAGTAATTTAATTACTTTTTTAAAGTAATGCTGAACGATATTTTAAAAGGTGATAAAATATTATGGACTAGATTTGAAAATAGGAGAATGAATGATATACTATTCCCCACAGCAAGGGAAGGCGAGATGGTTAAAATGTTTCTTTTATCCAAAATAAGAGATTGTATTTAATTTTGTCTCTAGTTCAAAACTGCTTCCGGATTTTTGTGTTTGCGGGCGGGGGGGGGGGAGTGAAACTTTGATTCTGTTTTTCTAAATTAACCATCTCAACTTTCCTTGCTGTGGGAAATAATACATCATTCATTCTCCTATTTTCAAATCTAGTCCATAATATTTTACCACCTTTAAAATATCGTTCAGCATTACTTTAAAAAACCCGGCATACCTGCGTATATGTACCTACTCATTTTATACATACAAAACTAACTTACTGTTATAGAAATGGCTTGTACACATTGCTGTGTAAAAGCAAAAAGTTGTAGTTATAATGTTGTTACCTTCGACTGTGCCAAAGAGTCGGAAGTTGGTGCCTTTTTCCTTTTTTTTTGTTGCTTCTATTACACTACACCCCCCTCTTTCCCCTTCCTCTCTTCTTACTTTTCCATGGCTTTTTTTCCCTATTATTTTGTACTTTGATAAACTAATAAAAAAGTTTTAATTGAGAGGAGAAATGTGCCTTCTGGGGACAAGGGGGGAGTGTCCAGGTTTCTGAAGAAGCATCTCCCTCTGCCAATGGGGTCAGCCCGCCCTACTCGCCCCATCAGAAGGAGCCTGCTGCAGACTCTGTCGGTCAAGGAATCCCGGCCAATGGGGGTCCGGAAGAACCTTTTAGGTTGTGGCTCCCACCCTCTGGAACTTCGTGCACCCCGAGATCTTCACCCATCCTTTTGGCCTTCCTGAAGGACCCCCCATAATTTGGCCCTGATGGGAGATGAGTCATTCTGCAGGTGGTTAGGGAGTGAAATAAATGACCCCCAACTCTTGCCTACTCCTGCTCCATCTTAGCTAGTTTTCTGTTAATTAAACAGTTAACAGAAAGCTTGTATTTATTTGCTTTGATCTTTTATAATATTGGTACTCATTGACTCACGACCACAATTGAACCCCAAATTTCCATTGCTAAGTGAGGCAGCTGTTAAGGGAGTTTTGTCCCATTTTACAGTCTTTCTTGCCACGGCCGTTCAGCGAATCCCTGCGGTTGTGAAGTGAGTAACAACTTATCGTGTTGTCTACTTCCAAGGAGCATCTTCTGCCTGGCCATGGGATCTGGGAGATACATTTCACGCCCAGAGCTGCTTTTTTTCCTCCAGGAGAATGAAACGATTGCTTCTCCAGGCGTCTTAAATTATGGACCTTTTTAAAAATTTGGGTCAGTCTAAGTAGGCCAATTTCATAATTTTGGGCTCAGTTATGGTCGTAAGTTAAGGACTATCTGTCCTACTAAGGATTTGTGAGATGGGGGTAAACACCTTTCTCGCCGAGAAACCCAAGGGAAAAAACCCGAAGAAGCTTCTTGGGTGAGAAGTGAAATGCCTTCGAAGAAAAAAACAGACAGTCCAGTTGCCTCTTGGGGGGGGGGGGAAACACTTTTGGGACACGGAGGAAAAAACCCTAAGATTTGGGGGTGGGGGTGGGGGAAGCTGCAGAATCCAGTGGGACAGAGAGAAGCAGAGGAGGGATCCATGGATTACTTCAGGAGAGAAGGAAGCATTGTGAAGGGGTGGGGGGTGGGTGGGGGGATGGGGAGATAAATATTTGCTCCATCCCCTTCTGGAAGTAGGTAGGCCAGCTCAGCTGTTCTCCTACTTCATCTGTCTATGGAGATTCTCAGCCATCCCGGTCCCTGGTTGTCCCAGAAGTGCCTTGTTCATTTGCATCCTTTCAGGGAGTCGTTGAGGCCACTTGGAGGTTCCTCTGTCCTCAGGGTCACCTTGGAACTGCTGAACGGACCGGGTTGTAGACTGGAGACAGATGATGTCATCAGCAATTCCAAGAAGGCTCCACCCCCATTTGCACCACTCAGGTTACCCTGAGGACACAGATAAGACCTCCAACTCTCTGAAAGGATGCAAATGACCAGCTTTGTCTGCAAGGAGTAGAAATCCTTCCATTCCCCACCATCCAGTCAGAGCTGAAGAAGCTTCTTGGGCGAGAAGTCTTCAAAGAAAAAACCAGAAAGTCCAGGTTTCTTCTTGAAAAAGCACCTCTGGGACTCCTGCTTCACCTTTTCTCCTGGCTTCCCCATAAACATGTCGACCTGAGTTCACATCCTCAGCTTTCTAGCGTTTGTGTTGGCCAACCTCCATTAGAAGGAGGCCTCCTTACCGTGGTCAGAGGGGCCAAATAGAGCTTGCCATGCAGATCCAACTGGAAAAGAAACATAGGAAAAGAGAAACGTGTGAAAGCTAAATTGTGCATCTTGGGGAATCTGCTTCCTACCCAACAAAGCCCAGCTGGCAGAAACTCTGCCATTTGTTACGGGGCAGGTGTGTGTGTGTGTGTGTGTGTGTGTGTGTGTGTGTGAGGGGTTCTGCCTTTTGAACGATGCAAAACTCAGCAGCCCATGGAGGGTACCCCTCTTGAAAGTATCTTCTCTGCCTGAAAGGAGATACCAGCCAGAGGAAGGGGTAACAGCTGGGGCAACTTTCTGGCTCCCTTTCTTTCTTTTCTTTGTGCAAAGTCTAAACTTAATTTGGGAAGAGCAGGGAGACTATTAAAACTCTCTGTGAGGGAGGTGGGCAGTTTCTAAATTAAATGGCGAGAGAGAGACAGAGAGAGAGAGATATGAGACATAAACAGAGATAGATGATAAAAGTTAATAGAGAGATAATAGAGATAAAGCTAGGTAGACAATAGATAACAGAGAGATCATCTTACCTATCTTTTATCTATCATCTAGGTTAGGTAATAGAGATGAAACAGATAGGTAAGTTAAATAATAGATAGATTAGACAGACAGACAGACAGATAATAGAGATGAGACATAAAGAGAGATGCTAAAAGTTAAATAGAGAGATAATAGACAGAGATAAAGCTAGACAGACAATAGGTGACAGAGGCAGACAGATCTATCATTTTATCTATCTAAGAGATAATAGAGATGAGACAGGTAAGTTAGACCAGAAGCTATGCTGGCTGGAGAATTCTGGGAGTTGAAGTCCACAAGTCTTAAAACTGCCAAGTTTGAAGACCTCTGAGTTAGACAATATAGATGAGACAGAAAGACAGACAAACAGAGAGAGACATAGATGATAGATAAAAGATAAATAACAGGTAATAGAGATGATAGGGACAGAGAGATAAAGGTTAGATAATAAATGATAGAGACAGGCAATAGGCAGGCAGCAGATAGATCCCTATCATCTTATCTTCTATCTGTCAACTGTTAGCTAGATAATAGAGAGATCAGACAGATAGTAGATAGATAAGTGAGACAATAGATGAGACAATAGACATAGATATAGGCATAGATAAAAGTTAGATAATAGATGATAGAGAGACGATATAGACAGACAGAAAGATAGAAACAATAGATAGGAAATAAATGGATTGGCTAAATAAAATAGTAGATGGAGTGACAGATCCCTTGCCCCTTCCTGGGCTGGCTTACCTTGCGTTTCTCAGACGGCCTCAGTTTCACCGTGTCTTCATCCGTCACCGCGCCCACTCTTTCCAGAGCTGGTTCTGCTGGAGGAATCGGGCTCTTCGCGATTTCCGAAACAGAACCTACTCCTTCTGATGAGTTAGAACCGTTCGGTGCCTCCAACCTGGCCGTTCCAAGCTCCTTTGTTCCTTCAGAAGCAGAGCAGTCCGAGACCCCCGTCTCCACCACCGCAGCGTGGGTGCCAGGCCTCCTGGCCGGGTGGGTCTTGCCCAGGGAACGGAGGTACTCGCTGGATCTGGCGAAGGGCATTTTCTTTTTGCGCAGCTGCTGCTGGATGTCCTTGCTGAGGCCGTTTCTCACTGCCAGCCTCCCTTCCCACTGCTTCAGGAGGTCGGCATTCACCAGGTTCTTGTAGCCCTCTCCCAGGTGAGCTCCGGCGAATCGGCAGGTGGCCCCGTACGTGCACCGGCCGAAGGTCTCGAACAGCAGGCAGCGGCCCCCGAGGTCTGGGGGCTTGGCGGCCATGTACTCCTTAAGGTCGTGCAGGAAGCGGCAGCTGGAGCCGTAGAAGCATTTTTCCAGACGTTCCTTTGGTGAGAGAAAGACAAGTGATGGGGAAAACGGGAAGAAACTAGGGTTTTTTTTCCCCTAAAATTAAAAAATTAAAATCAAAATTTTATAGTCCCAGCGATGCTGTTTCAGGAGGCAACTGGAGTTTTATTGTTTCGGTTCTCATCCGAGAAGCTTCTTCAGTTCCGACTGGATGGTGGGGAATGGAAGCATTTATACTCCTTGCAGACAGTTGGTCATTTGCATCCTTGTTAGAGAATCGTTGAGGCCACTTGGAGGTTTGTCTCTGTCCTCAGGATCATGTGAGTGGTGCTCCTGGTTCCTGTAGTCCTGTAACCCTGAGGACACAGATAAACCTCCAAGTGCTTCAACAACTCTCTGAAAGGGTGCCAACGACCAGCTGTCTGCAAGGACTATAAATCCTTCCATTCCCCAATATCCTGTCAGAACTGAAGAAGCTTCTCGGATGAGAAGCGAAACGTCTTCAAAGAAAGTTCAGTTCCCTCCTGAAAAAAGCACCTTTGGGACAAC
This sequence comes from Masticophis lateralis, assembly GCA_030761175.1. Lineage (NCBI taxonomy): Eukaryota > Metazoa > Chordata > Lepidosauria > Squamata > Colubridae > Masticophis > Masticophis lateralis. The sequence continues at coordinate 351,547,183 of JAUDYJ010000001.1, read as the reverse complement.
CGTGACCTGGATGGCTGAGAATCTCCACAGACTTTTCAAATTTTATATTTTACACAGATGATTTTCAATTTGATTCCATCACAACTGAAAGGTCTTTGTCTCACCAGCCCCCTTGGTCACCTGTCGCCCTTAGCCATTGTGTTCTTCTCCATTTTGGACTGATCCCTTGCCAATTTGCTCTTGGGGCCTTCCAACTATTAGTGAAATTCTTTCAGCCTTTTGCTTGCTCTGCGCAAGCTCTTTCCAAAATCTCTGTGTGGTCTCCAGTTCACAGAACTAGGAGTGACATGATAGCAGTCTTCCAGTATTTGAGGGGCTGCCCCAAAGAGAGGGAGTTGAACCAGAGGGCAGGACAAGAAACAATGGATGGAAACTCATCAAGGAGAGAAGCAACCTGGAACTAAGGAGAAACTTCCTGGCAATTCACAGTGGAACAGCTTGCCTCCAGGAGTTGTGGGTGCTCCACCAGTGGAGCTTTTTAAGAAGAGACTGGACAGCCATCTGTCCAGACTAGTATAGGGCTGTGATGGTGAACCTATGGCATGCATGCCCCAGGTGGGCATGTGAGTGTTGCCCTAGCTCAGCTCCAGCGTGCATGCGCGTGCTGGCCAGCTAATTTTCAGGACTTCCAGTCCCACCGGAAGTTGGGAAACTGGTTATTTCCTGCCTCTGGGAGGGTGGGGAAGGCCCTTTTGGCCCACCCCAGGCTCCTAGAAGGCCTCTGGAGCCTGGGGAGAGCAAAAAACGGGCCTTCTGGTCCTACCGGAACTCGGGAAACTGGCTGTTTCCTGCCTCTGGAGGGCCTCCAGGGGGTGGGGAAGGCTGTATTCGCCCTCCCCAGGCTCCAAGAAAGTCTCTGGAGCCTGGGGAGGGCGAAAAACGGGCCTACCTGGCCCACTGTACCATCACGTGTCAAAAGCGAAGGGAGCATGGGAGGACGGGGCACACTGAATTATGGGTGTGGGCACACACGTGTGCGACCCCCTCCTCCCCCCACCTTTGGCACATGACGGCAAAAAGTTTAGCCATCTGTGGTATAGGATTTCCTCCCGCTTGAGCAGGATAAAGTGAATCTGGCTTTCACTCAGAAAGGTGCAAAAAAATGATCACATGACCCTGGGACACTGCAACCATCCTACATACACACCAGTTGCCAAGTGTCTCACTTTTGACCACATGGGGATGCCGCAATGCTTATAAGTGTGAAAAATGGCCATAAGTCATTTTTCAGCTTCTTGTAACTTTGAACCAGCAATAAATGAATGGTCATTAAGTCGAGGACTATAGAGAATGATTGTTAAGTTGAGGACTATAGAGAATAAATGGTCATTAAGCGAGGACTACCTCTATTTAGCCATTAAAACTAAATCCCTTGGTCCGTTTTGAAGCCGCTCAAAGAACGCGAATGCTTCAGCCAGCGGCAGAAAGGCCGTTTCAAGGCCCGGCAAGTGGATTCGTCCGCAGGCGTGTGCCACGCATTAGACAACTTTACCTGAATCACAGAGGGGCACAAGCGCTGCTTCTCGTAGTGAGTCGGCTTCATGCAATGGCGGTTCTTGTTCTGCCCTCGCAGCCTCTTCCGTCCCGGAGGCTCTGGGGCGCTCTCACCGGCAGCGGCAACTTCCGCGGGCTTCTCTTCTCCGGCCCCATCAAGTTCCACCTTCTGCAGCTTGGCGGGAGGCTCCCCTCGCTCGGCAGCCTGAAGGTCGTTCTTGGCTCCATCTGAATCTTTCCTCGGCTTCTCTTCCTTCTCAAGGTGGGCGTGGAAGTCCTCTTTCGTGCAGCGGTATCTCAAGGGAGAAAGGTTGTGTAAGGTCCAATAATAATAATATGTTTAAGCTCATAAATGCCAAACGAGAAACTTAAACAGAGGCTTGAATAAAATAGCATTTAATCTTGATCAATGGTTAGCTGTTCCAAACACATACAAGATACATGCCGGTAACAACTAAAAACAATGACTATCATTAAGTGTTGTACCTTATGATTCTTGACAAATGTATCTTTTCTTTTATGTACACTGAGAGCGTATGCACCAAGACATATTCCTTGTTTCTCCAATCACATTTGGCTAATAAAAAATTCTGTTCTGTTCTGTTGTTGTTCTGTTGTCCTGTCCTGTCCTGTCTTCTCTTCTCTTTTCTTCTATTCTATTCTAGAGAGGGAATGTGAATCCCTTTTATATTGTATAGAAAGTCATAAACTCCAATTCTGGCATCTTTGATTTGTGTATTCCCTGGAATTTGGTTTGTGTATCCCACCCCCCCATCCCGCCGCCAAACAGGGTGGAACCTCTTAATGAGGATCATTAGCATTATCTCTTCCTGATCATCTTCTTTGTGTTCACACTTGGCTATTTAGCTCCCTGGAGTGGAGGGAACTCAAAAGATCAAAGAAGAAATAGGCAGGAGGGGGAGAGATGAGGCTCCGATCAAAAGGTGGGATCTATAGTTTGACAAATGCCAAATACTTAGAAACAGACCCCAATAACAATCCAGGAAGTTAGTCAATGAAGCACGTTTGTGTTATAACTACAAAGCAGAGGTCGGTTTCAGCAGGTTCTGACCAGTTCTGGAGAACCGGTAGCGGAAGTTTTGAGTCGTTCGGAGAACCAGTAAATGCCACCTCTGACTGGCTCCGTCCCCATCTATTCTCTGCCTCCTGAGTCCCAGCTGATTGGGAGGAAATGGGGAACCTTCCCTCAGGAGTGGGCTGGAAATGGAGATTTTACAGTATCCTTCCCGTGCCTCGCCCACCAAGCCACATCACGCCTACCAAGCCACGCCCACAGAACTGGTAATAAAAAATTTGAATCCTACCACTGGTAGTACCCCCTGCTTACTTCTCTCCATGTTGACGTAGTGCCAGCTGAGTGGGTGGGAAGGGAGCTTTTACAGTATCCTTCCCCTGCCACGCCCACAGAACCGGTAGTTAAAAAAAAATTGAAACCCACCACTGCTACAAAGGGCTTAATATATGTCAGTGTCACAGGAAACAAATATTTTACAGCATGCAGGTATACAAAGACATCATATATCATATGTATATATACGTTGCAGGAAATCATTAGCAAGTTTCCACTTAATTCTGTAGTATTTCAGTGTATCTCTTTCCTTACAGTTGCAACCCCTCGGTTAATTGGAGGTTGGTTTTTTTTAAAATTTGATTTATATGCCGCCCTTCTCCGGAGACTCAGGGCGGCTTACAATGCATTAAGCAATAGCCTTCATACTTTTGTATATTTATACAAAGTCAGCTTATTTCCCCCACAAACTGGATCCTCAATTGACCTACCTTAGAAAGGATGGAAGGCTGAGTCAACCTAGAGCCTGGTGGGATTCGAACTTACAGTAATTGCAGACAGATGAATGTTAATAACAGGCTTTTAGTCTGTTGAGCTATCCAGGCTCTTTTTTGTTTATTTTTTTGGTAAAGAAATGTCTTTTGCCAGTTTATATCCCATCCGGTCACACACACACACACACACACACATCTATTCAAGTGGGCAATTCCCAAGGATTTTTAATTTTTTTTTATTTCTCTCGTATTCACTGGGCTCCACAACCCTCTCTCTCCCCCCCCCCAAATTCATGGGAAGGGCCCTTAAGAGGTCTTCTAGTCCCACCCGCCCTGGTCATGGAGGCAGTTCCTGTAGGGGTTTGGTAAAGAGGAGGAGGGGGATTTCTTGACCCATTTCATCCCCTCCCCTCCCCCCAAGGCCGGGAAGGGCCCTGCCAGGGGTCGTAACTCCGAGGAACTCACAAGGAGGGCTCCCAGAGCTGCGAAGGAAGCGGGGCAGAGAAAGGCTGAGCCTCCAAGGGCCTCGGCCCGGTCGGAGAGGTAGGCCAAAGCCCCGGGGCTCTCGTACTCACTGGGCTCGGATGGGGGCCACTCCGGCCGCCTCCATGACTGGCCTGACTTCCCCGACCTACCCGGAAGCGCTAGAGCTCCTGGTTTGGAGCCTAGAGCGCCCCCGGATGTTCGTCAGGGCGCCGTTCTAGGAATTGGCCTCCGAGGATAACGGTGGCCGCGGGCGGGGCTTCCGAGGCTAGAAAAGCGCGGGAAGGCGCTTTCCCTCCCCTCAGCGCGGGAAAAACACACGCTTCTTCTGCAGCTAAATTTAATTCATTTAATTGACGTCTAATTAGCCACAACAGAAGAAAAAGGAATCTGTACTTCCTCCGTAGAAAGAAATATCTCCCTCGGCGTCGTCCCCTCACTCCCGCCGCCCGCCCTTCGCGCCGAGATTGATTCTCTTTTCAGCCAATGAGGGGGAAAAAAGAGCCGCCGGATGTGCGGCGATGAGGGCGGGACTCCGACCTAAAAAAAAAAAGGCGCCAACTCTGAGGTAAACGGTTGCTCGCTCGTGATGCCTCGAAAGGCGTTCAGCTAATCCTGTACTCCGGAACGTGAGGACTGGAACTTTGACTCGCCTTTAAAGACCGCAGCGGAGTCAGCGTGGAGGAAGAACCCGTCTTACCGAAGGGGCGACCAAAGGAAGAAGGGATGCCCAATGAAACAGCCTTTTGGATCAGCGATTTTCTTTTTTTTTTTCTTCTTCTTCTACCAGCCTGGGCACCTTGAAGATGGGGTGACTCCCACTCCCAGAATTCCCTAATAGCCGGGGAAAGTGCACGTCCACCCATCTCAAAAGAGGCCTAGACTGAAAAAGACTGCTTTGGAGAGATATGTGTCCCCCACATTTGGTTCTGCTGGGGTGAGGGTCTTGCCCTCCCCTCCCTCTCTGGGGGGACTCAGAGGGTCTTAGCAAGGCTCTTACTGCAACATCTTTTTTTAAAAAAATTTGATTTATATGCCGCCCTTCTCCGGAGACTCAGGGAGGCTTACAATGCGTTAAGCAACAGCCTTCATACTTTTGCATATTTATACAAAGTCAGTTTATTGCCCCCAACAAACTGGCTCCTCAATTTACCCACCTTATAAAGGATGAAAGGCTGAGTCGACCTTGAGCCTCGAACTTGCAATAATTGCAGACAGCTGGATGTTAACAACAGGCTATCTAGCCTGTTGAGCTATTTGAGGCTCTGTGTGTGTATTTGTTCGTTTACAGGAGACAGGCTTCTTGTGTCAGTGGAGAAAGACCCTCTGAACTATGGCATTGTGATGAACTGAGAGCTCCAATTAACCAGTGGAACAGCTTGCCACTAGAGGTTGTGGCCAGTTTTGAGAAAAGAAGAATTAGGGGTGACATGACAGCAGTCCTCCAGTAGTTGAGAGGCTGCCCCAAAGAAGAGGGAGTCACCTTGTTCTCCGAAGCACCAGAAGGCAGGAGAAGAAGCAGTGGATGGAAACTAATTAAACAGAGAAGCAACCTGGAATTAAGGAGAAACTTTCTGACAGTCAGGACAATTAACTAGTGGAGCAGCTTGCCAGCAGAAGTTGTGGCCTGTAGAGAAAAAAAGAATAAGGGGTGATATGACAGCAGCCTTCCAGTATTTGAAAGGCTTCCCCGAAGAAGAGGGAGTCAACTTATTCTCCAAAGCAACAGAAGGCAGGACAAGAAACATGGATGGAAACTAGGAGGAAAGCAACCTGGAATGAAGGAGAACCTTCCTGAAAGTGAGAACAATTAATCAACGGAGCAGCTTGCCTCCAGAAGTTGTGGTTGCTCCAATACTGGAAGCTTTTAAGAAGAGACTGGATAGCCATTTGTTTGATATGGTATAAGGTCTCCTGCTTGTGCAGGGGCCTGGACTAGAGGACCTCCAAGGATTCCTACCAGCTCTTTTCTAATTGATTGATAACTCCCAGAATTCCTGAGCCAGCATAGTTGCCTCGAATTCTGGGAGTTGAAGTCCACTGCTCATAAAGTTGCCATAGAATAACAGAATTGGAAGAGACTGTTAGGTCCCTATCAGGACGCTGCCATTCTGGTAGGGAGGAAGTCCTGGATGCTCCTTTACAACCTCTTTTCTCACACTACGCCTGAGAACAACTTCTTATCTTGTGTTCTCACAACAACTTCATATCTGCGGATTGGCTCGCCGCAGACTGGACACAGGGGAGGGGTTTTCTGTAATGTTTAACCTTACGGTTCTGAGTAGTTCTGAACTTGAGATGCTTTCCTTGCTCTCACTTTCCCTCAGTAAAAGTTTCCTTTTGAAATAATGCCTGTTTCAAGAGTTCTGCTTTCTTGAAGAGAGAAGAGAGACAAATCCTTACAGGGACCTTGGATGTCTTAAAAGTCCAACCCCCTGCTCAAGTTGGAGACCCTGTAACCATTTGAGACAGGTGACTGTCCAGTTTCTTCTTAAAAGCCTCCAGTGATGATGCATCCACAACTTCTGGAGTCAAGTCGTTCCACTGATTACACAGTCTACAAATGTTGAGAAATTATCGATCTCTGAGATAAAATGTATTTCTTACGTATTTTGAGTAGATGATTTAGAAAACATGATAATAGTGCTGGTTGGCTAAAGATTTCAAGATACTTCACAAGAAAGATTTGTACACAGGTGAGTATATTTGCCTACAAGGGAGGGAGGTGTCTAGAATGCCTCATAACTTCTTGACAAAATATGATAGAGCAATGAAAATGGTACCATATGGAAGCATATAAATTAATATTTTCCCTCAGAAGCCAAGATGTCTCGAAACTAAACAATGCAGATAACTTCTGCTACATCTGTGGCGAGGTTACATTTGCATCCCAAAAGTGCAGATTGAGAGCCGTGGTAAAAAAGGCCTGCCACCTATATTTTGGATGCAAAATAGGGGATCAGGAGAAGAGTTGGGCTCCTCGTTATTGTTGCATTACATGTGCAACTTACCTGTGTTGTTGGCTAAGTAGGAAGAAAAAATCCATGCCTTTCGCCGTCCCGATTGTGTGGAGGAAACCCACAAATCATAGTACCAACTGCTATTTCTGCATGGCTCCCTTAGTTGCAAAAGGAATCTCGAGAAAGAAGAAATAAGCTGTGGAATATGCAAACATTCCGTCCGCCCTGTATCCTGTACCCCATGGGGAGGACTTGCCAATTCCAGACCCACCAGAATCCTCCTCTCTAGACTTAGATGATGATAAAGACAGTGAGCAGGATGCAGCTGATCTGGGACCGTCGATGTTAGCGGGCCCAAACTTTAGCTCACTGTATGCTCCTCTTGAACCACATCTCATTTCACAGAGTGAACTAAATGACCTGGTCAGGGATTTGAAATTGCTTAGGTCCTATAAAGTACTTGTTGCAAACATGTCACTGAAAATTCACTTCTTACACTCGCATTTTTACTATTTCCCTTTGAACTGTGGGGCAGTGAGTGAAGAGCATGGGGAGAGAATCCACCAGGATATTGCAGGCATGGAGAAAAGATACCAAGGGGAATGGAGTCTGTCCATGCTTGCCAATTATTGTTGGAATCTCCCCAGGGATGATCCTACTGCAGCTCGCAAAAGAAAAGCCAAAAAATGTGGTTTAGAGACCGAATAAAAATGGAACCTTGTTTCATGTGATGTTGGAGCTTGTCAGTTTTTCATGCAAAAAGCATGAAAAGGTTACATGAAAAACCAATGTATGAATGTAAAGTTATTGGTATCAATAAAAAGATGAATTTATAATTATTGATGTGGCACCATTCCCATCGCTATATATCACATTTTGCAGAAAAGTTATGGAGCATAGTCGCACATCCCCCTTGTAGTTTTGAATTACTTTGATGCGATTTTGACCTGAAGCTGTATCTTGGAAACTGGAGCCAACTCCGGACTTAAATTTTCCTTTATTAGTGACCCAATTCTGGTAAATTAAGCTGCTTTCATTTCGGAGGCTTTCTCCTTGCAGGCCAGTGAAATCAGAAAGTTTTTGGGAGCTTAATTTGTCTTCCTGTTCAACCTAGTGGGAATAAAGGTGCAGTCTTAACATCTGATCAGTTGTACCTTTGGGTACATAGGCTGTCACAAGTTTTGGGGAAATAAAAACGCGGATTCCGTTTGTCAGGCCTCTCAAGAAGGATTCAGTTTATCAGATACTGTAGGAGGCGCTACAGTACCATGCGAGATTTTGTAGTGAATCATTCCTGGCCTTTTTTGGTACATTTATTTACTCCCTGAAGTTTGTATCCCCCTCAGTCCTATGAGCCTCAGCAGGTTATGTGATAGATTGTATAAAAAATATAAAACATCTAGACTTCGATCCTAACTAAATCTCTATCATAAACCTTAGTGTAAAAGACACTATATAAAAAGGAAACAAAAGATGGGTCAGTGCATTGAACTCTTGGAAAGGCTGGCATTTCTGTTTCTAGCAGCTTTCTGGAAACCAATGTAGGAGGTTAGCACACACCCCTTTCCTAGGAGAATGAAATATTTTGGGAAATATTAAAAAGGCAGAATATTATGTTTCCCTGTATGAGAAATGGAGAAGCATGTTTTTAAAGACAAAGCAGCTCCCACCTTCTTGCCCCCCACCCTTTGTTAATGGGCCAGAGGCAGAAACTCAATCTTTGCCAATGGGCCATCACAACACAATAGGACCCTTCTGCAATACAATAGCAGCAGAAACTCACCACATTGCACCTGGGAAGATTACATCAGCCAGCAAGGCTAGCTAAGACCCCCACCCCCTGGGAGTCTGACAACCAATCAGGATACTCTTTCGGGGCCCCAGGAAGTTCAAAGCCAGAGAGAGCATAAAACCCGGAGACTCGCTGTGTCTCGCCCCTTTTCTGTTCAGGAACTCAAGCCCTGTGATCCTGTCCACCATTAAACCATCTTTCCAAGCAGTCTCCATGTCTCCAGTGTCTTTTTCCCCACTTGGAGCAGAACCCAGAAGGATATTTCTTCCTACACCAACAAGGGACAAAATAGTCACAGAAAGGGACATCTGTAGCAAGATGGTGGCTGGAGGGATTTCTTGCAGCAAAGCTCTGCGGATGGTGCAGATTCAACAGAAATATCAGATGGCAAAGCAAGTCCTTTGTGGCCACTTGGCTCCAGTTTAGCTCATTTCCAATTCTATTTGGCTCAAGAGTTGTGATGTTAGTTTAATGGATCCTTTAGGAGGCATTTCCTCCTAAAGTAAAAGAGGAAAAGAGCCCTTCCTTCTGAGGAACGTGTGCAGAAAACTAAGGGATCCAATCAACTCAGATCTTTATTAAGGCCAAAGACCAATATGGAAAATTAAGGGAACTGGTGCTGAATTAAGAGAGGAGAGAGGCAGTTGGACAAAAGGGGGGGAAAAGTATGAAGAGAAAAAGCGGGAAGAGAAAAACAATTTTGAAATAATTGTTCTGCAATTAAGCCTTTGGGAGTTTGGGCCAAGGTGCTTGTAAAGAGAGACTGCTTTTATAATCTATTCATACAATGTGATGTTTAAGTAAAATGTTAGTTGTTCATTGTCAACTGGTCCTCTGACTGGCTAGCAGAATTTAACCCTTCCCATGTCTTAAGGTGCTCCGTACTAGGAAAAAAAAAACCCATGAGAGAAGAAATGATTTTCCAATGGTATCTGGCTAGAAAGTATGTTGATCACCAAAACAGATAAAGTTTCAAAGTTGCTTGCCAAATAAGCCTCGTTTCATCGCGGTGGCTTCTGTGCCACAGGATTTTAGCTGATTACGGCAGTGTGATTCCCGCTTGGCTGCTGAAGTGGCTTCCTCTGAGCCTCATGTAGAAGGGGACCGACAGCAAGCCATAAAGATGACACTGGAAAAGATCATGGTGGAAAGAAAGAATCAAGGGAAGACCCATTCAGGCCACAATCAGTTTCTTTTTCAAAAGAATCAACTTTTTCAAGTTGTTTTAGATTTCTTATCCCGCCTTTATTATTTTTATATATAACTCAAGGTGGCAAACATATTTCCTCCTCTTTCCTCCTCCTCTTTTCCCCACAACAAGCACCCCATGAGGTGAGCTGGGCTGAGAGAAGGTGTCTGGCTGAAAGACATCCAGCCGACTTTCATGCCTGAGGTGGCACTGACCATCTCCTATTGATCGGCCCAAAGACAACCAACTGGCATTCATGCCTGAGACAGGACTAGAACTCACCATCTCCTATTGATCGGCCCAAAGACAACCAACTGGCTTTCGTGCCTAAGGCAGGACTAGAACTCTGCCTCCTGGTTTCTAGCAGGCCCAAACTGTCAATGTTTTCTTGTACTGTGCCAGAATTTAGTTTTCTGTCTCAAATGTCTCAAGGGTCAGTAAATTTGTGTGGGTAGAAGAAGGCCGCAGTGAGAAGCAGGCTTTTCACCCTCTTCAATTTTTTTAATAGCATCCTTTAAAGTTCTGGTTGGGTTTTTTTTCTGGCAGCATAGGATTTCACCATTTCCAAAACTCCAGGTGTGCACCAATTGGGAAAAACCTCACATGTGTTTGGATCCTCCATTCTTCAGATCTCCAGGGACATTTCTTGGGCAGGTGAGGGGCACGATCCTGCTGGCAATGGGAGGCTTTGTACTGGCGGTATAATCCTCCAAATATTTCCTTTAATCCAGCTGGTGCCGGGACGACCTTCAGCCTTGTTGTGTAACTCTCTTGTTTTACACTATTGCACGCTGACTGCTGTCGGCAGGGATGAATAATTTGTCGTGGGAGCAAAGTCACCCTCAGTGCACCTTCAGAACAAGGCAAAATTAACCAAAGAATTTCCCAGATGGCAACAGCACTCGTTTTTCCCACACAATGTTGTCGAAAGCTGCGGAAGGAATGAAATGCAAACCTTTCCAAGCTTCCCCCAATGTGTGCATTCCGGTTCAGGCCTACATTTGTATTGAATCCAGGTGTGTTTACCCTGACCAGCTCCCCTCGACTCCCCTGCCTCCCCTCCCCTCCCATGCCCGGAGTCCTGTTTTAGCTTTTCTTTTGTGACACGGTGTACGGCACTCTTGTCTGCTGCACGCAACAGCCATTTGCCGTACTGAACACCTGCAAACGTTTAAAGCTCTGGTTCTCCCACCCCGCGTCTCCTGGAGTTGATTTGCTGTTTAGATTTCAAATGCCATGATCACTCTGCTCTAAAGGATAAAAGGACAGCAGATGATGGGAACAAACATACGAAGTACAGTTGCAGGAACTGAGCATGGCTAGCCTAGTGAAGAGAAGGACCAGGGGAGGCAGGATAGCAAGTCTTCCAATATTTGAGGGGCTGCCACAGAGAGGAGGGCTTCAACCTATTTTCCAAAGCACCTGAAGGTCAGACAAGGAATAATGGATGGAAACTGATCAAGGAGAGATTCAACCTGGAAATAAGGTGAAATTTTCTGAGAACAATCAACCCATGGAACAGAAGTTGCCTTCGGAAGTTGTGGGAGCTTCATCACTTGGAGGCTTTCAAGAAGCGCCTGGACTGCCATCTGTTGTAAATGGTGTAAGGTCTCCTGCTTGTGCAGGGGGTTGGACTAAATGACCTACAAGGTCCCTTCCAATTCTGTTGTCTAGGGCAATGGTCCCCTACCTTTCCGGCTTGGCGGTCTGGTGTGTATAGGGAGGAGGGGAGATTGCTCCATGTGAATGATAAGTGAGCGCATGCATACGCACAGCTCTGTTTATGTGAGGACGAGCATGCATGCCCACTGCTCAAACAAATCAACATTTGCACACAAGTGCCCACCTCTCTTCTTCATGGGAAAACAAAGTAAGTCCAGTTGCCTTTTGAAAAAAGCACCCTTGGGACTCCCCAAGGGTGTTATTTTGCTGTTGGAAAACTGATCTGACTCCTCACTTACCATGTTTCCCTGAAAATAAGACCCTGTCTTATATTTTTTTGAACCCTGAAATAAGCGCTTGGCCTTATTGCCATGAGCTCAAAAGCCCAATTAGGCTTATTATCAGGGGATGTCTTATTTTGGGGGACACAGGGTAGTTTGCTTTTAAATACTTCAGGGTCCCAAGAACCTCATTCAGCAAGGAGTTTGAATGTAATTCTTGGAAAAATGGTGCGATTTACCCTAAACCAGTGGTGGGATTCGAATAATTTAACAACTGGTTCTCTGCCCTAACGACCGGCTGGGTAGGCGTAGCTGGGTGGTCATGTGACTGGGTGGGCATGGCCAACGCTACGTCACTCACATCGAGGGGTGCCTCACCATGCCTGCCCCGCCTCTCCCCTCCCCTCCTAGCAACTCCTCGCCTGGTCTGAGAATGTAAGGCCGATGGCTGGGGAGGGAAATCCCCTCTGGGCCAGTTGTACGGGCCACCTCGGGAGGATGGTGAGGTTTGGCTGCCTTTCAGGTCCAGCTCTTGGCTGCCGTGTGTTCACCCTCCCCTCTGCCTCGGGCCCAGCATCCAGCCTGCAGTGGGGGCACGTGCTGCTTCCGGGCCAGCCTGGCCTGTGGCCAGGTGAGTAGGCAGCCCTCTTGGGAGAGCGCTGCGCTGGGGCGCTGTGCCTGGACCAGGCACTTTCTCACCCAGAGGCTCCGCAGAAGCTGAGAGGCGGGCCTGAAAGGCGTCCGAGCATCCGATGCGGCCTGTGCCCTTCGGCCAAGTGTGGAAAGTCCAGAGCTGGTCTCCCTCCCCCACTGTCAGCCTTACCTTCCAGCCCGCAGGGCTCACACCATTGCTCACGGCGGCTGCCCAATCTCTAATTTTGATATTGCACACAAACAAATTCACTTCTTGTAATATGAACAAGCTTTTCATATATGCAGGAGAGGAGTGGCTGGGAGGGGAGGGGAGAGGGGCAGGGCGAGGCCAGCCAGTGGTGGGATCAGCTGGTTCACCGGACTGCAGAAAAAGTTAGCTATCGGTTTGGCTGAAGCAGTGTGAGCCGGCTGAATCCCGCCACTACGTCACTCCCTCTGATCTCCAGGAGCAAGGCCGTGTGGGTTTTACAGATGACAACTATACAGGTAATCCTCAACATACAACCACAACTGAGCCCTAAATTTTTGTTGTTCAGTGAAAAACTTGTCAAGGGAATCTGTCCCATTTTACGACTTTACTTGCCGTATTTGTTAAGTGAATCTCTGCAGTCGTTAAATTAGTAACATGGCTCTTAAGCGAATCCTGGCTTCCCCCCATGGACTTCGCTTGTCAGAAGGTCGCAGAATGACTCCTGAACCCTGCAACCGTCATAAACGTGAATCAGTTGTCACGCATCTGAACATAAATCACGTTCATGCCACCACGGTCATAAGTGTGAAACATGGCCATGAGTCACTATTTTCAGTGCCATTGTAACTTCAAATGGTCACTAAACAAGAACAATTTAAGTCAAGGACTGCCTGTACAGAGGGAAGCATCCACAGGCCAGGAGAGCAGCAACTTCTGTAGAAATGGGAGGGTGGAGTTCAGTTTGTTGATTGTATAAAAGCCAAGCATCCCAGGAAGCTGCAATATATTTACTTTGGTGAGAAGGAAGGAAAGAAAGGCCCACACGAAGGCTAGTTTGAAAGGGGTGGAGAGGAGGTCACTCAGAGTCATGATGGAATTGGGCAACCAATGAAAGAGATAGATAGATAATGATAGATAGATGATAAATAGATGATCGATAGATAGATAGATAGATAGATAATGATAGATGATAGATAATATAGATAGATAGATAATGATAGATAGATGATAGATGATAGAGATGATAGATGATAGATAGATAATGATAGATAGATGATTGATAGACAAGGAAGGAAGGAAGGAGAGAAGAAGGAAAGAAAAGGAAGGAAAGAGAAAGGGAAGGAAGGAAGGGGAGAGAAAGAGAAGGGAGGAAGGAAAGGATGGAAGGAAGGTGAAAGACAAAAAGGAAGAAGGAAAGAAAAAGAAAAAGGGAGAAAGAAAGAAAGAAAAGGAAGAGAGGAGGAGAGGAGAGGGGGAGAAAGAGAAGGGGAATAAGATGGAAGGCGCAGGAGAGAAAGAAAAAGAAATGGAGAAAAAGGGAAGGAGGAGAGGGGAAAAAAGGTAGAAAGAAGGAAGGAGGGAGGGAGAGAAAGGAAGAAATGAACTTTTTAAAGTTTAAAAGAAACTAAAATCTCAATTAAAGAAGAAGAAAGAAGCGAGGGAGGGAGGAAGGATAAGAGAGGGAGAGAAAAAGAGAAGGGAAATAGATGGAAGGAGCAGGAGAGAAAGAAAAAGAAACGGAGAATAAGAAGGGAAGGAAGGAGAGACAGGAAGGGAAAGAAAAGAAAGGAAGAAAAGGGAAGGAGGGAGAGAGAGAAAGGAAGAAAGATTAACTTTTTAAATTTTAAAAGAAACTAAAATCTCAACTGAACTCCAGCCCTTTCTGTAGCAAAAGCAAGAACTGTCAAAAGGAAGCCGGGGACTGCCTCCCCAATCACAGGGCCCATCCTGGAGGTGCTCAGAGGCTGGATTGGGGGGGAGGGACACACACGAAGGGGTGCCTGGCAGGGGGAATGAAGAGGTCATGTTACCCTTGAACATTTTTTTGTCGTTTCCCCCCTCTGCCCCCCCCCCACTGTTTTTCATTTTTCTTTTTCTTTTTCCTTTTTTGCTAATGCAATATATATATATTTAGGCCTGGATCCAGAGCTGCCACTCTTGATGCCATTGATGGATTGCCATTTGTCCTGGCTCACAAAGGACCCATTGAAGATGCAACAGCCCCGTCTTTATACCGGCAAGTCAGGACAATCATTTTTTTAAAAAAATAATAGTAAAGTTTTTGTTATTCTTGCTGTGCCCGCTTCGGAAGATGGGGGAAGGGTTTTTTTTTTTCGTGTGTGTGTGTCTTCGGGCTGCCTGTTTGATTTTTCCTCATTAAATGTAAAACTTCGCTTTTCTCCACATTCAAAATTTGTTGGGTTGGATAGGGCCCATCTAAGCGGTTTACAGTCTATAATCTGGGTCCTCATTTTACCGACCTCAGAAGGACGGAAGGCTGAATCAACCTTGAGCCAGTCAAGATCGAACTCCTGGCAGCGGGCAGAGTTAGCCTGCAGTACTGCATTCTAACCACTGCACCACTATGGCTCAGTTTCCTAGCCCTCTTGGCTACAAAAACGAGTGGGTTTTCAATTAAATCAGTGTTTTTCTACCTTGGCCAGGGGAATTCTGGGAGTTGAAGTCCTCTCCTCTTAAAATTGCCAAGATTGAATTTAAAAAAAAAATCAGAATGTCCTGAACTTTTGCTATAGAAAAACAGAGATTAGAAATGGTGGAAAATATTGGTGGTAGATGTTGGTGTTGGTTTCTTCTCTTGTTAAACAAACCACTTCCGATAAAAATAGGGATGTTTTCAGATGTTTTTGGATCTGCAGAAAAGCTGGATTTAATACAGGGCTCCAGAAAAGGCCGTTGGAAACTGAATAATCTCCGAACTCACGGTCCATACCAGAAGAGACAGCTAGAAGATTCACCCCTTGCTTTAATTTTATTGCTTGAAATGTTTAAAACTGCCCAGTAGTTGAAGCATTCTGGGCCATTTACAGTATAATAAAAGGCCTTCAAATAGTAATAGTAATAATAATAATAAATAAAATAAAGCCGCCTCTGTAATAAGAAAGATGAGACAGTCGACCACCTGATCAGTGAGTGCAGCAAAATTTCACAAACCGACTATCTACAACACCATGACCGCATTGCTAAGATCATTCACTGGAAATTGTGCCAGAAGTTTGGATTTGAGTATAGCAAAAACCACTGGGAACATCAGGTTGAGAAAGTTTTAGAAAATGAGAAACTCAAGATCTTGTGGGACTTTAGGATTCAGACTGACAGGCACTTGGTCCACAACACACCTGACATAACAATAGTTGAAAAGAAAAAAGTATGGCTCATTGACATTGCAATACCTGGTGATGCACGGATTGAAGACAAGCAGCAAGAAAAAATCACAAAGTACCGGGACTTGCAAATTGAAGTTGAGCGACTGTGGAAAAAGAAATCGTGTGTTGTCCCGATTGTAATTGGAGCCCTTGGAGCAATACCCAAAGGGCTACCCTGCTATTTCAAAATTCTAAATTTACCGGACTTGAACATTTTGACTCTACAAAAAACCACCTTACTCGGAACAGCTTACATCCTCTGACGATACCTTAACAGTTCCTAGGTCCTTGGTTAGGACTCAAGCTGCTGAGCTATTAACCAGCCTCAAAGGCTGTGAATCTCACAAAAGATTAACCAATAATAATAATGATGATGATGATGATGATGATGATGATGACAGTCTGAATAAAAACATATGCAAAATAAAAACGCCATATAAGCCAAGCAAAGCCTGAAACCATCTGAATTACAAAAGGCAATTAAGAGCCAGCGGCGAAAAAAGACAGAGAAATCAGAAAGATCGATCGATTCCGTAAATGGGGTGGGGGGTGGGAGAGCTCTCCCCTTGAAGAGGGCTGATTTCCCTACCAAGGTCTGGATAGGTCACTGGCAGGACAAGGCCGTGCCAACCACTCATTTGGATGGGCTCCAGAACCGGAGTGACAGTGGGTATAAAATGGCAGGGAACCGGCAGGGCAGGTTTACGTCGGCTTATAAAGTCTGAATCGATCAAAGCCGTCAGACATATAAGCTGAAAAAGTTGCTTGCTACGGGGGTCCCTCGGCAGAAAACCCCCTTCCTTGTCTCTGCCAAGGCTTCTGTGCCATGTCCTTGGCCAGCAAAAGAGCAGGGTTTTGTGCCAGCCTCCTTCCAGGACCTGAAGGCAGGACGAGAAGCAAGGGATGGAAACTAATCAACCTAGAACGAAGGAGAAATTTCCTGACAGTTAGAATAATTAACCAGTGGAACGACTTGCCTCCAGAAGTTGTAAATGCTCCAACACTGGAAGTTTTTAAGAAGAGATTGGACAACCATTTGTCTGAAGTGGTGTAGGGTTTTTCCTGCCTGAGCAGGGGAAGACCTCTGAGGTCTCTTCCAATTCTGTGATTCTGAAAATTTCCCCAAGCCGACAATCCTGGCTTGGTCTCCTGCCTAAAACTTAACCAGAGATAAACCCACTGAGCTTCCTAGCTTAAAGAAGGCCAGGAAAGGGCTGCCATCCCGTTAGCTATTGGGCGTCTCTGATGGAATAGAACAACAGCTGCCCACACTTCTGGCGTGGGACATAGACTACAGTTCCCATCTCTCCCAACTTCTCCCCTGTAGATACCAGCTGGTAACTGGCACACAAATGGAGGCCTTCGCCGCTGTTTTATGCGGGGGGAGAGGTGTGAAAAAAACAACAACCAGGCAGGATTATCACGGGGTCCATTATCACTGTCCAAAGCCCCACAGTGCCCATCTCACCTCCTGTCAGCCTTGGGGAGATAAGCACGTCGCTCTTTTTCCGGCCGAAACCGTTGCCCGTCTGCTTCCACTTCTCTCCAGACGGAACCCATCATGCCATCACCTTGTAAATGTCATGGGCACCCTTGCCTCGTGCTCGCCCGTGTGCTGTTGGGTCTTCCTAAAATAGGCCTCAGTGCACTGAGGCTGGAAAAGCGGATGTGCCCCCTTCGCCTGGATTGGGAGGGACGAAAGGCAGCTCAGCCAGGCACGGAGGGAGAAGCAGGGAGGAAGGGAGGCCTCTTGGAGTGTAGGATTCCGGCTCTCCAAGCCATGGGGATACCCTGAGTCCCTTCCAGCCAAGTGGGGAGTGGGGAGACAGCTGGAGTGCCCCCAACTCCCAAGGGGGGCATCCTGACTAGGAGAAATTGGCAATTCATCATTTAAAGGGGCCATGTGGCTCTGGGGGCTGAATAAGTAGAAGCCCAACTGTGGGCCAGCTGATCTCTGGGTGGTACACAGCGCCCCACCCCCTGCTCATTCAGAAAACCCTACACCATTTCTGACAAGTGGCTGTCCAATCTCTTCTTAAAAGCCTCCAGTGATGGAGCACCCACAACTTCTGGTGGCAAGTCATTCCATGGGCTAATTGTCCTCACTGTCAGGAAATTTCTTCTTAGTTCTAGGTTGCTTCTCTCCTTGATCAGTTTCCATCCATTGTTCCTTTCTGGCCTTCGGGTGCTTTGGAAAACAGCTGAGCCCCTTCCTCCTCTCTGGGGCAGCCCTTCAAATATGGAAGACGGCTCTCCTGTCTCCCCTGGTCCTTCTCTTCATCGACTAGCCAGGCCCAGTTCCTGCAACCGTTCATTGTATGTTTGAGCCTCCAGTCCCCTCATCATCTTGGTTGCTCTTCTCTGCCCAACTTCTGAGTTGCAAATGTTCTTAAAGATGCCCCTCATGCTTTACTCTCATAGAATTAGAAGAGAACTGAGTATGTTTCAAAATGAGGAGGACTACAGGTGATAGATAATAGTGATCTTCCAGTACATGGGGGGCTGCCCCAAAGAAGAGGGGGTCAGCCTATTCTCCAAAACTCCTGAAGGC
This sequence comes from Masticophis lateralis, assembly GCA_030761175.1. Taxonomy (NCBI): domain Eukaryota; kingdom Metazoa; phylum Chordata; class Lepidosauria; order Squamata; family Colubridae; genus Masticophis; species Masticophis lateralis. The sequence goes on along the minus strand of JAUDYJ010000001.1, from coordinate 351,528,960 downwards.
AGGAAAATAAGCAATGGATGGAAACTCATCAAGGAGACAAGCGATTTAGAACTAAGGAGGAATTTCCTAAAAATGAGAATAATTAACCCGTGGAACTGCTTGGCACCAGATGTTGTGGGCGCTCCATCTAGTGTCTATGGAGATTCTCAGTCATCCAGGACACGGTTGTCCCAGAGGTGCTTTTTCCCAGAGCCAACTGGACTCCCTTCGTTTTTCTTTGAAGAGGTTTCGCTTCTCATTAGTTTCAACAGTTCCAAGAAGGCTCCACCCCCATTGGCCCAGGTGATCCCGAGGACACCGATAAACCTCCAAGCGGCCTCAACGCCCCTCTAAAAAGGATGCCAATGGCCAGCTGCCTGCAAGCAGTATAACTCCTTCCCCGTCATTCAGTCGGAGTTGAAGAAGCTTCTTGGATGAGAAGCAAAACCCCATTCGTCTGCAAGGGCATAGGGCAGTGATGGCTAACTTGGGGTTTGCACAGGTCTTGTGTGTGTGTGCCCACACCCGTGATGCAATGCCCCCTGTGTGCCCCACCCCCCACACATGCATGTGCGACCTTCTCCCCCGCACTCCACTGCCCCGCACATGCACGTGCGACCCCTCCCCCAGCCTGTTTAGGGGCCGGCAAGCCTCCCCGAAGCCTCCTGGGACCAAAAACTGGCTGCAGGGGGGCGCACCATACCCCCCCATCCCGTTTTGGGCCTGGCAGGCCTCCCTGAAGCCTCCTAGGACCTAAAACATGCATGCATAACCCCATCCTTTCTGGCATGCATGCACACAAATCTCCCGCATGCGCCCCACCCCCGCACCAGAGACCCCAAAATCAGCTGGCCGGCAGGAGGCTCACATGCATGCGTGATAGAGCTGAGTTGGGTGACAGCTTGCAGCTTGAGCTGAGAGGCTGGACTAGAAGACCTCCACAGCCCCTTCCCGCTCTATTATCCTATGCTATTATTTTTCATCCCCACTCCCACGCCAGGCTTCCCCGCGGAGCCAGCTAGGGTCTGTCTGGACTACCCATCCTGACCAAATCCAGCTGGGTTTTGGCCCCTGCTTCTTTTAGATTGCTGGGCCTTGGCCGGGCTAAACCTGTGCAGGGGACGATGCCTGCGCAGCAACTCTGCGCCCAGCCTGGAGCAGAGGGTCCCAGGCGTTGTGTCCCCCACCAACAGCAGCCGCAAGTAGCTCCGGAGCTGGGCAGGAGAAGAGTGGACAGCTCCCCTCTCCGACCTTCCCTTTCTGCCTTTGAAGCTCCGCGGGGCAAGGGGCGAGGCAGAGCTGGGAGTGGAGAAGGGCTCTCCCCATCAAGCCAGCGCCCTGGGTGGCCTTCCCATCTCTCTCCCCTCCCTCCCCCCCCCCCCCCCGCAGGAAGCTGTCCAGTCAAAGGAAGAAGCCTGGCTGAACCCACCACTGGAGAGAGATTGAAGGCTGATGGGGCGGGAGGGAGTGGGGAGCACTCGGGGTCCTTTGTGCCATTCGCACGTTATCCCCAGCGAACCTGGGACCTCAGTTAAGAGTTGGAGCAGGTGTCTGGGTGGAAGGAGATGGTTGAAAAAGTAGTTTGGGGGCAGGGTGGGGTGGGTTGGAGGGGTGAGCTGCTGATACAGTGGGAGAGGTCCATGGTCTCTCTCTCTCTCTCTCTCTCTCTCTCTCTCTCTCTCTCTCTCTCTCTCTCTCTCTCTCTCTCTCTCTCTCTCTCTCTCAAACCTGTCTTTCTGTTAAACATTATTAAGTTCCAATACTTGAGGGGCTGCCACAGAGAGGAGGGGGTCAACCTGTTTTCCAAAGCACCTGAAGTCCTGAAGACAAGGAAAAAGGGATGAAAACTGATCAAGGAGAGATTCAACCTGGAAATGAGAAATTTTGTGAGAACAATCAACTGATGGAACAGACGTTGCCTTCAGAAGTTGTGGGAGCTTCATCCCTGGAGGCTTTCAGGAAGAGACCGGACTGCCATCGGTCAGAAGTGGTGTAGGATCCCCTGCTTGGGCAGGGGGGTTGGACTACATGACCTACAAGGCCCCTTCCAACTCTGTTAACCTGTTAGAGATAGATAGATAGAAGACAGACAGACAGACAGACAGACAGAAAGATTATAGAGATGGTAGATAGATGAAAAATAGATAGAGATAGATAGATGGATGGATGGATGGATGGATGGATGGATGGACGGATAGATAGATGATAGAAATGATAGAGATGATAGATAAATAGAAAGATTATAGAGATGATAGATAGATAGATAGATAGATAGATAGATAGATAGATAGATAGATAGATAGATAGATAGAAAGGAAAGAAAGAAAGAAAGAAGAAAGAAAGAAAGAAAGAAAGAAAGAAAGAAAAAGAAAAGTTGTGGGAGTTTCACCACTGGAGGCTTTCAAGAAGAGACTGGACTGCCATCTGTCAGAAATGGCATAAAGTCTCCTGTTTGGGTGGGTCGGCAGGGGGTTGGACTAGATGACCTACAAGATCCCTTCCAACTCTTTTAATCTGTTTAAGCCTTACATTTCTACGAATCCCAGGAACTTGGCTGGGTACAGTGAAACAGCTCCTAAGAGACTTTATGCATTTTTTTTGGTGGAAAATATACATAATTCCTTCTTTAGAAGATTGGCAGGCTGAGCTATGAGAGTATGCATGGATATCAAAAATAGCTTTTAACAAGCAATGCAGACCCTGATATTATTTAACCTAAAAACCATGTATGGACTAGAATTTTGCCCATGGACTAAAACGATCACATCCAAATGTTTCTTTCAACGTTTGGCTTTAAAAACGTACATCTTGCTGGACGTGTTCAAATAGGGAGACCGAGAGAAAGAGATTGTGCCAAAATGGATAGAAATGCCTCGTTTATTCTTTATTGGGATCGCTGATTCTTATCCTGCTGGCTGGTAGTTCTAGGTTGATTAGTTTCCATCCGTTGCTTCTTGTCCTGCCTTCAGGGGCTTTGGAGAATAGATTGACCCCTCCCCTTCTTTGGGGCAGCCCCTGAGATATGGGAACCCTGCCGTCATGTCACCACTAGTCCTTCTTTTCACTAGACTGGCCAAACCCAAATCCTGCAATCGTCCTTCATATCTTTTAGTCTCTAGCTGTTCTGCCCCAGCTACAGACCCCCAAAGAACGCAGCACAATCAAAGTCCATTCAAACCTTGGTTTCCTAAATAAACCAGTCTTTTACAACAATGGCTGTTAATTAACTGCATTAAGAGCCACCAAGAATTCAAAGAATAATAACTGAAAGCTTACTGTGGTTGGCAGAATGCCCAGAAGCAATTTGCAGGAAGCTGATAAGATAAGCAAGACAAGACATGAAGGTATGTGAACAAAGTTGTTCCCTGCAAATTGCTTCAGTCGGCATTCTTCCTTAAATAGGCTAAGGGAGTGGCCAATTAGCCCCAAGCCTTACCCTCGAGGAGACCCTCTCCTGAGGAGCTACTCCTGCCTTTTAACAGCTCTGCGCGCTTGTGCATCGAGAAGAGGCTCCTCCTTTTCTTCCTCTTCACTTAAAGGAGCTTCTGGAGGTTCTGAAGGCCCTGGCTGAATCCTCACCTCTGGCATCACATCTTCTCCAGTCTCCTCATTGTCCGACTCGAGTGCCAGCTGCACAGGCTGCTGGCGCAGCACCACACCAGCCTCCTCGTGGTCTGAATCAGCTACTAGCTGCACAGGTTGCATATGGGCCACAACACCAGCCTCCTAATCAATTTTCCAAATTTGTGGATGATACTAAACTGGCAGGAATAGCTAACACCCTAGAAGATAGGCTGAAGATCCAGATGGATCTGGACAGACTTGAACCCTGGGCCCTATCTAACAAAATGAAATTCATTGTAGAGAAAAGTCAAGTCGTATACTTAGGCAAGAAAAACCAAAAGGGCACATAGAGACTGGGTGAAACCAGGCTTAATTCATTTCATTTCATTTCATCTATTAAATTTGTATACCGCCCTTCTCCTGACGGACTCAGGGCGGTGAACAGCCAAAAATTAAAATACAAGCAATATAAAAGTTAAAATAATTTAAAACATAATTAAATCAAATTTTGGCTTTCCCAAATTTAAAAACCCTCCTAAAATTCACCCATTAAAATCTACGTTAAGCCAGCCCGGCTTGCTGGAATAGAAAAGTCTTCAGAGCCTTGTGGAAAGTACGGAGGTCTGGGATTAATCGTATTCCCGGGGGTAATTCGTTCCAGAGGGCGGGAGCCCCCACAGAGAAGGCTCTCCCCCTGCGGGTCGCCAGTCGACATTGCCTGACCGACGGCACCCTGAGGAGACCCTCCCTATGAGAGCGTATTGGCCGGTGGGAGGTTATCGGTGGCAGAAGGTGGTCTCGTAAGTACCCAGGTCCTAAGCCATGGAGCGCTTTAAAGATAAGAACCAAAACCTTGAAGCGCACCCGGAAGACCACTGGGAGCCAGTGCAGCTCACGCAGGAGAGGTGTCACATGGGAGCGCCAAGTCGCCCCCATAATCACCCGCGCGGCCGTGTTCTGGACCAGTTGGAGCCTCCGGGTGGTCCTCAAGGGGAGCCCCATGTAGACAGCATTACAGTAATCCAGTGGAGAAGTGACCAGGGCATGAGTGACTGTGCATAAGGAGTCCCGATCCAGGAAGGAACGCAACTGGCGTATCAGGCGAACCTGATAAAAAGCCCCCCTGGCCACGGCCGTCATATGCTCTTCTAAAGACAGCCATGCATCCAGGAGCAGTGACTGTGAGAGGGATCTTGGAGTCTTAGTGGACAACCAATTAAATATGAGCCAGCTGTGTGCAGCAGCTGCATCCAGAAAAGCCAATGAAATCCTAAATTGCTTTATCAGAGGGGTACAATCCAGATCAAGGGAGGTACTAAGGCCACTCTATAAAGCCTTAGTAAAACCACACCTAGTAATTTGTTCCAGAGCCGGTGGTCACATTTGGTTCATCTTGGCTGAACACCCCAGAACCAAGCGGGGTTAGGTTACCACCTGGTAATTCCCTAGGGAAGCTTCCAAAGTAACTGGGACGAAGGCGCCAACTGACAATGCCCGATCTGTCACCAAGGATAAAACAGGATGTTTGCATGTAGTAATTGAGCTGAACTGCAAGGAGAGGTTACTTCCCTCCCCCCCCATAATTGGGATTTGGGCCGTGCTGAATAAATACATTGGCTGTATTTTTGCCGTTGTTATTGTTGCATCCTGGCCTTTGAAAACAGAAAGTTTGCAGATCTGTGCTTGATTTCTGAGATTAGATTTCATTCCATTTCTTCTTTGGTGTTCGTGTGTATATACTGTATATGTGTGTTCTTTGGTCTTTCTGCATTTAGGACGTTAATATTATATGTTTGTATTTGCACCCAAATGCCCAGGTAGACTTGGTACCTATTCTGCAAAGAGAAAAGGGAACTAACTACATTTAAAAAGGGGAAATTCAACAGTGTGGTTCTTTGATTTTCTGTTCTGGGGAGAGCTCTTGTGAAGAATAGAGTAGAAAATAGAATAGAAAATAGAATACAATAGAATAGACAATAGAATAAATAGAATAGAAAATATAGAACAGAACAGAATAAACCGAGTTGGAAGGGACCTTGAAGGTCTTCTAGTCCAACCCCCTGCTTAGGCAGGAAACCTTGTACCATTTCTGACAAGTAGCTGTCCAATCTCTTCTTAAAAGCCTCCAGTGATGGAGCACCCAGAACTTCTGGTGGCAAGTCATTCCACTGGTTAATTGTCCTCACTGTCAGGAAGTTTCTCTTAATTCCAAGTTACTTCTCTGTTTGATTAGTTTTCGTCCATTGCTTCTTCCCCTGCCTTCTGGTGCTTAGGAGAACAAGTTGACTCCCTCTTCTTTGGGGCAGCCTCTCAACTACTGGAGGACTGCTGTCATATCACCCCTAATTCCTCTTTTCTCTAGTCTAGTGGCAAGCTGTTCCTCTGGTTAATTGGAGCTCTCAATTCATCACAATGCTATAGTTCAGAGGGTCTGTCTCCACTGACACAAGAAGCCTTTCTCCATTCTTCCTTGTCTGGCCTTCAGGTGCCTTGGAAAACAGCTTGACCCCCTTCCTCCTCTCTGGGGCAGCCCCTCAAATATTGGAAGATGCTCTCCTGTCTGGTCCTTCTCTTCACTAGAGTAGCCAGGCCCAGTTCCTGCAACTGTTCCTCGTAAGTTTTAGCCTCCAGTCCCCTCATCGTCCTCTCTTTTATTATCTGCAAATTTAGCTTGAAGAAAATCTGTAAGCACCATACACAGAGCTGCTGTTTGTGTGTTTGTGTAAGTCAGCTTGTGAATAAATGCTCGCAGAGGATTCTTTAAAAGGTCTCAGTTCAGCCAAAGAGATCCTGGGTGTTTTTGTGTGTGTGTATTCTGGCCATGAGTCCATTGGCCATCCATCACCCCTCTGGTGTGTGTGTGTGTGTGTGTGTGTGTGTGTGTGTGTGTGTGTGTCTTTCTCTGTCTTATCTCTTTGTTGTGGAATGCAGTCATTCAGTCCGTGTGACAATAACCAAGGGAGTTTTGCACTCTCCTCTCCAGGCTGGGAAAGCGAGAGTGATTGGCACTCTACTTTTTCTGGAAAGCCGGCTCCGATTCCTTCCCTCCCTCCCCAGATCTAGAGGTCTGGCCTGCTCCAGGATGGCTCTCCATTTATGGTCAGCCTTTGTGCCTGCAAGCTAAATATTTTGCCCCGTGGCCAGCAAATCCCGTCACCTGCTATAGAAAATCAGCACCCACCCACCCTCCTTAGAGAATGAAATATTTTGAGGAATATTAAAAAGGGCAGGATAGAATATTTTCCCTCAAAGGAGAAATGGAGAAAAAGTCTTAAGGGAGGCAAAAGACAACAACAACAAAACCAGCCCCAGTCTCCCTGCCCCAAGCAGAAACTAAGGAGGCCAGCTTTTAGAAATGCAAACGTGGTATTCCATTCAGAAAGACTGGGTCAGACAGAGACTCCAGATAAGCAACCCAGTCAGGCAAAGGCTGACAAGATTAGCTCAGACAAACACCTAGGATTTGCATTTCCTCTTTTTGCCTATAGAGCCAGCCAGGACCCCTACATGACCCCATAGGAATCAAGAGGTGTTAAAAAAAACCCCACCCACTCTCAACTCCATTTGTTCAGCTGCCCCAGAACCACAAGCTGTCGGTGGTTCTGTTTATCAATAAACAGAATTTTTCCTTTCCAATCAACCTCCATTTTATTCCCGGTTTGGAACTGGGCCTGGACATTTCTTCCAACACTGCTTTAGAGGAAGCAAACCAGGGAGGCCGAGAAAGGCTGGGAAAAAAAATCAGAAAGAGCTTTTTCATCTGTGGGAAGAAATAGCCATCCGGTTCAGTTCCAAGCCAGGAGAAAGATACTGGAAACATGGAGGCTGATTGGAAATATGGTTTATTGATGAAGCAGAACCAGATGGGTCTGTGGTTCTGGTGCAGCTGACCAAAAATGGAGTTGAGAGTGAGGGGTTTTATACTTTCTTTCAGCTTTGCACTTGAGCTTCCTGTTCCTGTGCAAGAACATGTCTTCTATTGTCTGTTATCAGTTTCCTAAGGGGTCATGTGGGGGTCATTGCTGGCTCTATAGGCAAAAGTGGGAATGCAAATCCTAGGTGCTTGTCTGAGCTCCCAAGTTTGGTTGAAGTTTGGGCTGCTCTGGGATGGTGCAATGAAGGGCCTTGTGTTCTGAAAGGACATTGGGCAATTCCTATTGTCTCTTAATGGCTTTCCTCTTGTGTTGGATCTTGAGTGAGGGGGCTGCTTCTAATCCTACCCTTCTGCCTTTGTTCAGACTTTGCTGCAGGAAATTTCAAAATATCCTGTCTTGAATGGATTTCTGCCTGCAGTATTTCCTTTGCCTATGAATAGAGCTATCTAGATACTTGCCTTCCTTTTTCAATAAGCTCTTTATCTCTTAAGTGCTGGCATCTGCTGTGGGCTATTAAGGAAAGTGGGGGCTGCTTTCCGCCTCTAAAAAACAGATTTCTCCATTTCCCATTTAGGGAAATAGACGATTCTGCCTTTTTAAATATTCCTTAAAATATTTCATTCTTCTAGGAGGGGCAGGGGCTGACTTTCTACACATCAGTTGTGCTGGTTGGGAACGTTGGCGGTGTGGGAATGCAACGATGAATCTGACCAGATTCACCGTTGCCCGGGTCTGAGTAGCGTGTAGCATGTTACGTGTGCTCCCACACGTATATGGTGTTTTGGGAAAAGACAGCAAATGGCCCCATTCTGGAAGTGTGGCCATAAGTCGAGGACTACATGTCACTGTGGAAGGGAAGGAAGTGGCCAAGACTGGACACTTAAATGATATGGGTAGTCTTTGATTTATGACCACAATTCAGCCCAAATTTTGTTGTTGTCAAATGAGTCGTTTGTTAAGCGAGTTTTGCCCCATTTTTATGACCTTTCTTGGCTAAGTTGTTAAGTGAATCACTGCGGTAGTAACCTGGTTGTTAAGTGAATCTGTCTTCCCTGTTGATGGTGCTCACCAGAAGGTCACAAAAAGGGATCGTATGACCCTGGGACACGGCAACCGTCGTAAGTATGAGTCAGAGGCCAAACATCTGAATTTAGATTGCGTGATCGCAATGGTCGTAAGTGTGAAAAATGGTCATAGGTCCTCCCCCCCCCAGTGTCATCGTAACTTTGAACTGTCACTAAATGAATGGTTGTAAGTTGAGGTACTTCGATCTAGTTGTAGAATTGCGGGGGGAGGGGTCACTCTTGAGGTCCTGCAGTCCACCCCCTTGTTGACCGTTGGGTTTTCCAAGGCAGGAGATCCCTACAGCAATGGTCCTGGACAGAGGCCCAGACTTCTTCTGCGTCAAACCCCGTCAACTCAGCTAAATTTTGAAAATTAGGCATGTTAATAGCAATGTTTCAACCGTATATGTCAGGGGTCTGCAACCTTAAAGAGCCATTTGGACCTGTTTCCCACAGAAAAGAAAACACCGGGAGCCACAAAAATCTTCCCATGCCTAACTATTTCTTGAGCGGCCACAAAACTAGCACATGTAGTTCAATTAAATGTTTAATTTTCTTCTGAAACTTTTCTTTTCTTAGATTTATCCATGGTTGGCCTACTGGGGGTTGAAAAGCTCAATAAATCACGTGCCAATGGATGTCGCACATTGGTGGTTGTGATGCATATTTTGACTGACAGGGAGCTGCAGCAGAGGCGTGAAAGAGCCACATGCGACTCCAGAGCTGCAGGTTGCTGACCCCTGGTGTATGTCTTCCCAGCAAAGAAGAATCAAAAAATGGATGCCATTCTACGGCCATCTCTCCTCCGCGGTGCATCATTCCTGAAACGGACTTTTCTGATCTTGCTGGGACTACATGTCAAGCTATTCCCCAAAGCACCAGAAAATGGGACAAGATGGAAAAGCCACCTGGAACGAAGGAGAAATTTCCTGACTGTGAAGACAATTCACCAGTGGAACTGCTTGCCACCAGAAGTTGTGAATGCTCCAACGCTGGAAGTTTTTAAGAAGAGATCGGACAACCATTTGTCTGAAAGGGTATAGGGCCGTGATGGTGAACCTAGGGCATACGTGCCAGAGGTGGCACCCAATGCCCTATCTGTGGGCAATGCACCGTCGCCAACTGCTCTTTTGTTTTCCAGCGTTTTCCATGTCCTTGCGTGCACTGGAAACCCGAAGTCCAGCTGCTCACTGGCCACCTGGTCTTTGGGTTCCGGTGCGTGCACATACGCTCACATGTCCTGGTTTGGGCACTCGCCATCGTCCAGCCTAACGGGGTTGGACTAGAAGACCTCCGAGGTCCCTTCCTGCTCTGTTATTCTATTCTATTCTAGGTCCCATCGTCGGCAGGGCACGTTGGCTGGAGGTCGGCTGCTTTTGCATTGGCCTCTGCTGGGGATTTATTCCTGATCTTCAGGCCATTAAAAGCTAATTCCTCGTGTTTATTCTTCAGGTTAAAAATATCTACCAGGGAAACAGAATCGCTCCGGATTGGATTCCGCCGTTGGGAGACCCTCCACAAACTCTCTGAGAAAAGAAAGCAACTTGGCAAGAAGGACAAGCCCAATTATTGGAGCCCCCTCCCCACCTCCCTGCAGATCAACCACCCAACATAAACAAGGATTAGGATTGGGCCTCCGAGTTGGCTTCTTCAGAAGCAGACCACGTTGGCCGTGTCCCACGCCCCGGCACGACACGGCCTCTCTAACTGGGTCTGAATTCAGACGGCAGGAGAAACTGGGTCCCTTCGAACTCTATTATTCCGGGTTCTTAAAATTTTTAAAACTTTTATTATTCTGTTATTCTTTTTATGATCACATATACCCGTTACATCCAGCCCCCCCCCCCAAAGATTCTGGAATGGTAGAGGATCTCCTGGCATGGGCGGAGGGGGAGGGGGCTGGACTAGAGGACCTCCAAGGTCCCTTCCAACTCTGCTATTCTGTATTAGCCTGCAGGGAGTGGGCAATAGGGGTGTTTCTTGAGGCTGCAGCAAGCCAGGAGGGAAGGTCTCTTCTGTCTCTCCTTGCAGTGGGTCGAGTGGAGGGGAGGGGTCCAGAGTCTCAACCAGGCTGGTGAGACCCTGATTCGAATCTTGGCATGCACGGAAGTTGGCTGGTGGATTGACAGTAAGAAACCAGAGGATGAACGAGAGTGCAAAAAAGGAATGTCAGTGCAGGGTTCCCTTTGTTTGAGTAGTAGGTTACTCGGGATCAGTGCCTCAAGTGATCTGTTACTCAGGGGATCAGTGCCTCAAAGGATCAGTTACTCAGGGGATCAGTGCCTCAAACAATCGGTTACTCAGGGGATCAGTGCCTCAAACAATCGGTTACTCAGGGGATCAGTGCCTCAAAGGATCGTTTACTCAGGGAATCAGTGCCTCAAGTGATCTGTTACTCAGGGGATCAGTGCCTCAAAGGATCAGTTACTCAGGGGATCAGTGCCTCAAACAATCGGTTACTCAGGGGATCAGTGCCTCAAAGGATCGGTTACTCAGGGGATCAGTGCCTCAAAGGATCGGTTACTCAGGGAATCAGTGCCTCAAGTGATCTGTTACTCAGGGGATCAGTGCCTCAAAGGATCAGTTACTCAGGGGATCAGTGCCTCAAACAATCGGTTACTCAGGGGATCAGTGCCTCAAAGGATCGGTTACTCAGGGGATCAGTGCCTCAAAGGATCGGTTACTCGGGATCAGTGCCTCAACGATTGGTTACTCAGGGGATCAGTGCCTCAAATGATCTGTTACTCAGGGGATCAGTGCCTCAAACGATCGGTTACTCAGGGGATCAATGCCTCAAGTGATCAGTTACTTGGGATCAGTGCCTCAAAGGATTGGTTATTCAGGGGATCAGTGCCTCAAACAATCAATTACTCAGGGGACCAGTGCCTCAAGTGATCAGTTACTCAGGGGATCAGTGCCTCAAGTGATCTGTTATCCTGGTTAGTCAGGGGATCAAGACCTAGATAACCCAGCTAGATAACATCATCAGTGCTAGAAAGGAGCGGGATTTCCTGGCCTGTTTATATATGGTGGTTTGCCTTGACAATGTTGATGGGAGTATTTTTTTTTTATGGCAGTTCTTTGATCACAGTATTGTTTACGGCTTGATGGTTGGTTTAATGTTAATCCGGGTGTTGATTGTTGGGGAGGAGACGTTTGGTCTTTTTGTTCTCTTCTTTAGCTTCGTGATTGTCTCTTGTGAATGGCATGTACACACTGTGATCTCTATGTGCCTGTAGATGGCTGATTCGCAGGATTAAGATTGCAGCCGGCCGGAATTGACCCAAAGATCCATTCCCTTTTTGACCCAGGCATCTTGGATCAAACTAATCCTGACAGAGGTCTGCAGCTGGGGTGGGGCTGGGGGCGGAGATGGGCCCACTCCCTGCCCTGCACCTGTCTCACCCCCCCTCCCCAAAAGCCAGAATAAAAACCAAAATAAAACACCCGCCGCTCCCTGGCTATCTTTGATCCGAGCAAAATCTCCTTTCCAGATGTGTGAAGCTGTCTCGCACCCCCACCTTCCTCACTTTATGTCCCCAAAATAAACACAGAAACAGTTACATGAGCCCCTGTTGGTTTCTCCTGGCCCGGGCGCATTGTGCCTCCACGGGATTGCCGGAGCCAAACCTGCTTTTCCTGACATAATTCTGCCATCCGTCTCGCGGCGCAGATAAACATTCGAGATTGCGGTGAGCCTCAGAATGAAAGGGGAAGTTTCTTGAGGTTTGTGTGTTTTCGTATGTGTGTGTCCGGGCATGTAATTGCCAGAAAGCTATCCAAGGAGGAGCAACAAAATACAACAGAAGTTGGTGGTTTGATGCACCACTGGTGGGGAAGATGGGCTTGAAAAGGAATTTAAGAGAATTATGTCTTAATAAATCCCTCCCTCCCCAGCTGAATCCCAGTTTAGGAGTCTGCCGCTGGATGAGCACCATGGGTCTTCTCAGAGGGGTTGAGCCGAGGCTGAGTGGAAGCCCCTCCACCAAGACAAGTGTGCAAGGACACTTTTCATGCCTGCTGTGAGGCCTTCCCTCTTTCCATGGCTCCCCTGAGTCTCCTTTTCTCTCTCTCTCTCTCTCACACCCACACCCACACACCCACTGCAACACTATTGTGTGATGTTGCAGCAAGGTCCATATTTAACTTTTCCCTCTGGGTGGACCAGACCAGGACATGGAAACTAAAAGAAGACTAAAGCTACTTTGATCAAAGTTGGCTCTAAATCAGGGGTGTCAAACTCAAGGCCCAGGGGCCAGATCTGGCTCACGGGGTGCTTAGATGTGGCTGGTGGAACCACCCTGGAAACAGCAAAGGACCGGCCTACGGTGCCCCTACCAGTAAAAACGGCCCTCCTGAGCTCCGTTTTTGCTGGCGGACGGTTGCAGGAGGCCGTCGCAGCCGAAAACAGAGCTCAGGAGCCTGATTTCTCTGGCAGACCCCACGGGCCACCACAGGTGCCCCCAACATGAGTGACATAGAGCTGGCCACGCCCACCCAGACGCAACCCTGATGTGGCCCTCAGTGGAATCTTGAAAGCCTCCAGGGATGAAGCTCCCACAATTTCTGAAGGCAACTTCTGTTCCATGGGTTGATTGTTCTCCCTGCCAGAAAATTCCTCCTTATTTCCAGCTTGAATCTCTCCTTGATCAGTTTCCATCCATTTTTCCTTGTCTGGCCTTCAGGTGGTTTGGAGAATAGCTTGACCCCCTTCCTCCTCTCTGGGGCAGCCCCTCAAATATTGGAAGATGCTCTCCTGTCTCCCCTGGTCCTTCTCTTCCCTAGACTAGCCAGGCCCAGTTCCTGCAACCGTTCATCCTATGTTTTAACCTCCACTCCCCTCATCATCCTCTCTTTTATTATCTGCAAATTTAGCATGAAGAAAATTTGTAAGCACCATACACAGAGCTGCTGTGAGTGTATGTGTGTTTGTGTGCTTGTGTAAATCAGCTTATGAATAAATGCTCGCAGAGGATTCTTTAAAAAGTTGCTGTTCAGCCAAAGAGATCCTGGGGTTATTTTTGTGTGTGTGTGTGTTCTGGCCATGAGCCCATTGACCACCCATCACCCCTCTGTCATATGTGTGTGTGTGTGTTAAGCCAGGCCCAGTTCCTGCAATTGTTCGTCAAGAGCTTTGGTGGCGCAGCAGACTGAAGTGCTGTTAAGTAGCACTTAGCTGCCAGCTGCCTGCAATGACTGTGAGTTCGAATCTCACCAGGCTCAAGGTTGACTCAGCCTTCCATCCTTCCGAGGTAGGTAAAATAAGGATCCGGATTGTGGGGGCAATAAGCTGACTTTGTATAAAAAAGAATACCGTTTGGGGGGGGGGGCGAAAGCCCTACTAAGCAGATATATACAAAAGTATGACAGCTATTGCTTAATGCATTGTAAGCCGCCCTGAGACTCCGGAGAAGGGCGGCATATAAATCGAACCAATAAATAAATAAATAAATAAATAAATTTAAATAAATAAATAAATAAATAAATAAATAAATAAATAAATAAATAAATAAATAAATAAAAATAAATAAATAAATAAATAAATAAATAAATAAATAAATAAATAAATAAATAAATAAATAAATAAATGTTTTAGACTCCTGTCCCCTCATCATCCTGCTTGCTTTTCTCTGCACTCTTTCTAGAATCTCACCTCTTTTTTATAGTGTGGTGACCAAAACTGTATGCAAGACGCTACGTGTGATCTTACTATGGCTTTATAGAGTGGTCTTAAGTACCTCAATGTCATCCAGGTCATGGCACTTTTTTTTCAAGAGGCAACTGGACTTTCTGGTTTTTCTTTGAAGACGTTTTGCTTCTCATCCGAGAAGCTTCTTCAACTCTGGCTGGATGGTGGGGAATGGGAGGATTGATACTCCTTGCAGACAAAGCTGGTTGTTTGCATCCTTTTAGGGGGTCCTTGAGGCCACCTGGAGGTTTGTCTGTGTCCTTGGGGTCACCTGAGTGGGGCAAGAAGAAGGCTCCGCCCCCATTTGCATATACCTGAAGCTTTGGGTTACTTATCAAAATGATAAAAGGAGAGATAACTTTTTTTCCTTAGTTGACAATCCTTTTCAGCTCAAGATTCCAGGAGTGGGTGGAAACTAATGAAGGAGAGAAGCAACTTAGAACTGAGGAGAAATCTCCTGACAGTGAGAACACTGAATCAGTGGAACACCTTGCCTCCAGAAGTTGTGAATGCTCCAACACTGGGAGTTTTGAAGAAGAAGTTGGCTAACCATTTGTGGGAAGTGGTGTAGGGTTTCCTGCCTAAGCAGGGGGTTGGACTAGAAGACCTCCAAGGTCCCTTCCAACTCTGTTATTCTGTTCTGTTCCGTCACTTTTGGTCTTCCGGGGTTGTCTACGTCTTTTGCTCACCTGTGTGAAGCACATTCGGAGCTGTTCAGGGCTGCCTTTGATTGCGGAGTGCAGAAAGCCAAATCAACAGAGGCGAAGAAAAGGAGGTCCTGGGTGGGTGGGTGGGTGGGGAGCCCGTGTTTCCCTCACACGCTCGACGTCTCCATGTAAGGCCTGTTCCTGTCATATGGAGGCAATTAAAGAGCCAGAGTGGTCCAATCCAGAAATAGTTTCGGCTTCACCAGTTCTGCTTGTGACAGGGAGGCCTTCGTGTGGGTCACGTCCTCCGGCGGGAACAGGAACACTGTGGGGGGAAATAGATGCCAGCTTGAAGGAACCGGTCTCTTCTTTCCACGGGCTGGGCTGGTTGGGACATGAAAGGGAAGGAGAGCTGCGAAGCCCCCAGAGAAGGTTTCAGACACCTTCGAGGTGTTCCCTGCCAGCCCAAAAGGTTCCAGGAAGCACCTTTAAGCAACTTAAGGGGCTTAATTTCTTCCTGTCGGCTTTAATCCTATTGGCAAGGTCCCCTCCCGGATTCCCTGAAAATTTGCAGAGGGGAGACAGAGCCAGAGGGAGGAGGAAAAAGCTTGCTGCATGAGCAATTCAGAGGGAGAGAGGGAGAGGGGGAGAAAGGGAGAGAGGGAGGGTGGAGACAGGGAGAGGAAGGGGGAGGGAGGGGAGAGAGGAAGGGAGGGGGAGTGGGAGGGAAAGAGGGAGGGAGAGGGAGAGAGAAAGGGAGAGAGAGGGAGAGTCGGTGAGAGCGTGGGAGAAAGGGAGAGGAAGGGGAGAGGGAGGGGGAGAGGAAGGAGAGGGAGAGAAAAGAAAGGGAGAGAGGGGGAGAGGGAGGGGGAGAAGGAGGGAAGGAGAGAGAGAGAAAAAAGGAGGGAGAGGGAGAGAGACACAGGGAGAGAGGCAGAGGGAAGAAGGGTTGGAGGAGGAGAGAGGGGAGAGAGGGGAGAGACGGGGGAGGGGTGAGAGAGGGGGAGAGAAAAAGAAGGGGAGAGAGGGAGAGACGGAGGGATCCAGAATCTATCCAGCATTCCAGGAATAGCTGAAGAGCCTTTCGGTGTTTCTGGGGAAACGAAGGGGGTCGGTGGGCTGCTGACCTCACTTCTGCCAAACTGGCCCAGAGGGTGAAGCTATGGAGCAGGGATTTCTCCTGGGCCACTGGAAGATGGGTGGACTTCAACTCCCAGAATTCCCCAGCCGGTATGGACTCTGTGTGAAGTCCACCCTCTCTCCAGGTTTCTGGGGAAGTCAGACTTGGTCCATCTGCTGATCGCTCACATAGATCACCTCTGTCAGGCCTGTAACTCCTGCAATGGTGTGTGAGAAAGACCTTGAGAAACGGAAGGGAGAAACGCTGCCTAGGGGACAATCAGATAAGAGACAGCTTAGCCCTCAGCTGCATAATGGATGGAGAAAGAAAACCTCAGAAGGGACCCTCCCTCCCTAGTCTCTCAGGCTATAAAGGAGACAGCGGGAAATTTATACCTTCCGACTTGCAAGATTTTGTGGGTATCTTGCAATGGACATTTGAACTGTCCAGATCTCCTGATTTTCCCAGTGCTTGACATGGAGGAAGAAGGAAGAGGAGGAGGAGAACTATGGACTCCTTGGTGTTCTCTGAGTGTGTTGGTGGTTTTCTTGCAGCTGTTTCATGACCAAACTACGGAACATCATCAGTGCACTCATGATATTACTTAGTCGGGGGGTCATGAAATGTCCCCCTCCAAGCATCCCTCATTTCAACCCTCAGCTACAAATATTCTCCTTGATGGGTTATGAAGCTATTTTTAACCCACCCACTGGGGTGGGTTCGAAATTTTTTTACTACCGGTTCTGTGGGTGTGGCTTATTTTGTGGGCGTGGCTTGATGATCATGTGACAATTCTTTAGGATTTAGCAGAAGTACTGGTCTATCAGGCTTTTAACTGCTTGCAGAGCTGTACCGGTCTACTCATTTGTTTTTGGAGGCACCTGTCTACTCATTTGTTTTCTTTTAACACTGATCAGCTGTAGGGCGGCCCTTTGAAGTCCCACGGCAAGAGTTTAAATAGTTTTTTCTCCTCTAGCTGATCAGCTGGGACTCAGGAGGCAGCAATAGACATCATATCATCACTGCTACCGGCTCGGCGGAACCGGCCCAAACTGGGAGGAATCCGCCACTGCCACCCATTAACCATCTGCATTGCACCTCCCAGAGCAGTCCAATGAATGCCATGCGATGAAATTCACCAATCCCAAATTTTGGGGAAGTCATAGAAGGCGGGTGAGGGGCTGGAGAGAGAAGGGGCTGCTTCTACATGGGGATGCCCACGCATTCTTCCAACCTCTGGGGTTCAGAGTAGGCGAAGCAACCCCTCCCTGTTCCCCTTGCCCCACTGACTTTTTCAAAGTTTTCAAAGGCATCATGGTTCCAGACTCGATTTCATTGAGGGCCGTATCAGGGTATGTTTGACCTCGGGGAGGGGGGGGGGGGCTGGTGTGTGTGTGTAGCCAGCTTGACGTCACTCACTCCCGACCTCCGTTTTCAGCTGCGACAACCTCCTGCAACCCTCTGCCAGCAAAAACAGAGCTCCTGGGGCCCAGCCCTTCACTGTTTTCAGGGCGGCCTTGTGGGCCAGGCGCTCTTCCGATTTTATCGGAGTTTAGTTTAGTTTAGTTTAGTTTAGTTTAGTTTAGTTTAGTTTAGTTTAGTTTAGTTTAGTTTAGTTTAGTTTAGTTTAATTTATATTGGGCAATTCGGCAGTTTGAATCCCTAGTACAGGTCTCCTGCGTGAGAGGTGGTTGGACTAAATGATCTCCAAGGTCCCTTCCAGCTCTGTTACTGTTATAACTGTTACATTTTTTATTTTATTATTTTACTTTATATTTCATTTTATTTTATATTTTTAATTTTATATTATAGTTTATTTTAGTTTATTTTGTTTTAATTTATTTTATTTTACTTTACTATATTTTATAATATTTTCTATTCTATATTTTATTTTATTTTATTTTATTTTATTTTATTTTATTTTATTATTTTATTTATTTTATTTTATATTTTATTTTATTTTATTTTATTTTATTTTATTTTATTTTATTTTATTATTTTATTATTTTATTTTATTTTATTTTATTTTATTTTATTTTATTATTTTATTTTATTTTATTTTATTTTATTTTATTTTATTTTATTTTATTTTATTTTATTTTATTTTATTTTATTTTATTTTATTTTATTTTATTTTATTTTATTTTATTTTATTTTATTTTATTTTATTATTTTATTTTATTTTATTTTATTTTATTTTATTTTATTTTATTTTAGTTCTTCTTGTCTGCAGTTCTCTGCTCCTGTGGGGCTGTTTTGCTTTTCATGAAGTTGTGGGTGGTTTATTTGCTTCTGGGCCCTGCCGGAGTCTGGATCTCAGGTGGGGAATGAAAAGCCGATCCATCCATGCAGACCTCTCACTTTGTGAACGGACGGCTGAAAGTCTGCACAGGAGGCAGGTGGGGAGGGAAGGCCTGGGGCAGAAGGGTCCCCACTGCCACATTTTCTTGCTGACCTCCCCCTCCCCAATCTGCCCAAGCTCAGATGATGGGAGACTCTGCAGCCCCCCCCCCCACCCCAGGACATGTGTGAACAATTAGCTTGAAATGACGCCAGAGGAAAAACAGCTGGAATAATTTTATGGCTGCAAGTGAAGGTTCTAAGGGGCAAGTGAGATTTCGGCTGCTTGTTTAGCAATGCTGCTGCTTGTCCTGAGTTCCCTTTCTCTTGCTGGAAAAGGGGAGGGGAGGGAGAAAGAGATGAGAGGAAGGGAGGGAGGAAAGAAGGAAGGAAGGAAGGAAAGAAGGAAGGAGAGAAGGGAGGGAGGGAGGGATGGAAGGAAGGAAAGAGAATTGGAGGGTGGAAGGGAGGAAGGAGAGATGGGGGGAAGGAAGGAGATGGGAGGGATGGAAAGAAGGAGGGAGAGAGAATGGGAGGGAGGAAGGAAGGAAGGGAAAGGAAAGGAAGGAAAGAAAAGGAAAGAAATAGATGGGAAAGGGAACGGAAGGGAAGAAAAGGGAAGGGAAGGAGGAGACGAAGGAAAGAGGGAGAAAAGGAAAGGAAGTAAATAGATGAGGAAGGGAAGAAAACAGAAAAGGAAAGAAACTAGATGAAGGAGGGAAGGGAAAGAAAAAGAAAAAAGGAAAGGAAAGAAAGGAAAGGACATAGATGAAGAAGGGAAGGGAAAAGTAAAGAAAGGAAGGGAAGGGAAGAGAAAGAAGGAAGGAAGGAAGGAGAGGGAAAGGAAAGGACTGGGGAGCCCCCAGATAGGGGTGGAGCAGGGCCCCCAGGGGCTGGTCCCACGGAGATCAGCTTCCACTGCCGGGCTGCCTCCAGACCTGCCGCTGGCCTGGCTGACGGAGAGGGGCAGGTGGCCTCCTCGCCTTGCTCCTTTGGGGGGGGGGGGTCTTCCCCTCCGGTGTCCCCAGGAGGCCCCCCCCTTCCTGAGCAGAGTAGACTACAGCATTGGGGGTTCAGTGTTAGACAGAACAACGACAGAAGAAAAGGAGGAAGGGGTCCATCATAAGAGATGACTGCAAAACCAGCCTTATGACCACAATTGACACCCCCCCGCCCGAATTCCTGTTGCTAAGTAAAACGTTTGTTCAAATCAATTTTGGCCCATCTTACGATCTTTCCCGCCACAGTTGTTCACCGAACCGCCTGCAGTTGTTAATTTAATAACCCGGTTGTTAAGTGAACCTGGGAATTCCCCGTGGATTTTGCTTCCTGGAAGGTTGCAAAAGGGGATCCCGTGAGACCCTCACCCACCCCAGATGCTGAGGCCGTCGTAAATACGAGCCAATGGCCCCAAACTCCAGACTTTGACGATGTGACCGTAGGGAGGCTGCAATGGTCGCAGGTGTGAAAAACGATCGTTGGTCACTTGGCTTGAGTGCCGTTGTAACTCTGAACCGTCACTAAATGAAGGGTTGTAAATCAAGGATCATCGATACAATTCAATCATATGAAAGGGCTTTTGGGTTTCCACTGGCTGGGCAGAAAAAACCCCTCTGGGTCTCAAGCTTTGCCTCCTCTTCCTCTTATGGATGAATTGGGGGTGCTGAATCTTCGGGCCCATCACCAGGCGATGGGGAGTTCTAGTCCCACCTTAAGAACCAAAACAGGCTGGGTGGCTTTGGGCCCATCACCAGGAGTTTGTGAGTTCTAGTCCCACCTTAGGAAGGGAAGCCAGCTGGATGACTTTGGGCCAGTCCTTCTCTTTCAACCCAGCTGGGTGACTTTAGGCCAATCACCAGGAGATGGGGAGTTCTAGTCCCACCTTAGGAACGGAAGCCAGCTGGGTGACTTTGGGCCCGTCATCAGGAGTTTGTGAGTTCTACTGCTGCCTTAGGCATGAAAGCCAGCTGGGTGAGTTTGGGCCAGGGCTTCTCTCAATCCAATCCACCTTACAGAGTTGTGAGAAAAATAGGAGAAAGGAGGCGTGTTGGATATGTTCTCTACCTTGACTTACTGCATGTGCAAAAATAATAAAGGCGGGATGTTAATCAGTCAATCAATTAATCAAACAAACAAACAAACTTCCCAGCTGAGCTCCTTCTCCAGCCTTGGGGTTCCCTGTTTTACCACTTCTTCCTTTGGGGTGTCTCTTGAGAAGTCCTCCCTTGAACCTCAGGTGTTTGCATAGGGGCATTTTTGCCAGCGGTGTCTGCTCTCCTCCGTGACCCCTTTTAAGCAGACAAGTGGGGCGAAACCTCTGTTCGTAAATCAATCAAGGACGGAAAGAAGGTTTTGTGGGAAGAAGAGGTCGGCAACGCCAGGCCCATCCTCCACGGTCTGCGAGGCAGCTGTCCTGGGCTTTTAAAAAGCTATCGGCAGCCCCCTCCCCTCTTTGCCCTCCCTGAAAAGGCATAAAGCTGAAAGCAATTTAGGCTGGGATCCAGGAGCAGAGTGGATGGAGGTGGGGGGTGGGTGGGAGATGAGAATGAGATTCTGACTTCCAAATATTAGGATAATTCTACTTTCCGCTGCTACACCTTCGGCCTGTCCTTTGCAAGCCAAGATGGGAACTGGAAGCTGGCCTGTCCGGCTCTGGATCAGATGGAAGCCTCTTTCAAGCCTTTGGGTTCGAGATGGGACAGCCTTCCGATGCATTTTATCGGCTTTTAAAGTCACAAGTTTGGAAGGGGCCTTGGAGGTCTTCTAGCCCAACCCTCTGCTTAAGGAGGATACTTTATTTATTTATTTGTTTGTTTATTTGTTTGTTTTGATTTATAAACCACCCTTCTCCAACCGGACTCAGGGCGGTGAACAGCCAGGGTAAAACATGATATACAAAAATTAAAACAATTTTAAAAAATATTAAATGATTTTGGCCAGCAAATTAAAACAGTCCAATTTAAAATCAATTCCAATTAAAAACAGAGGATGGGATCAAGCCAGCCCGGCTAGGTGAAATAAGTGGGTTTTAAGGGCCCAATGAAAAGTCCGGAGGTCTGGGATCCTGCGTATCTCCAGGGGTAGGTCATTCCAGAGGGCGGGTGCCGCCACAGAGAAGGGTCTCCCCCTGGGGGTCACCAGCCGACATTGTCTGGCCGATGGCACTCTGAGGAGGCCCTCTCTGTGCGAGCGTACTGGCCGGTGGGAGGCTATTGGCGGCGGAAGGCGGTCTCGCAAATACCCAGGCCCTAAGCCATGGAGTGCTTTAAAGGTGGTCACCAACACCTTGGAGCGCACCCGGAAGACCACCAGGAGCCAGTGCAGCTCGCGCAGGAGAGGTGTCACATGGGAGCGTCCCCTCGCTCCCATAATCCCCTGCGCGGCTGCATTCTGGACCAGTTGGAGCCTCCGGGTGCACCCCAAGGGGAGCCCCATGTAGAGAGCATTGCAGTAGTCCAGGCGGGAAGTGACGAGAGCGTGAGTGACCGTGCGTAGGGAGTCCCGATCCAGAAAGGGACGCAACTGGTGTATCAGGCGAACCTGATAAAAAGCCCCCCTGGCCACGGCTGTCATGTGCTCTTCTAAAGACAGCCGTGCATCCAGGAGGATGCCCAAGTTGTGAGCCCTATCCGTGGGAGCCAATGTCTCGCCCCCAATAGTCAGCGATGGTACCAGCTGGCTATATCGGGACACTGGATGGTTGCATTCAGACACTTTCATTACTGGTGACCACATTTTCATTGAAATTCTTGTCTGTGATTAATATATTATTAATCAACCCAACCACCCAACCGCCTCCCAACCAGCACTTCACCTCCCAATGACTCCCCCATCTGATGTAATCTCCCCATTACAAGACCCCCCAGAAGACTCCCACGGATGGCTCACACCTGACCCAGCACAAAACCCTCACTTGACCTGCCCACCTAGATATCAGTGGTGAAATCCAATTTTTTTTACTACGTGCACGAAGCCGAGAACACCAGCCTGAAGATGACGAATGAGACTTCGTCGAAACGTCACCAAGACACTTCCAATTTTACGCGGGAGAAGACCCGAATAACCAAAGACCTACATATATATATATATGTGTGTGTGTGTGTGTATAGGAAGAGCCACTACCATGTTAATGGTCAGAAAAAAACAGGCCTTGAGTCCAGGCCAAGAAGGTAAGAAAATGTTTTCAGGCAGACCCCTCCCTAGCTGACCTCAAGATAAAGCACATTCAGTTTTGCTCCTTTGCTCTGGTTCTTCCAATAAAAGTAGGGTTTTTTTGGCATGGGTTTCTCAGTCTTGTCTCCCTCGCAGGGCTGGCAGGAAGCCGAGGGCATTTTGAGTGCAACCCGGTCTCCTCCAGACCCCCAGACCGTGCACACCAAATTTTCTGCAGCCTTGTGTCCTCTGTGAAATACCGAGAAGGCAGGATCCGTTCTTTCCACAAGGAAAACTCATGAGAGCACCAGAGAGAGGTACAGAGAGAGGGAGAGAAAAGGAGGGAAAGAGAGACAAAGAGTGAAAGACAGAGGAGAGAGAGAAAACAGAAAAAAGAAGGAAAAAGGGAGGGAGAGGGGGAAGAGAGAGACATAAAGAGAAAGGGAGCGACAGAGACAGAGAGGAGAGAGAGAGAGTGAAAGAAAACATAATGAAAGGGAGGGAGAGAGAGAGACAGAGAGACAAAGAGTGAAAGAGAGAGGAGAGAGAGAGAAAACAGAAAAAAGAAAGAAAAGGGAGGGAGGGAGGAAGAGAGAGATAAAGAGAAAGGGAGAGAGATAGAAAGAGAAAGAGAGAAAAGAGAGTGAAAGAATAAAGAAAGGGAGAGAGAGAGACATGGAGAGAAAGAGAGTAAAAGAGAGAGTGAAAGAAAGAAAGGGAGAGAGAGAGACATGGAGAGAAAGAGTGAAAGAGAGAGAGGAGAGAGAAAGAAAAAAGAAATAGGGAGGTAGGGAGGTAGGGAGGAGAGAAAGAGAGAAGAGAGAGAGAAAGAAAGATGGTGAAAAAGAGAAAGGACAGAAAGAAAGAAAAAGAAAAGGAGGGTGAGAAAGAGAGAGACAGGGAGAAAGAGAGAGAGAGAAAAACAGAGAGAGAGACACAGGAAAGAGAGACAGACAGAGAGAGAAAGAAAGAGAGAGAGAGAGAGAGAGAGAAAAAAGACAGAGACAGAAAGAAAAAGAGACAGAAAGAAAGAGAGAGAGAAAGAGAGAGAGACAGAGACAGAAAGGGAGAGAGAGAGAGAGAGAGAGTCCCTTTCACACTGCCAAGAGTTCAATTAATTGGGGATTATGTTCTATTTAACAAGACAGGGTAAATATTTAAAGTAGATTTGTGAGCGCTGAGGTCGCAAGATCTAAGCAAGAGCCCCCTTGGGGATCGGGTTATGGCAGGCAGGCTCCAGATGGAAAGGATCACAGCTCCTCCGCGGGAATGGAGCCCGGCCAAGAAGCGTCCTGTGACTGTCCCTTCGGTGTGACAGCGTCAACCACAACACAGGCCTCCAGAAGAGCATCCAACAAGCGAATCAAACTCCCAGCTTTCATCCTGATAATTCAATTCCGCCTCCGAAGGAAACGTCACTGCAAGCAGGTGGCTTGGCTGGGAGCAAGGGCCTACGTCTCCATGGGGCAAGGGAGGGAGAACTGGAAGCTGGACACCCACAGAAGGCTGTCACTCTGGCAGGAGGAGGAGGAGGAGGAGGAAGAGAAGAAGAAGAAGAAGATGAAGATGAAGAAGAAGAAGAAGAAGAAAAGGAGGAGGAGGTGGAGGAAAGATGGAGAAGCATCAGAGGCGGGGAGAGAAGCAGAAGGAACAGGAGGAGGAGGAGGAGGAAGAGAAGAAGAAGAAGAAGAAGAAGAAGAGGAGGAGGAGGAGGAGGAGGAGGAGGAGGAGGAGGAGGAGGAGGAGGAAAGATGGAGAAGCATCAGAGGCGGAGAGAGAAACAGAAGGAACAGGAAGAGGAGGAGGAGGAAAAGAAGAAGAAGAAGGAGGAGGAGAAGGAGGAGGAGGAGGAGGAGGAGGAGAGGAAAGATGGAGAAGCATCAGAGGCGGAGAGAGAAGCAGAAGGAACAGGAAGAGGAGGAGGAGGAGGAGAAGAAGGAGGAGGAGGAGGAGGAGGAGGAGAAGAAGAAGAAGAAGAAGAAGAAGAAGAAGAAGAAGAAGAAGAAGAAGAAGAAGAAAGATGGAGAAGGATCAGAGGCAGAGGGAAAAAGCAGAAGGAATAGGAGGAGGAAGACAAAATAGAGAAGGAAGGATCAGAGGGAGAAGGAGAAGGGTGGAAAGAAAGAAGGAGAAGGAAGAGAATGAGAATGAGAAGTATGAAAAGGATCAGAGGGAGAAGGAGAAGAAGAAGAAGGGTGGGGAGAGAAGAAGGAGGACAAGGGAGAAGGTGGAAAAGAAGGGGAGAAGTAGGAAAAGGAGAAGAATCAGAGAGGGGGGGAGGAGGAGGAGAAAGATGAAGTTGAGAAGGAAGGATCAGAGGGAGAAGGAGAAGAATGGGGGAAGAAAGAGGAGAGAAGAAAAAGGAGGACGGGGTGGAAGGATGAGAAGTAGCAAAAGGAGAAGAAGGTGTTAGAGAAGGATGGAAGAGAGAAGGAGGAGGAGGAGAAGGTCGAGAGGATGTCCACCCATCTTAAAGTTGCTAACACAACTCTAGAAGATCAGGGCGGCAACCTACACAAAGAATGTATTGCTGAGGGTCTCCAGCCCTGCCAATCTCCCTGGTGGCAGAAGACCAGAGGCACCTTCACCCTTCTCTCCACACCCCTCAATTTATGGTCCAGCCCCTCCTTCCTTCCTTCCTTCCTTCCTTCCTTCCTTCCTTCCTTCCTTCCTTCCTTCCTTCCTTCCTTCCTTCCTCTTAATCTGTTGCTACAGAAACTGTTTTGTCTCGATATAACCACATGTTGGAGTACTCATTTCTAAAGATCTAAGTCCCCGAGCCCACTGTAACAACATTGCCCAAAAGGCATGAAGAGTTGTTAACCTAATCTTGCGTAGCTTCTACTCTAGTAATGTTGTACTACTAAGTAGAGCATGCAAAACATTTGCTAGACCAATTCTTGAATACAACTCATCTGTCTGGAACCCGCACTGCATATCGGACATAAATGCAATCGAGAGAGTCCAGAGATATTTTACGAGAAGAGTCCTCCATTCCTCTAACTGTAATAAAATACCTGATGCCACCAGACTCCAAATTTTGGGCTTAAGACAACTTAGAACTACGCCAACTTCAGTCTGACTTAAGCATAATACATAAAATTATCTGCCACAATGTCTTTCCTGTCAATGATTACTTCAGCTTCAACCACAACAATACACGAGCAAATAATAGATACAAACTCAAGGTAAACGGTTCCAAACTCGATTGCAGAAAATATGACTTCAGTTACATAGTTGTCAATGCCTGGAATGCACTCCCTGACTCTGTAGTTTCTTCCCCAAACCCCCCAAACTTTAACCTTAAACTGTCTACTGTTGACCTCACCCCATTCCTAAGAGGTCTGTAAGGGGCATGCATAAGTGCACCTGCGTGTTTACCGTACCTGTCCTAAAATTCCTTTGTACTGACTCTTTTCATGTATTCAAATTATGTTTATACTGTTACCTCTTATCTTATAAACTGTATATTTGACAAATAAACTTATGACTTACGTTGGACATATGCTCCCCCATCACGACAGCCCTCCACCAAAGACTTCCACGCCCTTCCTTTCAGCCAAAGTCTGGATCCTTTAAAAGGGAACCTGGAGATCATTTAGTCTCACCCCCTCCCCTTCTCCACTTTTTTTTTTTGTTTCATGTTGGGTCTCCTAGGAAAGAAGCCCAGGAAATCCATCAGAGGGCAAGGAAATCTCAGGAAAGACTTGGGGGTGGGGGTGGGAGAAGAAAAACAGCAGCCAGAGTCTTTGGAAATCGGAGGTCAAAGACTTTGGAATTCTGCAGGGATTTGACATGAAAAGGCCAGATAAGTAAAGAGATTGAAGTTGAAACACACTTTGGCAAAGTTACCGTTAGATGCGAAGAATCCTTTTTCAAGGGCTTTGAGGGATTAAGACAAACCCTCTGGGAACTGGCTTTGAATTCGGGGCAGCTGAAATTTGGGGTGGCCTGGATGGAAATGGAGACCCTTAGGTATTCATCTCTACACCTACTGTCAGCGAGAGAGAAGGAAGGCAGGGAGGCTGGCACAACTTCCAGCTCCTGGGATTCCCTTAAGAAAGGCCTGGCGTCCCCTTCCTGCCCCCTCCCTCTAAAGAAGGCAGCCACTGATGTCAATGCAATGGTCTCTCTGTCTGTCTGTATTTGTCTCTGTCTATCCTATCTATCATCCATCTATCTATCTATCTATCTATCTATCTATCTATCTATCTATCTATCTATCCATCCATCCATCCCTCTCTCTCATCTTCTTATCCTACCTATCATCCACCTGTCTGTCTCTGCCTGTCTGCCTGTCTCTCTACTTACCTACCATCTGCCTGTCATCTCTCTCTCCCTCCCTATCTCATCTTCCTATCATCTATCTACCTATTATGTCTCTATCATCTATCTCATCTTCTTATCCTACCTATCATCCACCTGTCTCTGTCTCTCTCTCTGTCTGTATCTATCATCTTCCTATGCTACCTATCATCCATCTGTCTAGCTGTCTGTCTGTCTGTCTATTATCTATCTATCTATCTATCTATCTATCTATCTATCTATCATCTATCCATCCATCCATCTATCCATCTATCCATCTATCCATCTATCCATCTATCTTCACCTTCCTATTTATCTACCTAGATCCGAAAGATCAGCAGGTTGGCAGTTGGAATCCCTAGTCTCTTGTGTGAGCAGGGTAGAATGGACTAGATGACCTCCAAGGTCCCTTCCAACTCTGTTAGTTATCTACCTATTATCTACTTACCTGTCAGCCTGTGTCTGTCTATTTGTCCCTCCCTCCCTCCCTCCCTCCCTCCCTCTTTGTGTGTATGGGAACATGCACATCTGGGTGGCAAGGACTCGGGGAGGGGGGAAGGGGGGGGGAACTGGGAATTTCTCCCAGCATCAAAGGAGCCATAACAAAAACCAAGGAAACGGCAAAGGTTTCTGGCCAAATCCAGTAGCTGCAAAGCAAACTGCTTAACACAAAGCAGGCCCCAAAAAGAAAACAAAGATTAGAGATCACAACGAGAGATGGGGGAGGGAGGGGGAGGCTCCACAAGGTTTGCCTCTTGTGTGTGTCTGTGTGTGTCAGATTCCTTTTTCTCAAGTGAGCTGGTTTCTCTAGTCCAGCGGTCACCAACTGGTGGTCCGTGGACCACTGGTGGTCCATGAGAATATTCTGGTGGCCCGCAGAAAAATTATTTGCATTTTTTATATTGCCCTAAATCTGGGGTCCTCAGACTACGGCCCCTGGAATGGATACATGCAATGAGCGTTTGTGTTGCTGCAGAGAGTCTCCTCCTTTGGGGTCTTTTTGTGGGGGTCAGAGGGGGCCAGAAATTCCAACTTGGGGGCTGCTTCAGCCTCCTGGTGTGGGGCTTCGGGCGAAGGCTGGAGGGAAGTGCCACTGGAGGTGAAGAGCCGGAGGGCCTCGTTCCAGTGGGACTGCCTCATGGCCTGGAACTGGCTGACCATCTCAGCCCGCTGAGCCTCCAGGCGCCAGTACCTGGCCTTGCACTCCTGCAGGTCTTCCCTCTGCTTGGAAAGCCTATGCTCCTAGTCCTCATTGAGGTGCTTCTGCTGAGCCTCCTTCTCGGTCAGATCCAATTTGAACTGAGCTGTTTTGCCAACTCTTTCTCGTGGCGGCTGCTTAGCTCCAACAACTGCTTCCTCTTGGGGCCCTAAGCAGCCTGGATGGACAGGCGAGGAGGGGCTGGGAGGGGAGGGGTGAGTAGAAGCCAGCGAGGTGCCCCTCGATGCGAGTGACATCGAATTGGCCACGCCCACCCAGTCACATGACCACCTAGCCACGCCTACCCAGCCGGTCATTAGGCAGATCGTCTAATGACTGGCTTAATTTCCGCGGGATTTAAAATTATGAAGTTAGTGGTTCTTGAGGTCCGAAAGGTTGGGGACCCCTGATCTAGAAGACGGGAACTTTCACTCAAGGCCAGTTTGGTCCACTCAGAAAACCAGCTGGATCGGGGATCCAGCAGGAATGCTTGCCGCGTCTTGGATGCCCAATGTGGTGCTCACGGGCGCCAAAGGTTCCAGCAGAGTCTGTCACCCACTCACCCTCAATTTTTCTATTATCCTTTTTTTGTTTCTTTAAATTACTCTTTTGAAAAACAACATCATGTCTTGGAAACTAGTTTCAGCAGATTAGAAGGCCAGCCGGCAACATGAACTTTACTTGTGTTTTAATTGCGTACGCCGTGCCACGTTGTGCTTTCATAACCTTGTTGTAGGGCAGCTTGTTTTAATTGTCCCACCAACTGTTCTTTTGCAGATGTTTTCTTGTTCCTGCTTTCGGGGACTTCTAAAGAAAGAGCGCTTATAAACACGGGACAGTAAACAAATTCATGACAAAACAGATTTCCAAGAAGTTCCAGCGAAGCTTCGGACTTGGAGAGGAGCCACTGAAGACAGGCAGAAAATAAACCCGGTGGCTGGACAGGATCCTGGAAGCTAAAAGAACACTCTCTGTGGCCTTTGGCCAAGTGGGCGTGGAGCAACAGACCACACCCACCCCACCAGCCATTTTGTGAGAGCACCTGGAGCCTGTTCTCGGCATCCAAAACGATGGAAACTCCTTCGATCCTGGAGTGGTATTGGGGAACTTGGGACTGAAATGGGACTGTTTGTGGAAGAAACGGACCTCCCTTCCCTGGAAAGTTTGAGGGTCCGAGGAGAGGAAATCATTCCCAAATCAGGCGTGTTTGTTTCCGGATGGAGCAGGATTTGGCCAGGCTTCACCTGAAAGGTTCAAGTCAGGTTTTCTCAGGGGACTCCTGCCCTTCCTGCTTAGGGAAATAGGAAAGGGGATTTGAGGGTTTTATGAGAAGAGCCCACAAAGAGGAGCTGGCTGGGTTTGCTCCTCCTCTTCCTCTCTTCCATCCTCCTCCTCCTCCCCTCCTGCCTCTGGTACTCATCTACCTCCCTCCCCTCCTCTTCTTCCTTTCCTGGTCACCCCTCCTCTATTTCTTTCTCCTCCTTTCCTTCCCATCCTCCTCCTCTCTTCCATCTTCCTTCTCCTCTTCCTCCCCTCCCCCTTTCCTCCTTCCCTTCCCATCCTCCTGCTCCTCCCTCCCTTTCTCCCCTCTCCTGCTCCTCTTCTACTCCCTCCACTCCTCCCTCCCTCCCTCCTGCTCCTCCCTCCCCTCCTTCCCCTCCTGCTCCTCCTCCTCTCCTCCTTCCCATCCTCCTGCTCCTCTACTCACTCCATCCTCCCTCCCATCCTCCTGTCCCTTTCTCCCCTCCTTCTCCCTCCCTCCTATTCTCCTCCTCTCTCTCTGCTCCTCCCTTCCTCCTCATCCTCATCCTTAAGAGTCTGGATGCAGGTTTGGATCAGGGACTCGTGCAGAGAAGCCACCAGCCCCCTCCTTCAGCGGGCAGCCTACCTTCCCTTCCCTTCCCCTCCCCTCCCGGCATCTAGGCACGGAGTGGGGGTGCGGGTGGGGTGGGGGGGCGGCAGAGGGATTCCCGGCTTTTCCTGCCTCCAGAGATGGAGCAGGGCTGTTATTCCCGCGAAGCAGCCTCGGGGATCTTCAGGGATCTCTCTGCACTAAAAGAAGCTCTCTCTCTCCCCCCACCCCGGACCTTCCCCACTATAGATGCCTGGAGGCAGGATGGCCCCGGGGTTCTTCCCGCAGGCTTTGGAAAAAAAAAAAATCCGGATCAATCGATCCGGTTTCAATCGCTGCTTTCAGCGCAGCCGGAGAGATCTAGTCGCTGCCGCTGTTTCTCCCTAATATCTTTCAAGTGGGCAGCAAACGCCCCTTCCCCATCTGGAAGCCCCGTCTCCGAGGAAGGATCAGCTGGAAAGGCTTAAGGTCCAACATCTGCCTGGGGGGTGGAGGGCGGGGGAGAGGCTCGGCCAAGAGGGGCGGATGGGGTCACCCTTCTGGAATGAGGAGATGAGTCAACCCGCAGGAGCCATCTGCAAAATCCGAGGTCTAGAGAGGAATCCAGCAAACACTCCTGGCAAATTCATTTCAGCTTCCCACCAGGAGTTCTGGGTGCTTCCACCTTGCAGGTTTTGCAAAAGAGATTACACAGCCCTTTGTCTGAGCAGGGGGTTGGACTAGAGGACCTCCGAAGACCCTTTCCGCTGTGAGAGGGGCCTTGGAGTCCTGGGGAACCGTCCCTTCAACACGAGCCAGCCGTGGGCGGCGGCAGCCGCCCAAAAAGCCAAGACGATCCTGGGTTGCATAAACAGAGGCATGGAATCAAAATGGTGTGAAGTCTTAGTGCCGCTTTATAAAGCCTTCGTAAGGCCACAGCTGGAATACGGCATCCAGTTTTGGTCACCAATTTACAGAAAAGATGTTGAGACTTTGGGAAAAGTGCAGAGAAGGGCAACTAAGATGATGAAAGGCCTGGAGACTAAAATATGAAGAACGGTTGCAGGATTTGGCTTTGGCCAGTCTAGAGAAAAGAAGGACGAGGGGGGACAGGATAGCAGTCTTCCAATATTTGAGGGGCTGCCCCAAAGAGGAGGGGGTCAAACTATTCTCCAAAGCCCCTGAAGGCAGGAGAAGAAGCAATGGACAGATATAAATCCAGGAGAGAAGCAACCTGGAATGAAGGAGAAACCTCCTAACTGTGAGGACAATCAACCAGTGGAACTGCTTGCCACCAGACATTGTGGGTGCTCTATCACTGGAGGATTTTAAGAAGAGACTGGACAACCATCTGTCTAGAATGGGTATAGGGCCGTGATGGCGAACAGGTGGCACACGGAACCGTATCTGTGGGCACACGAGCCTTGCCCTAGTTCAGTTCCAGCACGCATGCATGGCCAGCCACCTGATTTTCGGCCCTTCTGGGCCCACCGGAAATCAGGAAATGGGCTGTTTCCAGCCTCAGGGGGACAGTGGGGCAGTGAGGAAGGCAGTTTTCGCCCTCCCCAGGCTCCTAGAAAGCCTCTGGAGCCTGGGGAGGGCGAAAAATGGGCCTTCTGGGCCCACTGGAAGTCGGGAAATGGGCTGTTTCTGGCCTCTGGAGGATCTCTGGGGAGGTGGGGAAGCAGTGTTCACCCTCCCCAGGCTCCAAGAAAGCCTCTGGAGTCTAGGGAGGGCAACCTTCAAGGGTCTATTTTGATTGATTGGTTTTTATTCTGTTGAAAGACTCAGGTTTAATGGGGAAGGGGACACCCCCTCCCACCCACCCACCCACCCTGGCAGCAAATCCCTTGGCTTCCTTTGTCCCAAACAGCTTGAGAAAGGAAAACGTGCAGAAGCATTTCAATGCAGCTTGCTGATGCGAAATTAAGCTGCACAATTGACTTAACAGCCCTATGATTTCCTTAACGACCGTCACAAAACAGGGCATAAAATTCCTTGTGTTCACATGATGCTTCCACTGAGCGATAGGAAGCCCAGTCCCAATTTTGGTTGTTAAGTCGAGGACTGCCTGTATTAAGGTTGCAATTTGATCCCTGATCCTTGGGGTGGGGGATAACCGAGTGGGTTTACAGTTCAGCAGGGGGCACTGTAAACCTTGGAGCCTCCCTCCCCCCCCCCTGCTTCTTTCTAAGAACTCTGGCTGCATTCACACAACTTTCCAGATTTTGCAAACACGGAGCTGGCTGGGTGGCGCGGTGGCCCAGAGGTGGAGCTCTCGCCTCACAATCAGGAGGCTGTGAGTTCAATCCTAGGTAGAGGCAGATATTTCTCTCTCTGGGCTTACTGAGAATATATCTGCAAAACTCCGCATTGGCGACAGGAAGGGCATCCGGCCAGTAAGCACTCGGCTCCATTCAGTTGCCCAGACTCCACCCCACAAGGGATTATGGGGTCATTAAAAGAAGATGAGCTGGCTGGGCAACCCAGAGGAACGTTGAGCCAGGTGTGAAGCCACATAAGGTGTCTACACAATTGCACAATGTGGTTGCGACATCTCCGTCACCCATGGCTAGTGTTGTGGTCCGCCAGCAGCCTGTGGAGCTGATAGCAGAGTCAGACAGTGAGGAGGCTGAGGAGGAACATGGGCCTGTCCTGGAGTCTGGGAAAGGCTTGGACGAGGGCTCTGCGTCGGAGGCAGAGATGCAGAGGCAGAGATGCGGACTCCGGAGCCTCCAGAGTCGGACATCAGTGAGGCAGAGGAATAGGGGGAGCCTGTTCCTAGTGTGCTCATGCGCAGAGCTGCCAAACAGTTAAAACAAAAGGGACGACTCAGGAGTAAGGCTTGGAGATGGTTGGCCCCTCTTCCGTAAGACATAAAGAAAGCCTGGTAGCTCAGCAGACTAAAAGCATTGTGATTAACATCAGCTGTCTGCAATTACTGTAAGTTCGAATCTCACCAGGCTCAAGGTTGACTCAGCCTTCCATCATTTCTAAGGTAGGGAAATTGAGGACCCAGTTTGTGGGGGCAATAAGCTGACTTTGTATAAAATATACAAAAGTATGAAGGCTATTGCTTCACGCATTGTAAGCCGCCCTGAGTCTCCGGAGAAGGGCGGCATATAAATCAAAAAAAAAAAAAAAAAAAAGAGCAAAGCCACATGGGCCTTTGCAGGAAGCAACATTGTGGATGGTGACGGTTTGTACTTTGAAGCTCTGTTTTTGACTCTGTGTTTCCGTGTGGCCTGGCCAAGATGATTGCCAATTAGGTCTTTGGCAGCGTGTCAAAGAAGATAAAGGTGGGTGTTTACCAGCCTTATCCAAAGGACTGTGGCAGACTTCTGTTGGACTATTTATAAACTCTGGGTGATTCAGCATGTGCTGCGAATGAAAGGAATTCACAGCCGTTAAAATAAAAAAAAGAGGGGGTTTTGGGACTAATTGTGGGCTCTTTACTATATCAGGAAGCCTCGATCAGAACTGCTAAGCTGGGTTTAGGGGTTCAGGAGCCACAGCTTTCAAACCCCCGTTTATTACTACACTGGGCTGGAAAGTTATGCAAGCAGTTATTCCTGTGATCGGCTGCCAGCTGTTGGTTTTTGCAGCAGAAGATTAACTCGGCGTTTAATTAACGAATTGCCTCTCTGGGACTCCTCCCACAATAAAAACAAACCAGGAAATTTGAATCCAGTTCTAACTACTCAAAGCGGTTCTTTCTATCTACCCTACCTAGAAACAGAAATTCCACGGAAGAGCCAGGGGTTTTCCCACCGGCTTTTTCTCACTTCCCTTTCTGCTAAGGGTAACCTGGAGGGTGGAGACAGCTGATCCCTCTACAAACTGAGGCCCAGTCCGTGGAGCCTGCATTGGGAGGAGCAGTCTATCTCTCAACATTTACCTGCTTCCCTTGAACTCCTAAAGGAGAGGGATGTTTTACTTGCGGGAGAAAGAGGCTGGCATCTCAAGGATTTATGCCAGAGGGCATCTGGGCATGTGCAGAGAGCCTGGCCTTACACGTCTGTTGCCCCCTGCCCCCCTTCACTGGCCTGTTTCACCCTTCACTCTCCACCTTTGCCTGGGGAGGAGTGGGGGTGGAGGCCCCATCAGCAAGTTGGAATCTGTTTTAAGGTAGATGAGTCAAGGGCAGGTGGCAACTGCAAAGGGTCTCTGGAGGACAGGAGCCAACCAGGGTCTGTAAAAGCCAGGGTGGCAAAAGAGAAGGAGAGGAAGAACGAAGAAAGGAGGAAGAGATAGAGGAAGGAAGGAAGAGGAGGGGAGGAGAAGAGGAAAAGTTGTGGAAAAATAAATAAATATAAATATAAATAAATAAATAAATAAATAAAATAAATAAAAATAAAGGAGGGTAAATGGTAAAAGAGCAGCCCCGAACAACTAAAAATGAAAGTTAAAAGATAAGATGAATGGGAAATGATGGATAAAAGATTGCTTAGCCTGATTCCTGTTAAATATTTTAATATTTTTAGAATTCACCATCTATTTTAAATTAATCTGTTTTAATTATTGGCTAATTTATATTTGTTCTTTTTACTGAAATTTTAACTTTTGTGTATTCGTTTTTATTTGGCTGTTCATCGCCCTGAGTCCGCAAGGAGAAGGGCGGTATATAAATCTAAATAAAGTAAAGTAAAGTAAAGTAAAGTACATTTAAGTATGTTTATGAGAAATAAAAATAAAAACTTTTTTTGGGGGGGGGGGAAAAAGAATGCAGCATTGCAGGCTAACTCACTGCTCACTTCCAGCAGTTCCACCCCGACCTGCTCTAGGTTAACTCTTCCTTCCATCCTTCTGAGGTGGGTAAAATGAGGACTCCAATTGTCGCGGGCAAGAGGTTGACTCTCTAAACCACTTAGTAAAAGGAGGACCCAAACTGAAGTCTTAGTACCGCATTATAAATCCTTAGTAAGGCCACAGCTGGAATCCGGCATCCAGTTTTGGTCACCATATTACAAAAAAGATATTGAGACTTTGGAAAAAGTGCAGAGAAGAGAAACTAAGATGATTAAAGGCCTGGAGGCTAAAATATATAGAGAAGGGTTGCAGGAATTGGGTATGTCTAGTTTAATGAAAAGAAGGACCAGGGGGGACATGCTAGCAGTTTTCCAGTATTTCAGGGGCTGCCACAAAGAGGAGGGTTTTTTTTTTCAAGCTTTCTTCCAAAGCACCCGAGGAAGGAGAAGGCACAATGGGTTGAAATGAATCAACGAGAATTAAGAAGAAACTTCCTAACAGTGAGAACAATCAGGGGAACAGCTGGCCACCAGATGTTGTAGGTGCTTCATCACTGGAGGTCTTTAAGAAGAGACTGGACAGCCACCTGTCTGAAATGGTAGAGGGTCTCCTGCTTGGGCAAGGGGTTTGACTAGAAGACCTCCAGGGTCCCTTCCGGCTGTATTCTGTTTCTGATTCTGATTTTGATTTCTGAGTTCGATCCTGACCGGCTCAAGTTTGACTCAGCCTTCCATCCTTCCAAAGTCATCAAAATGAGGATCCAGATTGTCAACCGTTTAGAGAGGCCTATGAAGCCGTATATAAGTCAGGGGTCTGCAACCTTCAACACTCAAAGAGCCATTTGGACCCGTTTCCCACAGAAAAGAAAACACCAGGAGCCACAAAACCCTTCCCGTACCTGACTATTTCTTGAGCAGCCACAAAACTAGCACATGTAGTTGAATTAAACATTTTGTTTTCTTCTGAAACTTTTCTTTTCTTGGATTTATCCATGGTTGGCTTACCGGGGATTGGAAAAGCTCAGTTAATGGTGTGCCGGTGGTTGTGATGCATATTTTGAGTGACGGAGCTGCAGCAGAGGGGTGAAAGAGCCACATGCGGCTCCAGAGCCTCAGGTTGCTGACTCCTGGTCTAAGTATTTAGTGCTACTGCTATAAGGCGGGGCTAAAAGTTCTTAATAATAATACCCCGGGATCTTTCGCACACACCCAGCTGAGCTCTGGCACCACCAATGCAAAGCCCTTGGCTCACACCTGGCGTGCGCAAAGTTGAAAGTCCAGTTTTGTGGGTGATTCGGGAGGCCTGCGTTCGAAGCTTCCCGATTAGAAGGCCAGAGTCACGCAGCAGCCATAAAAGACGGCATGAACTGACTCGGAAAAGGGTGTTGGTGGCAATGGTGTGTGTACCACCCTCCTGCCTATCCACACCCACCGGTCCATCCCAATCGCTGGCTTCGGCTCTTTAATAAAATGTTTATTTATTTTTTTCCCAGGAAACAAGGCAAGTCCTGGAAGAGAGTGCAAAAAATTCCGGCCCTCCCCAAACACATTAGCTGCCGTTCTTGATGCTGGACGCAGGCTGGCATCTCCTGCGCCTATATATTGATTTATTAGTCATCTTCATGCGGCCGCCCACCTCACAGGTAAGGGATATGTACAGCAAAGTTAAAAACCATATATATCCTCATCAAAGATTAATTTAGCATTATAACCCAGGACAAGAGCTGAAGGTGTCCAGTTTGCTCCAGACAACACACAGGCCGGTAAGCAAATTGGGAGAAGTCCGCTGCCCACCCCCCCCATTATTCTCACTGATTTAGGTCCCCTCCCCTTTCCCTTCTTGCAAATCACTTCTGTGCACATCCCAGGGGCCAGGTTTTCAATGCAACGTGAACATATATTGCAACTGCAAAGAAGAGCAACGAAGAGGATTAAGGGGCCGGAGACAAAAACCTAGGAAGAACAGTTGTAGGATTTGGGTTTGGCCAGTCCAGAGAAAAGAAAAATTGTGTGTGTGTGTGTGTGTGGACATGATAGCAATCTTTCAAGTATTTGAGAGGTTGCCCCAAAGAAGAGGTTGGGTCAGTATATTTTCCAAAGCCCCAAAAGGCAGGAAAACAGATGGAAACTCACCAAGGAGAGAAGCAACTGGGAACTAAGGAGAAAATTCCAGAGGGTGAGAACTATTAACCAGTGGAATGACTTGCCACCAGAGGTTGTGGGTGCTCCCATCACTGGAGGTTTCGAAGAAGAGCCTGGACAGTCACATGTGTGAAATGCTATAAGGTCTCCTGCCTAAGCAGGGGTTCGACTAGATGACCTCCAAGGTTCCTTCCAACTCTGTTGTTCTGTTCCTCTGCATTGCCAGGATACATTTAGAAGGCACAGCACCCCCCTCTTTATCATCCGTCCCCGCCCTTCCCCCCCAAGCCGCCTCTCCAAAGCACACATTTGGGGGGGGGGAGGAATGGGGTGGGGGAGCTTTCTCCTGCCCAGCCTCCAATCCCTGGAACTGCTCCGGCTGCACTGCCCCCTCCCCTCCCCACCCGAGAGGGGAAGAGCCCTGAGATGTAGCCGAATCAGAGAAGGCGTTCCTCTACAGGAGTACGGGGCGGAGGGGACTCCAGAGGTCATCTAGCCGAGCCGCGGCTCAGCCCGGCCGAACTGAGACTAGTTCGCTCTTGCCGGATGGGTGGGATTGGGGAGAGGTGGGTGAGTGGGTTTCAGGCTGCGACTCCCCGGGGAGTCTTCCTAACTTTCCCGGCGAATCGGATCACGAGCCCCCCTCGAGGGGGCTGCGAAGGGCCGAGATGGAGCCTAGTGGGGGGGGGAAGGGGCGTCCCGGGACCCCCCCCAACCCTCCTCGCAGGGCGCTTCCCGGAGCCTCCGCTCGGGCGAAACCCGACACCCGCAGCCCAGCGGTGGGACGGAGGAGGGACCTTCAAACCCCTCGGTTTGCAGCATCTCGGCTGGCAGCGGACCCTGCCCCGCGGCTCCCGACGCCGCCTGCAGGGCGCAGAGCCCGGATCGCGCAGGACCTTCCTCCGCCTCGCTCTTTTTCCAAGAGAAAAGCGGGCAAGGGGCAAAGCCCGCCGGGGGTTGGGGTGGGGGGCTTTGGCCGGGGCTGGAGCGGCGGAGAGCCAGCTTGGAGATTTCCCCCCTCCCCCCTCTCCTCATTTATCGCCTGGCCGGCGGCTGAAAGGAGAAGCCCACCCCAAGGAGAAGATGCCCGGGCTCCGAGGCGCTTTGGATCCCGCGCGGCGACGGCGGAGGCGACGGCGGCTGAGCGCCGGGATCGGGTCCCCCGGGGGGGACATCTAAAGGCGACCCGCCCGCCCGCCGAGCCATGACGCCCCCCTCCTGGGCGTGAGCCTGCCTGGCGCGCCTGGCGGGAAGCGATCCTAAGCGCTCGGGGTCCGCCCGGGCGGAGGTGCGCGCCTCGGAGCAGCTGCCGCCGGTGGGAGAAGGTAAGGGCGTGATCTTGCTCCGGCTCGGGGGAAGCAAGCAAGTAAGCGGGCGGAGGTCGTGGCCGATCCGCTGCTCTGGGAGTGAGACCCCCGCCGCCACCCGGCACATTTGCCCGGTGGTCCAAATTGGGCGGAAAAGAATCGAGGGGGGAGGGGGGTTTGCACACACACAGAGAAGAAGAAGATTCTGCGCAACGCCCCCTCCCCAAAAGGCATTTCCAGGAGGCTGTGGCTGCGTTCACACGAGATGCAGGTTGCAGGTCCTTTCCCAAACGAGGGTTGATTGTCAGGTCCGACTTGCCTTGTGGATGGATCGCGATGGATGTGGGGCCGAGCCAGGAATAAGGGTTGGGAGTTGGGGGGGGGCTGTTCGTCCCTCCGACCTGGCTCTGGTGGGTGGGGTCCTCTCGGGGTCCTCCCGGGACAGATGACCAAAGGGTTCCGAGACGTGGGGAAGGGGCTGCGCCTCCCGCTCCCGGCTGCCCGCTTCCACGCGCGCCCCTCTTTTCTCCCCGTCCCAAAGAGTTTTTCCAAACTCTGACCTTGGCATTTCCTCCCACTCGCCTTTTCCTTTCCTTTCCTAGAAAATGGGGCGGGGGGCGACGGGGGTTTCTGGGTGGGAAAGACAGAACCGGCACAGCCGCTTTGGATCTGGGGGTGGGGTGGGGGTGGGATCTCCTTCGGAGAAAAGGGGGAGCGATCGCTCTTGGATCTCCGGGGTTCTCTGCTGGCCAGACGTGGCTGGGAAATCTGTTCCAGCGAAGATTTCCCTACCGCAAATTCCTCCGGAATTTCAAGGCATTCGCTAATTGGATTCGAACCCGATATATTCCCGATCTGCGCGGCCAGAGCGGGCTTGCAAGAGCAGGAATGACGTTGCCCGCATAGTTTCGCAAGATTAAACACACATGCACGCAAAACCGCAGGCGTTAAATTGTCAGCTTTAAGGCTATTTTTTGTTTTGTTTTGTTTTGTTTTGTTTTGTTGTTAAAAGAGTTTCGGGGCCCCAGGCGAGAGAGGTTGCTGGATCTTAGAATTTGCCTCCTGAAATTATGAGACCCCCGGTCACTATAAATCAAAAGGGACCTTGGAGGTCTTCTAGACTAAACCTCTATCCAAGCAGGAGGCACTATGCCGTTTCAGACAGGTGATTGTCTAATCTCTCCTTAAAAGAACCTCCAGTGGTGAAGCACCTACAACCTCTAGTGGCGAGCTGTTCCCCTGGTTAATCGTCCTCGCTCTCAGGAAGTTTCTCCTTAATTCCAGGTTGCTTCTCTCCTGGATGAGTTTCCATCCGTTGTTCCTTGTCCTGCCTTCGGGGGCTTTGGAGAATAAATTGACCCCCACTTCTTTGGGGCAGCCCCTCAAATACTGAAATCCTGCTATCATCTCCCCCCTAATTCTTCTTTTCTCTAGGCTGGCCAGATGCCAAATCTTCCAACTATTCTGCATATAATTTTAATCTCCAGGCTTTTAATTGTCTTCGTTGCTCTCCTTGGCACTTTTTCCAAAGGCTCAACATCTTTTTTTTTTTTTTGAAACGTGGTGATCAAAACGTGGATGCAGTTATTCCAGGTGTGGCCTTAATTTATAAGGTGTTAAGGCAGAAGTCTTCACACTTGGCAGCTTTAAGACTGGGGGACTTCAATTCCCAGAATTCTCCAGCCAGCTGGCTGGAGAATTCTGGGAATTGAAGTCCCCCAGTCTTAAAGCTGTCAAGTGTGAAGACCTCTGCCTTAAGACTTTATAAATTTTATTTATAATATATATAAAGGAGTTGTTTTATTTATATATATATATATATATAAATAATATATATAAATATATATATATATATGCTCCTGGAAGCACGAAGCCGAGAACACCAGCCTGAAGATGACGAATGAGACTTCGTCGAAACGTCGCCAAGACACGTCCAATTTTACGCGGGAGAAGACCCAAATAACCAAAGATCTACACACACACACACACACACACACACACACACACACACATATATACACTCAATTTTCTGGATTTTGTTTTCCTTCTGTTTCTTCGGAACGATGGATTTTTCCCCAGAAGGCTACTGGCTGGCTATTTACAACGAAGAAGTTGTGTGATTACAAAAGGGAAACAAAAAATATTTTGGTTTTTGGAAATCCGCTCTCTTTAAACAGCGTCTGTTATTTTACGGTAGTTCTTTGGAACTTGAAGTTCCTGGGTAATGTCACTTGGCAGAGATGGGACTGGAAGGCCGTTGACTTCAGAATTCAGATGGTCCCTGATTTATGACCAACCATGAAGCCCAGAATTGATGTTGCTAAGTGAGACATTTTGTTGACTGAGTTTTGACCCCTTTCTTGTCCCCTTCGTTAAATGAATCACTGCGGGTGTTAAATTAGTCACACCGTTGTTAAGTGAATCAGATTTCTCTGTGGACTTCGTGTGTCAGAAGGTCGCGAAAAGGGGATCACGTGACCCCGGGATACTGCGACCGTCATAAATATGAGTCAGCCGCCAAGCATCTGAATGTGGATCCCATGACCATAGGGATGCTACAAGGGTCGTAAGTGTGAAACACGGTCCTAAGTTATTTTTTTTCAGTCCCGTTGTAACTTCGAACGGTCACTAAATGAATGGGTTGTAAGTCGAGAGCTACCTGTAATGCGTTTCTGCAGTAGCTTCTCTCCCCTCCCTCCCGCTATGCTGCATCAAATAGGGGAATGTTTCTCAATTTTCAGACCTGTGGACTTCAACTCCCAGAATTCCCCAGGCAGGCTACCTGGGGAATTCTGGGAGTTGAAGGGGAATTCTGGGAGTTGAAGTTCATAGATCTTTAAAAGTTCCTGAGGCTGAGAAACACCAGGGAAAAGGTGACCCTGAGCTGCAGGTGGGATCCGTCGAATCCAAATGTTGGCAGAGGGAAGTCAGGATTCCCTTGCCCAAAATGCACGCCAACCCTGCCGCCCCCCCCCCCCTCCAGCGGTAGAATCAGGTCAGAGGGAGTCTGCAGCCGAGCTTTTGAAAAACAAAACTATTAAAATTGTTTAAGGTTTTGTCTCCGAGGGAGAGGAGGGGAGGACAGCCAGTGAAGAAATATCTCAGCAGGTTTTGTGAATTGGAAGATTCTCCCTTTCAAGGATCTCTCCCTCCCTCCCCCCCTCTCTCTTTCCCTTTCTTTCTCCTTCTCTCCCTCCCTTTCTCCCTCCTTCCCTCTTTCTCTCTCCCTCTCTCTCTCTCCCTCCCTCCTTCCTTGTCTTACTCCATCCCTCTCTCCCCTCCCTCCCTCCTTCCCTGTCTTTCTCCCTCCCTCTCTCCTCTCTCCCCTCCCTCCTTCCCTGTCTTTCTTTCTCCCTCTCTCCCCTCCCTCTCTCCCTCCCTCCCTCTCTTCCTCTCCCTCCCTCTTTCCCTCCCTCCCGGTCTTTCTCCTTCCCTCTCTTTCTCTCTCCTTCCCTCTCTCCCCCTCTCTCCCTCCTTCCCTGTCTCCCCTCCCTCCCTCTCCCTCCTTCCCAGTCCCTCTCTTCCTCCCTCCCCCCTCTCTCTCGGATGGGGCTTCAGTTGTAAATATCAGCCATTGCTCTCTCCGTTCTCGGGCACGGCTGATGTGTGTGTGTCTGTGTATCATATAAACTTTTACTACATTACGGTTTCAAGTGCCTCACAAAAAGTTTGCCGAGCCAAAAGCTTTGCTGGGGAAAAAAAAGCCTTTTGGCTTGGCAAAGTGTCCCGGGGTCTGTTTTGCATGTCCTTCCTCCCACTGGGGACCTGAATGCCCCTTACCCTCCTGGACGGAGCAGTTCTGAACTGCAAGGGGAGCAGGGCGAAAGGAAAGGGGGAAGAGCCGGCCTCTGGCTGAGTGTCCAGTCCTGCCTGCTTGGCCTCCTCTAAACTCCGGAGGTCTGTCTGCTTCTGTCTCTGCCTCTCAATAGAATAACAGCAGAGTAACAGCAGAGGAAGGGACCTTGGAGGTCTTCTCAAGCAGGACACCCTTTCACCATTCCAGAGAAACCGCTGTCCGGCCTCTTCTTAAAAACTTCCAGTGTTGAAGCACCCACAACTTCTGGAGGGCAGCAGTTCCACTGGTTCATTGTTCTCAGGGCCGTCTTAACAGCATTATGCCCCCCCCCCCCAGGGCAAAGCAGTGAACGGGGGCCCCTACGACATCTACTCACGATTGATAAAATTAAACATATATTTATTTTATTGGCACTTCCATCAAAATCGTTGTTGAACCATCCAAAACATGTGGGCTCGACTCATCATTTACGGACAAAAAAAAATCGCTGTTAATTTCTATGAATGCATGTTAGTATTGATTAAAAACCTGCTGTAAAATGTAATCAATAGGTTGCTGTATTTATATGATACAAGGTGAATTGAAGGGTTAATATACACAGATTAGTATGGGGCCCCCATGCTCGGGATTCCTTACGCACGGTCACTCAAGCACTCGTCACTTCTCGTCCGGACTATTGTAACGCTCTCTACATGGGACTCCCCTTGGGGTGCACTCGGAGGCTCCAACTGGTGCAAAATGCGGCCGTGCG
Organism: Masticophis lateralis; assembly: GCA_030761175.1. Classification (NCBI taxonomy): domain Eukaryota; kingdom Metazoa; phylum Chordata; class Lepidosauria; order Squamata; family Colubridae; genus Masticophis; species Masticophis lateralis. The sequence goes on along the minus strand of JAUDYJ010000001.1, from coordinate 351,486,452 downwards.
GGGGATTATGGGATCGACGGGGTGCTCCCACATGACACCTCTCCTGCAGGAGCTGCATTGGCTTCCGGTGGACTTCCGGGTGCGCTTCAAGCTGTTGGTGACTACCTTTAAAGCACTCCATGGCTTAGGACCGGGGTACTTACGGGACCGCCTTCTGCCACAAATTGCCTCCCACCGTCCGGTTTGTTCCCACAGAGAGGGCCTCCTCAGGGTGCCGTCAGCCAGACAATGCCTGCTGGCGACCCCCAGGGGGAGAGCCTTTTCTGTGGTAGCTCCCACCCTCTGGAATGATCTTCCTCCAGAGTTGCGAATGATCTCTGATCTCCAGACTTTTCATCGGGCCCTAAAACCTTACTTCTTTCAGCTAGCCAGGCTGTCCTGATTCTATGATAATTTTAAAGTTTGATACCGATTTTAATTGAAATGTTTTAAATTATGGGCCAAAACTTTTATTTAGTTACTTTTAAAATTATTTTAACTTTTCTGTACAAATGTTTTTACTTCTGGCTGTTCACCGCCCTGAGTCCGTAAGGAGAAGGGCGGTATATAAATCTAATAAAACTAAACTAAAACTAAACTTGTGGGGCCCGTAGGCAAGTGCCCATCGGGCCCATGCGTTAAGACACCCCTGTTGCCAGGAAATTTCTCCTTAGTTCCAGGTTGCTTCTGTCCTTACTTAGTTTCCATCTGTTGCTTCTTGTCCTGCCCTCAGATGCTTTGGAGAATAGCTTGACTTCCTCTTTTTTGGGGTAGCCTCTCAAATATTGGAAGACTGCTGTCATGTCTCCCTTAGTCCTTCTCTTCATTAGACTAGAGACATACCGAACTCCTGCAACTCTTCTTCATGTGGAGCCTTGGTGGTGCAGCGGACTAAAGTGTGCTCAGGACAAAGGCTCTGTAGACCTGGATCTTTGTATGATCTTCGTATGTTTCCTGATCTTTCTTGAGATTTATCATTGCAAGAGAAGCCTCACGATGTTGGCCAGGCCCAGGGGTGGCAACCGGCTGAGCCTTCCGATGCGGTCTCCAAGGCGGTGGGGTCTTGAAACTGTTTCTCCCCAGCTTTGAGATTGAGACCTTCTCCCTGCAGGGCGTATTTGAGTAACAGAAAATAACAGAGCTGGAAGGGACCTTGGAGGTCATTTAGTCCACCTCCTTGCTCAAGCAGGAGACCTTACTCCATTTCAGGCTATCCAGCCTCCAGGGATGGAGCACCCACAACTTCTAGTGGCAAGCTGTTCCACTGATTAATTGTCCTCACTGTTAGGAAATTTCTCCTTAGTTCTAAATTGCTTCTCTCCTTGATTATTTTCCACCCATGGCTTCTTGTCCTGCCCTCAGGTGCTTTGGAGAAGAGCTTGACTCCCTCTTCTTTGGGGCAGCCCCTGAGATACTGGAAGGCTGCTATCATGTCTCCCTTAGTCCTCCTTTTCATTAAACTAGACCTGCCCAGTTCCTGCAACCGTTCTTCATATGTTTCAGCCTCCAGTCCCCTCATCTTCTTTTTTGCTCTTCTCTGCACTCTTTCCAGAATCTCCACCTCTTTTTTACATAATGGTGACTAAAACCGGATGCAATATTCCCAGTTTAACTTTACCAAGGTATCATAAAACGGTACTAACACCTTGGGTAATATCTTGATACTATCCATTCATTGCTGTGGCTTCGGTCTCAGTCTAAGGTTAAGAAAATCCCCTAGTAATTATCATGCAGATGGTATTAATTGAAGTCTGCAGATGGTTGCAATATTCACATTTTTACGCCTTTGTGAATGCTGGTCATCTCTCCACAGAGAAGACAACTGCAAAGATCTAAAAATCGGGGGCAGATGCAAAGAAGACGGGCCCAGATTTCCAGTTTAGCCTAGAAAAGGCACCTTAAAAGCTTTCCCCCCAGCCCCCTGAAAATGAAGTTTTCTGAACAGCCTTAAGTGGGGAAAACACTCAAAGGGGAGGACACAACCTTGGGGGACCCTCAGTGTTGTGATGTTCCATTACTGGCAGCTTTTTAAAGAAGAGACAGATCAGCTACTCACCTGGAATGGTATAGAGTCCCCTGCTCAAGCTGGGGGGTGGAATAGAAGACCTCTAAGTTCCCTTCCAACTTTTTAAATTCTGTTTTGTTCACTTCCCTGCTATGTTAAAAGAAGTGGGGCATCACTTCCACTGTTCCCTTTTTGGGGAGGGGGGGATCTCCTTCCTGCTTTCCTTTTATCCACCTTTGAGCCCCTCACCCCAAGCACCAAAAATCAAAAACCAAAATCGAAAACCAAAGGGACCAAGTACAGATCAGGAGAAACCCGGCTCAAAAACAGGAACTGTGAGAGGGGCCTTGGAGTCGTAATGGACGACTAGGTGGCTCAGTGGCTAAGACACTGAGCTTGTCGATCAAGAAAGGTCGGCAGTTCGGCGGTTCGAATCCCGAATACAGGTCTCCTGCAGGAGCTGGGGGTTGGACTAGATGGCCTTCCAAGGTCCCTTCCGACACTGTTGCTGTCATTACTGTCAGTCTTCCAGTATTTGAGGGGCTGCCCCAAAGAAGAGGGGGTCAAATTGTTCTCCAAAGGCAGGACAAGAAACAATGGATGGAGACTAATCAAGGAGGAGAAGCAATTTGGAATTAAGGAGAAACTTCCTGATAGTGAGGACAATTAACCGATGGAACAGCCTGCCACCAGAAGTTTCGTCACTGGAGGTTTTTAAGAAGAGGCTGGACAGCCCCCTGTCTGACATTGTAGAGGGTCTCCAGCTTAAGCAGGGGGATGGACTAGAAGACCTCCAAGGTCCCTTCCAGTCTATTCTGATTCTGATTGACAATGTTTGGAGATCATAAGGAGGCAGAAGGGAGTTCGTAAACCTTCCACAGTCACTTAGGTGAGATGGGCGGCAGAAGGATCTAAATAAAATGGCATTATTTGGGCAGGGATGCCAGGGTGAACTGTTTCTTCTGCTTCCTTCCCTCCTTCCAGGAAATCCTTCGACGCCTGGATTACTCACACCGTTCGCTCGGCCAGTCCCCCAAAAGTGCCTATCTGTGCATCGACCCAGGTAAGAAAACGGAGTTCAGGCATGGGGAGTAAGCTGCCAGGGGAGGGGGATGCAGAAGGGAGGGAGCTGGAGCCCCCAGGCTGATGGGGAGGCAGGGGGGAGGAAGTGGCTCTGCATCATTTTGGGGGGTTGGCACCCCCCCCCCAAGGCCTCACAAGAGGATGAAGATGTGTAAGTTTGGTTTTTAATGGACATTCAGCCTTTCTGATCTCTTGTACCCTCATTTGGCTTTTTGGCTTATTGATGAGATTAGGGAGGAATTTGTGCCTCTGACAGCAGCAGTTTTCTCGGACAGATAAAAAAATTCCTTTTTCTCTCTTTCTTATCTATCTACCCATCCATCATCCATCATCCATCATCCATCATGTATGTATGTATCTATCTATCTATCTATCTATCTATCTATCTATCTATCTATCTATCTATCTATCTATCTATCTATCTATCTATCATCTGTCTCTCCATCCCTCCATCCTGTCCGTCTATCTATCTATCTATCTATCTATCTATCTATCTATCTATCTATCTATCTATCTATCTATCTATCTATCTATCTCTCTTCCATCCATCATCTATCTATCTATCTATCTATCTATCTATCTATCTATCTATCTATCTATCTATCTATCTCTATTATATATCTCTCTCCATCCATCCATCTATCACTCCTCCCTCTCTCTCTCTCTCTCTCTCTCTCTCTCTCTCTCTCTCTCTCTCTCTCTATCATCTCTTCTCTCTCCATCCATCCATCCATCCACCTATCTATCTACCTACCTACCTATCTACCTACCATCTCTCTCTCCACCCATCCATCCATCCATCCATCATCCCTCCCTCAATCATCCCTTCATCATCTAAAAGTCAGGCAGCCTGCAGGTGACCATGATATTAAAGAGGGCACCAGGTCGGGGAAGGCCGTGGGGCCGGTTGGCGAATCCCATACCTCTCCCTTCCCTTCCTCGCCAGATGCGGAGAGCCCTGACCTCCGAGAAGGAACAATTGGCATTCCGAATTAAGACAAAATCACGGAAGGAGCTAATTCAAACAAGCAGGGACAGAGGAATTTCATTTATGCCTCGAAGAGGATCCCAGGCAGAGCTGCCAGGACATTGTTTGGGGAAACTTGGGGGGGGGGAGGAGGGGGGAGATGGACGACCAGCAGGCAATTGCTGTGGGCTTAAAATATCTCGGGGGTGGGGTGGGAAATGGGGATGGGTTTCAAAATTACAAAAAGGAGACTTTTGCAGCCATCATGGTCTAAAGGACCTTATCCCAGGGGTGAAATGCTACCGGTTCGCTCCGGTTCAAGCGAAACGGTAGTGATAAAAACTACCAATTCGGGCGAATCGGTAGTAAAAAAAAAATGCTTTAAAAAGTAAAAAAAAGAGGTTCCGGCCATCACGGCTGTGCCATGCGATCGTCAGAACCGGCTTTTTTACTTTTCTTAAAGCCTTTTTTTTACTACCGGTTTGGGCCAATAGGTAGTAAAAAATGCTTCAAAAAGTTTTTTTTAAAAAAAAGTTGGCCACACCCACCCGGTCACATGACCCCCCCACCAAGCCACGCCCACCAAGCTACACCCAAAGAACCGGTAGCAAAAAAATTTGCATTTCACCACTGCCTTATCCCTTTTGACGGACGTGTGATGAAGGAAAGAAATATTGGAGTAGGATCAGAAGTGGGTTTCACAGAATTCGACCACATTACGAAAAAAGAGGTTGGAAAAAGGGCCGAGAAGAGCAACGAAGTTGACCAAAGGCCTGGAGACTTAAAACATACGAAGGACGGTTGCAGGATTTGGGTTTGGCTAGTCTAGAGAAAAGAAGATTTGAAGTGGTGGTGGTGGTGGGGGTACGGTATGTGTATTCCAGTATTTCGGGGGCTGCCCCAAAGAAGACAGGACCCACCTATTCCCCAAAGCACCAAAAGGGCAGGATAAGAAACAATGGATGGAAACTAATGAAGGAGAGAAGCAACCTGGAATTAAGGAGAAACTTCCTAACAGGGAGGACAATTAACCAGGGGAACTCCTTGCCTCCAGAAGTTGTGAGTGCTTCATCACTGGAGGTTTTGAATAGAATAGAATAGAATAGAATAGAATAGAATAGAATAGAATAGAATGGAATGGAATGGAATGGAATGGAATAGAATAGAATTAGAATAGAATTCTTTATTGGTCAAGTGTGATTGGACACCTGAGGAATTTGTCTTTGGTGCATATGCTCTCAGTGTACATAAAAAGTCAAGATACACTCGTCAAGAATCACAAGGCACCGGGACAGCTACCCGTCTGAAATGATATAGGTTCGGGGGGGCTCTATTCTATTCTACATTCTAAACCTCCTCCGACCCAAAATATCAGGCGATGCACTGCCACAGCTGGACTGAGCTGGGGAAGGGGCTCATGGTGGAAAACATCTGGAAGCAGCCCTTCCTCATTTGTTCAACAGATGTTGGAAACCTTCACGGATCTTGTTTGCTTGGCCTCTTTATTGCTGTGAAAACAGCCATCTTCGGAGTGGGCCGGGGTGCGATTGGTGCTTGGGGGTGCTTTAAAAAAAATGCCGGGGAGGGGAAATGGGAAGGGGTAGGGGGGCTAGTAGAAGTAGGAAGAAGCAGCCAAGGGGGACGGGCTGCCAACAAATCCAGATGCTGGGGTGGGGCACCCTTTTTTGAGAGAGGTGAGAAGCAGAATAACAGAAGAAGTGGAAGGGACCTTGGAGGTCTTCTAGTCCAACCCCCTGCTTAAGCAGAAAACCTTATCTTTTTCCAGACAAATGGCTGTCCATTCTCTTCTTGAAGATCTCCAGTGCTGGAGCATCCACAATCTCTGGTGGCAAATTGTTCCACTGGTTAATTGTTCTCCCTGTCAGTAATTTCTCTTTAATTCCAGGTTCTTTCTCTCCTTGATTTGTTTCCATCCGTTGCTTCTTATCCTGCCCTTAAGTGCTTTGGAGAATAGCTTGGCTCCCTCTTCTTTGGGGCAGCCCCTGAGATATTGGAATCTTGCTCTCATGTCCCCCCTGGTCTGTCATTGCGTTTTTGTATTTACCAGCAGAGCTTTAATTTCTGAACTTTCAGACTTACCGTAGCTTGCCAAGTTCCTTATCAGTATCTACTGCGCATGTCTGCATTCTTTTCTTTTTTTTCTAAAAACTTTCCTTTGTTCTCCAGCCAGGGAAGTTCATGGCTGGTGTTAAGGATATTGTTGTTGTGTAACAACTAGCAGAGTAAAGTGCACAGAGAAACGTTGCTGAGAGCAATGAGATAGAGATACATACAAACTGGTGTTATCAAAGGTTTTCTTTATAGTGGAAAATAAACAATCGCGTAGTCTTCTAAACAGTCCAAGTCTTTACCGGTTAATTCCAAAAAGCACTTACCAAACAAACAGTAGTTGGTTCACTCTGGTTCACAAACCCTGGATGGTAGCAGATCCACCCACATACGCACGTGATGATAGCAGCTTATCATCAACTGAATACCTTACAGTACCCTTCTTAAATACATCGTTAAATTACAATTAATTACAGCATGACTCAGCATTACAGCATGATGCAGCATTAAAACTTAAAGTCACAGAACACATATATTGCCTGGACAACTGTTAGGCCCAAGTCATATCCTAACAGCTGGGAAAGCTTCCAAGATGTAACTAATTAGATTAGATAAGATGTTTTATTTTCTTTACAATAAATATGAGTTTAATTAGAAGATGTATCCCGGTTTTATTGATCCAAGTTTACAGAAGGATAAAAGTCACGATCCAACTCCAAATGAGGGCAATTACCCCACGCAAGGTAACGGGGCTGATTGCCGCTCTGACATGGTCCTTCTTTTCTTTAGAGTAGCCAAACCCAAATCCTGCAGCCGTTCTTCATATATTTTAGTCTCCAGGCCTTTGATCCTCTTAGCTGCTCTTCTCTGCACTTTTTCCAAAGTCTTGACATCATTTTTGTAGTGTGGTGACCAAAACTGAATGCAGGATTCCAGCTGTGGCCTTACTAAGGCTTTTTAAAGTGATACTAAGACTTCACGTGATTTTGATTCTCTGCCCCTGTTTATGCAACCCAGGATCGTCTTGGCTTTTTTGGCTGTCGCCGCCACCCACGGTTGCTCATGTTTCAGGGGTCGTCCAATAGGACTCCAAGGTCCCTCTCGCAGTTCCTGTTTCACCTACTCTGTACTTGGTACCTTTGGTACCTTGGTCCTTGCCTAAATGTAAAACTTTGCTTTTCTCCACATTCAAATTCACGTTGTTGGATAGGACCCATAGTTCAAGAGTGACAAGATCTTTTCGGATCCTGAGCTTGTCTCCTGGGTTTTTAGCAGGGGTGAAATGCTCCCGGTTCGGACCGAATCGCCTGATACACTAGCGATGGTGGCAGGTGGTTCGGAGAACCAGTAGCAAAAATCCCTACCCCCTCCTCCCATGCTCAGCTGAGCCGTGCAATCATCAGAGGCTTTTTTAAAATTTTACTTTTAAAAGCATTTTTTCTACAACCTCTTCAGCTGAAAAAATGCTTTTAAAAGTTAAAAAAAAAAAGCCTCTGATGATCGCACGGCTCAGCTGGGATCGCCAGAGGCTTTTAAAAGCATTTTTTCTACAACCTTGAGGTTGTAGAAAAAAATGCTTTTAAAAGCCTCTGGCGATCCCAGCTGAGTTGCTTGATCGTCAGAGGCTTTTAAAAGCATTTTTTTTTTTACAAAATGGTTTTAAAAGTTAAAAAAAAAAGTTGGCCACACCCACCCAGTCACATTAACCCTCCCCCCCACCAAGCCACGCCCACAGAACCGGTAGTAACAAATTTTACATTTCACCCCTGGTTTTTGGCTATTGTTGCCAGTGTAGTGTCATATTGGAAAAACTCACAATGCTGCTGGATGCAGTGGTGTGTGTGTGTGGAGGGGGACTGTCGGAATGTCAGATCTGTCAGAATGTCAGACGTAAGGATCTTTGGGGTGGTGGTGGGGTCCTCCGTCGTAACTTCAAACACCAAGCCACCTGTCGTACCTCGAGGATGATCTGCAAAGATCTGGAGGCCCACAGTGTGACGAGAGGTTTGCAGCTTGGTTCTTGTGGCCATGGAGCAGGATGATGGGTCTTGGGATCCAAGAAGGGGGGATTGGAGTGGCTGGCAATGCTGAGCCTTGCGTAAAGATGATATTCAGGGTTGAGGATGTCTCATAGAAGGGTGAAATCCAGCAGGTTTTGACAGGTTCTGGAGAACCGGTAGTGGAAAGTTTGAACAGTTTGGAGAACCGGCAAATGCCACCTCTGGCTGGTCCCAGGAGTGGGGAGGGAATGGGGATTTTGCAGTATCCTTCCCCCAGGAGTGGGGAGGGAATGGGGATTTTGCAGTATCTTCCCCTGGAATGGGGTGGGAATGGAGATTTTGCAATATCCTTCCCCTGGAGTGGGGTGGGAATGGGTATTTTTCAATATCCTTCCCCTGGAGTGGGGAGGGAATGGGTACTTTGCAGTATCCTTCCCCTGGAGTGAGGTGGGAGTGGTGATTTTGCAATATCCTTCCCCTGGAGTGGGGTGGGAATGGAGATTTTGCAGTATCCTTTCTCTGCCAGACCCACCAAACCACACCCAACAAGCTACACCACGGCCACTTAGCCACGCCCACAAATAAAAAAATTTGGATTTCACCACTGGTCTCATGTTTGCAGAGGGCAGGAGTGGGAGTTTCGTCCTTATGTTGCAAAACGGTCCGAATGCTTGGAAAAAATTGGGGAGTTTATCCCCGAAAGGGCCTTGAGCTCCCCTTTGTGTGTGTGTGTGGGGGGGTTCAGTTTCAGTGGTGGCTGGACCCCCACATTGTCCAGTCCCTGTCTCCCCACGAATCACGACAGCCTCTCCAGCTCCAGGGCGAAGGAATCCATCCGTTCCAAAGGATTTTCTAATTTCCCACTTCTGCAAAAATATCTGATTCAATTTGTTGGATCCTAGATGTTTTTTTTTTTTTAAAGGTTCGCAGTAAACATTGTGTGCTTTTTCTGGGCACGACACTCCGCCATCGGTTTTTTTCCTTCCCCTTCTTTTCTTTGCGGTGTTCCCTTATATAGTGTGGTTTTTGCTTGTGAGAAATTGGGTGCGTTGTAGGCTGTTTCTTCGGTTGGTGCCCTGCTTGATTTTCCAACGTCGGTCGTTGTAGGGAAATTTTTGATGGAAGCAGCAGGAAATTAGAATATAAGGCACTTTCTGCTCGCCTCTGGGGCGGGAAAGGCCGAGCCGGAGACGTTTTAAAACATTTATAAAAGGCATTTCATTCCCCACCTCTAATCCTCAGTCACCGGGCAGGAAAAGCCCATCAGGAGAGCGATGGCTCCATCCGAGGGGATGGGATCTGGCCTGGGTCTGACTCTGAGGTCTTCAGGGCCCCTTGATAGGTCTCTTACTCCCTTCCACAAGTGTAAGCTCCCAGTAATTAATTATTTCCTTCCTTCCTTCCTTCCTTCCTTCCTTCCTTCCTTCCTTCCTTCCTTCCTTCCTTCCCCCTCCCCATTCTCTCTCTCTCTCCTTCCTTCTTTCCTTCCCTCCCTCCCTCCCATTCTCTTGCTCTATCTCCTTTCTCCCTCCCTCACCTTCTTCCTCCCTCCCATTCTCTCGCTCTCCTTCCTTCCTCCCATCCTCCCTCTCTCCCTCTCTTCTCTCTCCTCCCTCCCTCCCTCACCTCCTCCCTCCCTTCCCCATTCTCTCTCTCCTTCCTTCCTTCCTTCCTTCCTTCCTTCCTTCCTTCCTTCCTTCCTTCCTTCCTTCCCCCCTCCCCCATTCTCTCTCCTTCCTTCCTTCCTTTCTTCCTTCTCTCCTTTCATCCCTCCCTCCCATTCTCTTGCTCTCCTTCTTTCCTCCCATCCTCCCTCTTTCCCTCTCTTCTCTCTCCTCCCTCCCTCACCTCCTCCCTCCCTCCCTTCCTCCCTCCCTCCCTCCTATTCTCTCGCTTTCTTTCCTTCCTTCCTCTCATCCTCCCTCTCTCCCGCTCTTCTCTCACTTGCTTCTTCCCTCCCTCCCCAAACCACAACAAAGGCCTGTTTGCCACATAACATGGGCGATATGGCCAATTTTGACCTATGGTCCTTGACTTACAACGGTCATGGAGCCTGTTCACCATGATGGTTCATAGCGATTATAGAAGCAGGTTACCCTGTGACTGATTTACAACTTTTTTTATATATCGCCATGGTCATTAAGTGAATCTCTGGTCATTAAATGAATCTCTGGTCATTAAGTGGATCCATTGTTCGCTAGGAGGCAACGCTGGTTTTCTCCAAAAATGTCACCAATTGTGGTCATGTGACAGTGGGACGCCGCAAAGGGCTTTCAATGGGGGCAGTTCCTGAGCACCCTAAATGCAGTCACATGACTTGGGGGCGGGGCAGCCAACGGAACTTCAGAACTGGATCATAAGTATCTTTCGGGGGGGACGGACCATCAGTCACTAAGCAACCAGTCATAAGTCGAGGACCACCCGTAAAGCAGGTTCTTAAGTTTCAATTCGAATCTGTTATTTAGGCAGAATCTTGAGGACTAGAACCTTACCTGTTTCTAGACAGGTTTCATAACAAGGCGGCCACAATTCCCGCTTGTCGAGTTGGTCCATCGGCTCAATGCCTACCAGTTAGGTTGGGAGACCACAAGACCCAGAAGCCTCAGCCAGCCTGGCCGACCCTAAGGGAGCACTGGCTGATGGGTATCCGACTGGAGCGCCCACAGCCATCTCCAAACCTACTTTCGTTCAATTTTATTTCTTCGTTCAATTTCTTTCTCCCTTTTTATTTTGTTCTCCACCTTTGCCCCGCCGCTTATAAATACAGATTCTCTGGCAGGAGAACGGAGGACAACGTGGTCCATGCATGAGGCAGGGTTTAAAATATGACAATTATTTTTTCTTCTGGTGGGGGGGGGGGGCGGGGAGAGAAGAAAACAGACCGTGGATCATTTTAAAATGCAAGTTATTTCAAGCCCAGTGGAGGATGGAGGTGCCGGGAAGACGATCAAAGGGAGATTTCACTCCGCTGGCTACAACAGGCCTTGCAAAGACTTGGATCCGGCTTTGGAAAAGAAAAGAAAAAAGGGATTATTTTTTTCTTCGTGAATTTGGAAGTTCAAGTAGGTGCCTTGAAGAGGACTGAACATTAAACGGGGAGCCTGGACAGAGGACCGAGCCCCGGGTCCCTAAAATTTTCTTTCTTCTCTTGGATTTATTTTCCCATCAGGGTTTCCGAGAACATTTATTTTTTAAAAGAAGAAATTGTGTGAGAATAAACGCAGGAAAGAACAAATCCATTAAACTTTAACCGCAGACTCTGGCGGTGTGTGATTTTTAAGTTGCAATTAATTTAATTTAATCGATTCGGTGCCATGAAGTCAGCGCTGGCCCTTGGTGACCATGTAGATATACCGTATTTTTCGGACTATAAGAAACACTTTCATGTCTTCCAAAAGGGGGGGAAAATGTCTGTGCATCTTATAGACTGAATATTGCCGAAAACAAGCCCACTCGGACACGGACTCCTATTTATGACCGTTGGAAGGAAAATCCATCTTGTTCAGGTCCAAACCAGGAATAAAATAAAAGGGAGGCTGTTTGCAAAGTTTAGTTCAGTTTACTTTATTGTCATTGTGCCTCGTACAACGAAATTAAATGCCATCTTCGGTGTACATTATAATTATAAAAATAAAAACACAAACACACATCCTTCACATTCTATACAATTGAATTGAAAACCCCTGATACTGCATTAATATTACACTATACAGTAGAATCCAATACAGTTACTGCCCTGAGATAGAAGCTGTTTTTTAGCCTATTTGTCCTGTACCGTCTGCCAGAGGGTAATAGTTCAAAAAAAGGGTGCAAAGAAAGTTGAATGATGAACAGAACCAGCAGCAGTTCTGTGGCAGCTGGCAAATTAGCTTGATGTGTGAGTGCAAGCATTTTCATACAGTTTTTGAAAGGCCGCTGGGGATTGTGCAATGTTAGAAATGCCCTTAGCAAATTAAAGGCCTGCGGGCTGGATCCGGCTTGCGCTGTGGTTGGATCCGGCCTGCAGGGCTGTCCTGGTCTACCCAATACGAAGAGAGAACATGCCAGCTGTTTGGGGAGTGGCATCAAGCTGGCCATGCCCACCCAATCGGCCACGCCCACCCAATCCAGCCCTCCTGAGGTCAACCACAGCTCCGATGCGGCTCTCAATGAAATTGAGTTTGACACCTCTGCCTTAGGAAATTGTGCAATGTAGTGAGCTCTGTATCTTCTGCTAAATGGTAGTGGGTTTATCCTATTGTGGCTAATGACTTTCGTCCTGTGCTGGAGCTTGGGTGCGGAGCTGCTTGTTCTAATCCTACCATTTAAATTTCTGGGCATTTATATCTCGGAGGACCTCTCACGGACTATGAATGCTAACATGCTTGTGAAGAGGCACCGAAGAGGCTGTACTTCCTGAGAAAGCTCAGGAAGATAAATCTATCTCAGCATCTACTTCTGTCCTACTATTGCAGCACCATTGAGAGTGTCCTGACGTACGGCATTCTTGCATGGGATGGGAGCAGCTCTGTAGCGGACAAAAAGGCTCTATAGAGAATCATTAAAACTGCCCAGAATATCATCAGACTCCAGCTACCAGCCCTGGACGACCTCTTTGAATCTTGCTGTTTGAGGAAGTTGCACAACATTCTCAGAGACTCTTCCCATCCTGCTCACAATCTTTTTGGACTGTTGCCTTCTGGCAGAAGATACAGAACAATTAAAACTCGAACCACGCGTCTTCTGAATAGTTTTTCTCCCAGAGCTCTAATGGCACTCAACCATGAACTAGAGGGCCACCATCAGCGAGCTGTTGGACAGCATTACTTGGTCTGTTGTGTGGATGTTTGGGTGGTTTAGGGGTGGGGAATTTGTGGTGGGTGGGGGTGTTTGGGGATTGTTATGTGTGTTGGACCTGGTCTTTGGGGGTTAAGTGAATTTCGTTGTATGGGTATACTGTGTATACGCGTACAATGACAATAAAGTTATTTATTTATTTATTTATTTATTTATTTATTTATTTATTTATTTATTTATTTATTTATTTATTTATCTATATTTATTCTGCTTTTGTTAGCTGTCAAACTTTAGCTGCAGGGACTTTCGAACTATTCTGTCTTGAATGGATTTCTGCCGGCAGTATTTGCTTTGCTTATGAATGGAGCAGTGGTGGGATTCAAACAATTTAACAACCGGTTCTCTGCCCTAATGACCGGCTGGGTGGGCGTGGCCATGGTGGGCGTGGCCAGGGGGTGTGATAGGCAGCACTTGGCCTCCTGCACCCTCCTGGGAGCAAAAACGGGCTGCGGGGGGGGGGGGGATTGCGCCACACCCCGCTGCATTTCATTTTGGGCCTAGTAGGCCTCCCTGCAGCCTCCTAGGCATGTGGGGGCTTCCGGAAGGGGCTGGGCGGGGCCAGCCAGGAGTTTAACAACCGGTTTGGCCAAAGTGTTGTGAACCGGTTGAATCCCATCACTGGAATGGAGCACTAGCTATTGTAGACCTTTCTAGAAGAAATTAATTGTCCTTTAATTTGTATCTTGAGGAGGTATTTTTTCCCAGTCAGCCTCTTGATTGATGTGTTGGTGGGTTGGCTTGTTTAGGGACATGGTGCTTTTAACCCATCTCAATCCACCAATTTGGGGAGGTGTGGAGCCAGCTTGCCCCCCCCCCCCATTCAAAACCGAAACCATAATAATGAAGAAGTAAAGCAGAACAATTTCCAAAACAAAGAGCCGTGAGCACCGAACGCAAAGATAAATCACCGTCAACCGGCCAGAACCAGAAGCGCCTTGAAATAAAACAGTTTTAACCTATTTCTGGAATTGTTGAGGGCTGCAGAACAGGGAGCCCTCACTTTTATTATTCTGTGAGTAACTCAAGGCAGCAAACATACACAACGATCTTTCCTCCTCTTTTTTCTCCCACAACAACAACCCTGTGAGGTGGGTTGGGCTGAGAGAGAAGGACTGGCCCAAAGTCACCCAACTGGCTTTCGTGCTTAAGGTGGGACTAGAACTCACCGTCTCCTGGTGATTGGCCCAAAGTCACCCAGCTCGCTTACATGTCTAAGACAGGACTAGAATTCACCTTCTCCTGGTTTTGGCTCAACATGACCCAACTGGCTTTCATTCTGAAGGTGGGACTAGAACTCACTGTCTCCTGGCGATTGACCCAAAGTCATCCAGCTGGCTTTCATGACTAAGGCGGGACTAGAATTCAGGGTCTCCTGCTTCAATTGTGTCCATTTTCAGGGAAAAAAAGGGTTTTTTTCCTTGGTGTTGGGGCCAGGATGAAGAGGGCACGAGTGCGAATCCTGGTCGCCTCTTTGGGAGTCTCTGATTTCTAACGAGAAGTGTTTTTTTCTCCCGTGGCTTGTGGCCAGCCACCCCAGAGTTGCTGTGTTCGAATTGGGCATCAATCATATCAATTGATAAACCAGGATCTGCCTTCCCCCGAGAGCCATTGGCGGGTTTGGCGGGGGGGCAGCCTGGAGCAGAACGCAGCCTGAGCTGTGCCCTCTGGATGCCAGCTTGTGCAAGCTTTGTGGGTCTGGCTGAGACCTGTGTTGGCAAGCCACACCTGGCACCGTGCTTTGGCGGCCCCGGTGTGCCCAGGCCCCTGCCTAAGAGGAGCTGAACAGTGTTCTTGAAGTTGAATCCTCAGCCTTCAAGGCTCTTCATCGATATCCTTCATCGATATCCTGGAAAGCCTCCTTCAGGCGTCCCTCCTTTTGTCTGGGAGGAGAGAGGTCTCCTCGCCAGCTCTTGGCCAAGGTCTTCAGGCCACCGAGTCCTTTCTGGGTCACATCCTTGCAGGATGCCCAAAATATCAAGTCAATGCAGGGTACCTCCCTCTCCCTGGACTTTGGGTTGCCCCCTTGGCAACAGGTTCTAAAGCCATCCCAAGTTAGCCCAAATCAGGCGCCCTTAAAAGGTCCATCGAGCTCGTGAAGTCCAGGAGACCCAAAGGCCAGTCTGACTGAGGATTATGGGTGGGCTGTCTCAGATGGACCGGTAGAGAAAAAGGGGTTCGGTGGGCCAGGGGGAGGCTGAGCTTGCCCCTCTTCCAAACG
Source organism: Masticophis lateralis (assembly GCA_030761175.1). Taxonomy (NCBI): domain Eukaryota; kingdom Metazoa; phylum Chordata; class Lepidosauria; order Squamata; family Colubridae; genus Masticophis; species Masticophis lateralis. Next base: position 351,471,294 of record JAUDYJ010000001.1, on the reverse strand, counting down.
GACTATTCGCAAGCCAGATTTCTGCTCTGCACATCCATGCTGGCTTGTTCAGAGCCCCTCCCAAGCAAAACTCTACGGACACCGAGACCCTAAACTTGTGATGCCCTTGGGAGGTGGGGGGAGGGGTGGGAAATTTATCTGCAAATGGTGTACCGTGTCTTTGGGGAGGGGCTGTGCTGTCCGTTTCCATCCCTGGAAATGGGGGTCCCTTCTTCCCAGTAATGAAATCTAAAATTTCTTACTTCTGTGGGCGTGGCTTGGTGGGCGGGGGGTGGGGGTAATGTGACTGGGTGGGCGTGGCCAATTTCTTTTTTTTTAACTTTTAAAACCATTTTTTCTACAGTTTCTTCGACGAAGAGGTTGTAGAAAAAATGCTTTCAAAAGGCTCTGACGATCCCAGCTGAGTTGCCTGATCGTCAGAGGCATTTTTCCTTTTTAAATGCCTCTGACGATCAGGCAACTCAGCTGGGATCGTCAGAGGCATTTAAAAGAAAAAAAGGGTTTTTTTCCCTTTTAAAAGCCTTTGACGAACCCAGCTGATCTGCGTGATCCTCAGAGGCTTTTTTTTTTAACTTTTAAAAGCATTTTTTCGGCTGAAGAGGTTGTAGAAAAAATGCTTTTAAAAGTTAAAATAAAAAAAGCCTCTGAGGATCCTGTGGCTCAGCTGGGTATGGGGCGGGGGGGGGGAGGGGGGCGTGCAGGGATTTTTGCTATCAGTTCTCCGAACCGCCCACCACCATCACTATCGGATCGGGCAACCCAGTCCGAACCGGGAGCATTTCACCCCTGCTCCCCCCCAATTGGGTGACACTTCCAGATGCCCATCCTCTGAGCCAGCAACGCTCCCCTCATCTGGGAAGGGGAGCTGGGGGTGCTGGAGGGCTTAAAATATGCCTGCTGTAATTTCTATCTGGTGGGAAATGCACCCCGAAATGTCGTCGTCTCGGGGTGACTCCTGTGCCCCTCCTTGCCTGTCCGTCCCCTCCCTTCCTGGTAGTTTTACTTCCCCAACCTTACAGTGCACCAATGGTCACCCCTGCCCCTCACCTTATTCTGAAATTGCAAAACTCACTCCATCCAGATTTTGTTTTGCTGTGTTTGCTTAATTTCGTTCCCGGGACTTTGCAATTTATTTATTTTTTTTAGTTTTTATCACTGACCATTTATAACATTGGGGAGGTTTTTCCTGGGGTGGTGGTGGGAGGCTAGCTTGGCTCGCTTTCTCTGGCACGCCAATCTTTGCTTGCTCACTTGCTGGCCAGGGAGGGTCCCCGGAGGAGGAGAGGTGGGGGAAAGGAGGGGGGGGGTCTCCTCCTCAGCGGTGAACCTGGATGTGAGAAGCTTTATATCCAAATATATTTTATTCCTTATACTGTCTCCATCTTCCCTTCAAACATGAACAGACTCCCAAATGGACTGCGAATCGGCGTCTCCATTAGAGAATGGACAGTCACACTGAAATTAAGTTAATCAGTTAAAATTAGCACACTACCCCAAACCCCGTTACCTGGACCTAATCTACATATCAAAGGATAAGGCCTGCAAACACAGTTAATCAAATTAGGTCTCCCAGAGGAACTGCAGGTTCACGAGAATAAACATCATAGACATACCTACAAACACACACACACACACCTCAAGTGTCACCCTAGACACTTCCAGAATAAACTCCCTTATCAAAGTCCGTGGCTTCCCTCCATTTTTCTGCAGCCTACCCCCCAAAAGCCAACTGTTTTTGCTTTTAGGAATAAATATTTCTTCTTTCCTCGCCGTTCCCTGGATCTCACTTGTATTTATTCCTGCGCCATCCCCAGTTTGAGTCAGAACCCCAAATTATGCTCCGGACATGGAGGTGTGGGGAAGGAGATCTGGACTGGATTGAAGGGGAGGGTCAGGTTCAGTGGGATCCAAGGAGGATTCAGGAGCAGATGAAGAGCTGGGATGGCTAACCTTTTTGCCATCGTGTGCCAAAAGTGGGGGGAGCACGGGAGGGTTGCATGCGAGCGTTCCCACACCCATAATTCAATGCCCCCGCGCATCTGCGCATGACCCCTCCGCACTCCCACTTTTGGCATGCGACAGCAAAAAGGTTACTGGTGGGCCCAGTAGGCCCGTTATTTGCCCTCCCCAGGCTCCAGAGGCTTTCTTGGAGCCTGGGAAGGGCAAAGACGGCCTTCCCCACACTCCCAGAGGCCCCCAGAGGCTCGTATGCATGTCAGCAAATTGCATGCGCAGAAGGATGGGCGCATGCATGGACGGGATGCCAGTGGTGGCCATGCATGCTCAGATTTGCAAACTGGTAGGGAAAGTAAGTGACTAGCACCCCTGGTTGGGCCTGGATTGACGTCCATGAGAATTTATTCTTCGTCATTTCCTTCAAGTCTGTTCTCTCAATCCACACCCAGGAATGCATGGGAAAAAGGCATGGGGAGTGGTTAAGAAGGGGAGATCAATACACACACAAACACACACACGTACAAACACCATACACACACATCTTTTTCTGGCTGGGAGAAACTCCCTCCTCCCCCCCACCCCCCCAAGGTTGCATCCTTGCCTGCTCATCCCTGCTCATGGTAAAAGGATTGCCTGGGTGGGATTTTTAAGGGACGGCATGTGGATGATTCAAAGGCACGCTGGGAATACGGCATCCAGTTTTGGTCACCAGGATACAAAAAGGATGCTGAGATTCTAGAAAGGGTGCAGAGAAGAGCAACAAGGATGATTAGGGGACTGGAGGCTAAAACATATGAAGAACGGTTGCAGGAACTGAGTATGTCTAGCTTAATGAAAAGAAGGACCAGGGGAGACATGATAGCATCTTCCAATATCTCAGGGGCTGCCCCAAAGAAGAGGGAGTCAAGCTGTTCTCCAAAGCCCCTGAGGGCAGGACAAGAAGCAATGGGTGGAAACTAATCAAGGAGAGAAGCAACCTGGAATTAAGGAGAAATTTCCTGACAGGAGAACAATTAACCGGTGGAACAGCTCGCCACCAGAAGTTGTGGGCGCTCCATCACATGAGGTGTTTAAGAACAGATTGGACAGTCATTTGTCTGGCATGGAGTAGAGTTTCCTGCTTGAAGAGGGGGGTGTACATTAGACTAAGGACCTCCCAACTCTGATATTCCATTAAGGATTAGGGGTGATGTGGTGCCAGCAACAAAGAAGAGGGAGTCAAATTATTTTCCAAAGCACCTGAAGGCAAGACAAGGAGCAACGGATGGAAACTTACCAAAGAGAGAACCAACCTGGAATTAAGGAGAAGCCTGAGGCCTTCTGCATCTAGACCGCACACCAAGGAGTAACACTAAATCCAGGTGCAAGCCAGTTGCTCCGCGCCCGGATTTTGATTGTGTGACCGCAGGATGCTACTATGGCCGGAAGTGCGAGAACCAGTCGCCGGTCTCTTTTTTCCAATGCTATTGCCAATTCAAATGGTCACTGCCCGTATGGTTATAAGTCGAGGTGGATACGTACCTGGGTGCAGTGCCCCTGAGTAATGCTTTCCCTTCCATTTTTTCCCCTTCAGCTGCTAAGGAAATTCTCCAACCGACAAGGCAGCCCAGAAGGAATCATTAGCCAGAATAAAAATTTGGCGTGAATTTGAAGCGGAAAAAAAAAAAGGATTTATTGTATTGAAACGTATTTGGAAAATCGGATTTATTCTGTATCCATCTCAGGTGTCTTTCTTGGCAAGGCCGGGGACAGGAAGAGACTCTTTTCCTTCTTCCCTTTGGGACATGCCTGCAAGACTTTTGGGGTGCATGGGGACCTTATCTCCTTTGGGGGGGAAAGACTTCTCTCCCCCTCCAAGAAATAAAGGGCTACAGGGGAGGGGAGAGCAGGAGAGGTTTTGGCGAAGATCCTCGGCCCAGATCTGCTCACCAACTTTGGGCCAGCTGATGGGAGATCAATCCCCATTTCTCTCTGAGCTGAATCCTCTTGGCTTGGCCAAGATCAACGCAGGGAAGGAGGCCTGGCTGGCTCCCCACATCTTTGGGGCAGGATGGGACGTGCCTCTTTCAGCTTTGGCCCCCGTAGATAATCTTGTTGACGGGGGAATCGGCCGCCAAACGATCCATCACGCAGACAACCGGGCCTTTCTTTCGCTCCGTTTTTGCTGGAGGAGATTCAGAGCTAGGAAATAATTATCTTCCTTCCTTGTCAAAAGAAAAAAGAAGAAGAAGAAGAAGAAGAAGCACTGTGTATCTTGGCGGACAAAGACACGAGTGTCTGTTTTGGGCCACGTGCTTCAACCGAAGGCCAAGCCCAGACAAGTCGGGGGCCTCGAACGGCCCGTCGACCCCACTCCCCTCCTGTATAGCCACAGCGGCTTCCTCTGCACTCAGCTGGACTACTGCCATGCGCTGGACGTGGGGCTGCCTTTGAAGGGTCCCGGGAGCATTGTCAATCAATCAGAATAGAGATGGAAGGGACCTGGGAGGTCTTCTAATCCAACCCTTTGCTCAAGCTGGAGACTTTATACCATTCTGGACAGATGGTTGTCCAGTGATGAAACACCCACAACTTCTGGTGGCAAGCTGTTCCACTGGTTAATTGTCCTCACTGTTAAAAAGCTTCTCCTTAATTCCAGGTTGCTTCTCTCTTTGATTAGTTTCCATCCGTTGCTTCTCGTCCTGCCTTCTGATGCTTTGGAGAATAGTTTGACCCCCTCCTCTTTGGGGCAGCCCCTCAAATATTGGAAGACTGCTATCCTGTCCCCCCTCGTCCTTCTTTTCTCTAGACTGGCCAAACCCAGTTCCTGCAACCGTCCTTCATGTGTTTTAGTCTCCAGGTCTTTCATCATCTTAGTTGCTCTTCTCGGCACTTTTGCCAAAGTCTCAACTTCTTTTTTTGAAACATGGCAACCAAAACTGAGTGCAATATTCCAAATGTGATCTTACCGAATGAATGAATAAATGAATGTCTACCTGTCATCTGGCTAGGGGATTCTGGGATTTGAAGTCCACCCACCTTCAAGCTAGCAGGGGGATTCTGGGAGTTCAAGTTGAGGAGCACAGCTTTTAAGAGATTGTTTGTTGTGATTAAGTACTTTCCTCATTTGGAAATTCTTCGATAAGCGGACGTGAGAAAGTGAGGGTTGTGTGCAGACCCTTGTTAATATTTAACAACAAGGAACTGAATTAACTTTTATTAAATAGCCTTAAAATGGTTTGTCAGAAGCTTCTCTGAATAAAACAACACATCTATCAACTCTGGGTCCTTGCCTTGTCCAGAAGTAAATCGATACTCCCACCCACACTGGTGGGGATTTCCTAGACCTATTGCACAATCCCTCTTCCCTCCAGTCCATCTCTTTTCATTCCCCTGTTTTTTTTGGAAGATAAAATGGAAGGCAGGGCCCTCTGTCCAATCAACACACATCTTAGGGTTGTGATTTCCTTGTGGTCTCCTATTCAAGAATCAACCCAGCCGAATCCTGTTTGGTTTCTCAGATGAGGTGAAGTTGGTTAAGCCTGCATCTCTCTCTTTCTCTCTCTCTCTCTTTCTCTCTTTCTCTTTCTTATTCTCTCTCTTTCTCTCATTTTCTCTCTCTCTCTCTCTCTCTCTCTCTCTCTCTCTCTCTCTCTCTCTCTCTCTCTCATTCCTTCTCTATTTCTCTCTCATTCCCTCTCTATTTCTCATTCTCTCTCTTTCTTTCTCATTATTTCTCCCCCCCTCTCTCATTGTCTCATTCTCTCTCTCTCTCTCTCTCTCTCTTTCTTTTATTTTTTATTTTTTATTAAATTTTAATACCGCCCTTCTCCTACTGGACTCAGGGCAGTGCACAGCCAAGAATAAAAAACATCCCAATACAAAATTTAAAATTTTAAAAGAATTAAACAAATTTTGGCCCAAAATTTAAAACCTCCCGACTAAAATCCATTTACAATTTTTTTAAAAAAAATTGATTTATATGCCGCCCTTCTCCAGAGACTCAGGGCGGTTTACAATGCGTGAAGCAATAGCCTTCATACTTTTGTATATTTTATACAAAGTCAGCTTATTGCCCCCACAAACTGGGTCCTCAATTTACCTACCTTAGAAAAGATGGAAGGCTGAGTCAACCTTGAGCCTGGTGAGATTCGAATTTACTAATTGCAGACAGCTGGAGTTAAATTACAATGCATCAGTCTGCTGAGCTATCCAGGCTCCAATTAAAAATATCTAAAATATTAAAAATATCTATATCTATATCTATTAGATATCTATATCTAAAAAATATCTTCTTCATTTATCATTCTCTCTGTCTTCATTTCTATCTTCACCAAAACTTCATGTGAAGTCTTAGTACCACTTTATAATGTCTTGGTAAGACCACAATTAGAATACTGAATCCAGTTTTGGTCATTATGATATTAAAAAAAAATGTGGAGACTCTAGAAAGAGCACAGAGAAGAGCCACAAAGAGGATTAGGGGACTGGAGGCTAAAACATAGGAAGAACGGTTGCAGGAACTGGGTAGGTCTAGTTTAATGAAGAGAAGGACTAGGGGAGACATGACTAGCAGCCTCCCAATATCTCAGGGGCAGCCTCCCAATATCTCAGGGGCTGCCAAAAAGAAGAAGGGGGTCAACCTATTAACCAAAGCACCAGAAGGCAGGACAAGAAGCAACGGATGGAAACTAATCAAGGAGAGAAGCAACCTGGAATTATGGAGAAACTTCCTAATAGTGAGGATAATTAACCAGTGGAACTGCTTGCCACCAGAAGTTGTGAATGCTTCATCACTGGGGTTTTTAAAGAAAAGACTGGACAGTCACTTGTCTGAGATGGTATAGGTTCTCCTGCTTCAGCACAGAGCTGGACTAGAAGACCTCCAAGGCCCCTTCCAGTCTTCTTGTTCCGGGTTTTGCGAAGGGCCCAATGCAGGAAGGGAAATTATGCATGGAATAAAAACCATCCTTTTAAATTCTGAGTCGAAGGGTGAATGCTACACAGGAGTGGGCTTAGGTTGAAAGACTTGGGGACTGTCTGGATGGTTTGAATCGTGTCTCGCTGGCTAGAATGCCAATACTCCCCCCACCCTCCAAATATGATTGAGAACCTTCGCAGGGGTTCGGTGGTGCCTACAGAACAACTGTTTTTACTTAGATTCTGGAAATTAAAAATGGGGGGGGGGGCTTGGAGAGAGAGCCAGTCGGCCAGTTCTGTTTTTCTGCCGGAGATCCTGGTCTTCTCTTCCCCCCCACAGACCGTTTTTGCAAAATGTCTTCAAGCTTTCTAATCCTGGCTTTTCCTAAACATCTTGACAATGTCTCCTTAACAGACAGATGGGTGGGGGACGGGGAGGGGGGGGAATTTAATTGGAAAAACAGATCCGTCAACACTTCCCCTCTGCTGCCAGACTCAGCTGGCCCGTTTGAAGCCGCCTGCCTTCGAGTTTTGGAAAGTTTTAAATAAAGACAAAGGGTTAGCTAAAGTGAATAGGCTCGGTTGCTTGTTTCCTACCTTATTGTAAAGGTTGACCTCGCTTACCGATCGCCTTGTTTAGCGACCGTTTGAAGTTAGGACGCCGCGGGTCAGGTGCTGGCTTGGACCCTGGGATATGGTGAGTTCTAATCCCTCCCTTAGGCATGAAATCACCAGGAGATTGGAGTTCTTGTCTTGTGTTCGGCACGAAAACTGGTTATGGGACTTTGGGCCAATCACCGGGAGATGGTGAGTTCTAGTGCTGCCTTAGGCATGAAAGCCAGCTGGGTGTTATCAGAAGACAGGGAATTATAGTCCCAGCTTAGATACGACTTTGGGACAGTAACCAGGAGTCAGTGAGTTCCAGTCCCACCTTAGACATGACCTTGGGACATCACCAGGAGACAGTGAGTTCTAGTCTGATCTTAGCCATGGAAGCCAGCTGGGCAATTTTGGGACAGTAACCAGGAGTCAGTGAGTTCCAGTCCCACCTTAGACATGACTTTGGGACATCACCAGGAGACAGTGAGTTCTAGTCTGATCTTAGCCATGGAAGCCAGCTGGGCAATTTTGGGACAATCACCAGAAGACAGGGAATTATAGTCCCATCTTCTTCATAAAAGCCAGCTGGGTGACTTTGGGCCAATCACCAGGAGTTTATGAGTTCTAGTCCTACCTTAGGCACAAAAGTGAATTTAGACCAGTCCTTCTCACCGTTTTTCACACTTACGACTCTCGCAGCATCCCTGCAGTCATGCCATCGAAATCTTAGACGCTTGGCAACTGACTCACATTTACGACGGCTGCAGGATCCCTAGGTTACGTGATCCCTTTTGACAAGCAAAGTCCACGGGGAAGCCGGATTCACGTTACTAATGTAGCAGCTGCAGCAATTGGCTTAGCAACGGTAACAAGAAATCGATAGATAAATTAATAAATAAGAAAGAAAGGTCTTAAAATGGAGCAAAGTTCCGTTTTAACAATTGTCTTGCTTAGGAATAGAAATTTTGGGTTCAGTTATGGCCTTAAGTTGGGTTCCACAATCAGCACTGGGAGAAAACCGGCCCAGGCCTTATCAGAATCCCAGTGTTGGGAAGGACCACTGAGGTCATCCAGCTCAGCCTCTCCTCTAAACGGGATTCCAAACTCAGGGGTCTGCCAAGGGGTGCTCGTTCGTCTTCTGTGGGAGGGCAGTGAATCAACCCACCATCTCTGATGACTTCCTGAAATGCTTTCTCTCGCATTGAGAGATAGGAAGGAGGAAGAAAGAAACTTCCTAACAGGGAGGACAGTGAGGACAGTGGAACTGCTTGCCACCAGAAATGGTGGGCGCTCCATCGCTGGAGGTTTTTAAGAAAAGACTGGACAGCCAATTGTCTGGAATGGTAGAGGCTCTCCTGCTTGAGCTGGGGGTTGGACTAGAAGACCTCCGAGGTCCCTTCCAGCTCGATTCTGATAGATTAATTGGATTCTTTGTTCCCTAGGCCATCCGTCTGGTAAACTCGCAAGATTCGTTTTTCACGCCATGGACATGTATACATCCAAACTAGACAGGGTTGCTTCTCTGTGTCATATAATATATGTGGGTATATACATAAATTTGTATTTATTTATTTTGTCATGTTCATGTAGAGTATATCGGAGGTGGTGAACCTTAGTCGACATTCAAAGTGACAATCAAGTTATTCTATTCTGTTCTGTTCTGTTCTGTTCTGTTCTGTTCCGTTCCATTCCGTTCTGTTCCCTCCCCTCCCCTCTCCTTTCCTCTCCTCTCCTCTCCTTTCCTTCCTCTTCTCTTCTCTTCTCTTCTCTTCTCTTCTCTTCTCTTCTCTTCTCTTCTCTTCTCTTCTGTTTTCTTCTGTTCTCTTCTCTTCCTCTCCTCTCCTCCCTTCCCTTGTTCTTCTCTTCTCTTCTGTTCTATTCTCTTTTCTTCCACTCCTCTCCTCTCCTCCCCTTCCTTGCTTTTATTGATTTATTTATTTGTTCAACTTGTGTGATGCCTTTCTCCGAAGACTCAAGGTGGCCTTCCCTTTCTTTCCTTTCCTTTCCTTGCCTTCCCTTCCCTTCCCTTGTTCTTCTCTTCTCTTCTCTTCTCTTCTCTTCTCTTCTCTTCTCTTCTCTTCTCTTCTCTTCTCTTCTCTTCTCTTCTCTTCTCTTCCTCTTCCTCTTTCTCTTTCTCTTCCTCTTTCTCTTTCTCTTCTTCACCTTCAATCCGAATCCACCTTCCTGGGATTCGAATTTTGTACTTGGAGGAAGAGGTGCCAGATCTGGCCAGAAAAGGAGCTGCTCAGCGTCCCTCCATCTTTGCTCCTGAAGGCTAAATTGGAGGGGGGGCGGGAGGGGGGGCTGAGCTCATGTATTCTTAGCAACTGAAGCACATCAAAATACTTCCTTAAATAACCCCTAGGGCAGGAAACAATATGTCAGAGCCCATTAAAGTTGAAAAACCATTTCCCCCTCGAAGTGGCAGATTGGGGAAGAAAGGAAGCAGAGCACTCGTTTTTTAAAAAGAAAAAAGAAAGAAAGAAAGAAAGAAAGAAAGAAGAAAAGCAACAAGAGGCCGAAACAAAGTCCTTTCCAAATGTTTTTCCGTCTGTGAACAGTATCCTCTCTTAGGTCTTTGCAACAGGCCTGCAAGGTAGGCCACTTGGATTACAGGGAGTCCGCCATCTCAAAACCGTAATAGAAGTCAGAATTTCCATCCTAAATCATGACCCTCACCAAGGACTCAATTTTATAGAATATAGAATAACAGTTGGAAGGGACCTTGGAGGTCCTCTAGTCCAACCTCCTACTTAGGCAGGAAACCCTACACCACTTCAGACAAATGGTTAGCCAACCTCTTCTTAAAAACTTCCAGTGTTGGAGCAGTCACAACTTCTGGAGGCAAGTTGTTCCACTGACTAATTGTTCTAAATCTAACTTGTTTATAATTTCATTCATGGTCACAAAATCAAGCCGAATTCACTTAAAAACTGCCTTGCTTTCAAAATACGATCAAACTAATTTGATCAACTAATAAAAATGTGAAACCTGAAAACTGCTGCCTCGCTTAGCAATGGAAATCCTGTTTCGATTGTCGTCGTAATTTGAGGACTACCTACATCGTGAAGATGGTCCCTTTCTCGTCCCCCACCATGGATAATTTTCATTACAATCGCCACAATGACGATGACAATGACGGCGAACAGGTTTTATTTTTATTCAACGTCTTCAGACTTTCCATTGTGGCCCATGTTACACCAGGCTTAATCCTATTTTGAATTTTATACTCGTGTTTGAAACGAGTGGGAAAAAAAGAATGCATTTCTGTCTGGAAAATTACAAAACTGCATTTTTGGTGGGGAAATGGCATTTTTGCTGGGTACGAAGATGCTATAAAATTCTGGGAATAGTCACAATAAGAATCATTTGTTAAATTTCTATGCTGCCCGACTCCCCGCACCTCGGAGGGGCATAGAAGCAGGGTCTGGTGCTTCTAGGAGGAAGTGGAGGTGATAATACTGGAGAATAGTTAAGCCAAACTGTGAACCAGTTAAAAAAATAGAGATAGAAGTGGTGGAAGACACTGCTGAGAAATAGCTATTGGAAATGTTGATTGATTTTATGACTTCAAGAGAGGAGGAAAATATTTTTTGTTAAGATCATGGATATGAGTTGCTATTTAAGAAGAGGTAAAATATAGATTTGATATAATGGGTCTTAGGAATGAGGAATATATATGAAATATTGATTGTTAAAATGACAAAGATTTAAGGGTGTTTATTTGGAAATAATTTGGAAATAATTGTTTAGAATTTTGGGTGATATAGTAGATTGATAAATGTTTAGAATAAGTTTTTTTCTTTTTCTTTTTTAAAGATGTTAATGGATAAAATTTGGAACAAAATTGGTTGAGGGAATGTGAGCAATTGTGCTTATTTTATACCGAATCAAATCCTTGCTCTAAAAAGATGTACCGTATTTTCTGGCGTATAAGACGACTGGGCGTATAAGACGACCCTCCTCAGAGCCATTTAAGGCTCGTCAGAGCCTTATGGGCTGGTCTGCCTGGTTACAGGCGAATGAGACCCGGCGTATAAGACGACCCCCGACTTTTGAGAAGATTTTTGTGTGTTAGAAAGTAGTCTTATATGCAGGAAAATACAGTATTTTATGTTTTTAAAAAATAAAAAAAACTTTTTGGAAAAAGAAAAAGAAGCACGGTCTGGTGCTGTCAAGTCATTGTAGAACAACTCAACATGGGCAATTCGTTGTGGGGAGAACTTACTGTGGGTGCCTGGATGGAGAGCTGGGTAGGCAAGAGAGCGAGCAGCTGGACTGTCAATTCTGAAGCTGACCTGGCTAAAGCCATCTTTTCCTGCCTCATAGTTGCCATGAACTTTGAAAGGGGGAAGGGAGGTGGGAAGCAGATAGACAAGCTACCAGTGAAAGCAAAAAAAAATTCTCCTGGGAACCAAGGTCATCCCAACAGATGGCAAGTGAAGGAGAGGAATGACCAAGCAGCCTCCCAGCTACCTTCATTGGACAATGTGATTGTCCAATGAAATGAAATATTTGCTCTTTTAATTAGGGGGGGGAAACTGCAGGAACCTTTAAAATTGGTTTTCACTAGCTATGCCGATATGATGTGTCCAATAAACAAGTTCTTTGAGGAATCTACCTGTCTGGGAGTTCTGCTTTGGGTGGATGCGTTACTCGGAACCCCGACATGGGCACCGCGGCTGTGGCGGCCAGAGGATTCCCATTTTCACATCCCCCACAGGAAGCTCCCATCCACCACCTCCTCCCTACTGCCTGCCCTGCCCTCCGCCACCACCGCTGAATGGTCCAAACTTAGAACGCCCTGGAACTCAGCACACAAAGGCAATGGTGGCAGTGGTGGCGGGGAATGTAAAAATGCAGGATTCATTCTGGGTCGGTCACCGGGACCAGTCTTCTGAGCTTTCGGACTCGTGCTGGAGCCCATCTTTGGGGAACTCCTCTCTAGCAAAGTGTGTGCTGTTTGAGGTGTGGTATTTATATGGTGCCTGTTGTATGTGGCTTTTAAGATGCTAATGGCTGGCTTTTAAGTCGTTGGTGATCGGATGCTTGTGCTGCCCAGCCCTCGCCTTCTAAGTACTCGATAGGCTAAGCAAATCAGCCTATCAGCACTCCCGTTTTTTTTGTTTTTTGTTTTAATTTGATTTATATGCCGCCCTTCTCCAGAGACTCAGGGCGGCTTACAATGCGTTAAGCAATAGCCTTCCTACTTTTGTATATTTATACAAAGTCAGCTTATTGCCCCCAACAAACTGGGTCCTCATTTCACCTACCTTAGAAAGGATGGAAGGCTGAGTCGACCTTGAGCCTGGCTAGAATTGAACTCACAGAAATTACAGGCAGCTGGTGTTAATTGCTGCCTTTAGTAGGAGGCATTAGCCCCCTACGCTACACAGGCTCTTCCGTTGACTGACGAGGGGGTCCATTTCCCAGGCTTCAATCACTTCCCTGGCTGTTTTTGTGCCTGCTCATCCAACAATCTTAATAGCTGCAAAGTTGATGTCCATTGCAGTGTGAAAACGGGAAGCCCCCAGCTGCAGCCTCTCTTCACTCTGCTCACCCACCCGGTGGTGACATTCAATTTTTTTTTACTACCGGTTCTGTGAGTGTGGCTTGGTGGGCATGGCAGGGAAAGGATACTGCAAAATCCCCATTCCCTCCCCACTCCTGTGGCCAGCCAGAGGTGGTATTTGCCGGTCTCCAAACTACTCAAAATTTCCGCTACCGGTTCTCCGAACTGCTCAAAATTTCCAGTACCGATTCTCCAGAACCTGTCAGAACCTGCTGGATTTCACCCTTGCACCCACCCAATTGCTTGCCTACGTGCCCACCTGGCTCTCCATCCGGGCATCCGCAGAGAGTTGTCCTTGCAGCAAATTGCCTATGTTGAATTGTCCTGCAATGACTCAGTGGCAGTGAGTTGGCAGAGGTGACTTGGCGGTAGTGAAGGGATCGCCTCTGGCAGCTTGCCTCCAGATGGCTGCCCCGAATTGTCCTATTGTCCCATGAAGCATCCCCATGGACACATGATCAAAATTTGGGTGCTTAGCAACAGGCATGTATTTATGACTTGCGAGACCGCCTTCTGCCGCCAATAGCCTCCCACCGGCCAGTACGCTCGCACAGAGAGGGCCTCCTCAGGGTGCCGTTGGCCAGGGTGCTCTCCCAGGGGGAGAGCCTTCTCTGTGGCAGCACCTGCCCTCTGGAATGACCTACCCCCGGAGATACACAGGATACCAGACCTCCGGACTTTTCGTCGGGCCCTTAAATCTCACCTATTTCATCTAGCCGGGCTGGCTTGATCCCATCCTCTGTTTTAATTGTAACTTAATTGTAACTGATTTTAATTGGACTGTTTAAAACTGTGGGCCGAAACTATTTAATATTTTTTAAAAATTGTTTTAATTTTTGTATGCCATGTTTTGCCTTGGCTGTTCACCGCCCTGAGTCCTGACGGTTCGAATATCTCAGGGTCATGAAATCACCATTCACAACTGGTTTAAGCAAAGGCAACGGGTGAAGTGGATTAGCTTAATAAACACACGGGTCACTTAATAATTCTCTTAACTCCCTTGCCTAACAACAGAAATTTTGGGTCTCCATTGTGATTGTAAGTCAAGAACTGCCTCCATATTAAAAAAAAAAAACCCAAATCATTTTATTTATTTATTTTTCTCTTATTGGCCTTTATCAATATTTGTAGAAGCTTTTGCGGGGGGATTAAAAGAAAAGTCAAAATGGAAGCCACAACCCTGCGATTAAAGCCTTATGCTTTTTTTTTTGACAAGTGTTATGACATTTTGGGAAGACACCAGTGGTGGGTTTCAAATTTTTTTACTACCGGTTCTGTGGGTGTGGCTTGGTGGGCGTGGCATGGCTTGGTGGGTGTGGCTTGGTGGGCATGGCAGGGGAAGGATACTGTAAAATCTCCATTCCCACTCTGGGGGAAGGATACTGGTGCCTGGTGGCTCAGCAGACTAATGCATTGTAATTAACTCCAGCTGTCTGCAATTACTGTAAGTTCGAATCTCCCCAGGCTAAAGGTTGACTCAGCCTTCCATCCTTTCTAAGGTAGGTAAATTGAGGACCCAGTTTGTGGGGGCAATAAGCTGACTTTGTATAAATATACAAAAGTATGAAGGCTATTGCTTAACGCATTGTAAACCACCCTGAGTCTCCGGAGAAGGGCGGCATATAAATCAAATAAAAAAAAAATACTGCAAAATCCCCATTTCCTGAGACTTGGGAGGCAGAGAATAGACGGGGGTGGGGCCAGTCAGAATTTTTACTACCGGTTCTCTGAACTACTCAAAATTTCCGCTACCGGTTCTCCAGAACTGGTCAGAACCTGCTGAAACCCACCCACACCCACACCCCCTGTATAACCTGGGTAAAAATCTTTTCTGGATAGTTTTCAATAGTTTGATAAACCCCGTAGCAATCAAGTCACAGAAAAACATGTGCGATGACTGAGGGCAAGAAATAAATGAATTTATTCATTCATATGCTGGTGTTGCGAAAGGCAGAATCTAACATTCAGTGGGGCGAAAGGATACACAGCCCGGGAAAATGAAACAAGTCCCTTTTGAGTCAGGGGTTCTACAAACATGGCACCATTTTCTTTCAGGGAAGGCGTCTGGCTCTCCCCACCACAGACTCTAAGCGAGTTTGCATTCCACAGGATGGTGGTGGAGAAAAAAGTCGACACTGCGTGCATCTTCTTTGGATTTTGCCGATGTGGCATCGTCGTGGAGGACAGGTGGAATTAAGCCTGTTGCTTTTGACTATCTTCCAGATTTCCAATGTCCTGACTCGGTCTAAGATGAAGGTATGGAAGTTTGCAGCCATAGGCACCATGGTTTTCGGCTCCATGCTCTCCGTTTTGATTTGTAGAGACATGCTCAGCCGGAGCCTCAAATCCGCTGCCTTCCCTTTGTCGCTGTTCTCCAGAACTGACGCCACTGACGCCTCCTCCTCCTCTCCTTCGTTGGCCCAGGCATCCAGAAGATTTCCGCGGGAGCTGGGACGCCGCAGGTCGCTGATCTCCCAGTGTAAGTCATTGTGTCTGATCCTCCTTTTTTCTGTCTGATGCAACGGGTGTGTCCAGAAATAGGGGACATCGCTTCCAAGGGGTTTTATCCCACTCCAAGGGTCTGCAGGTAGCCTGATCTCAGCTGATCTTCTCCAGGGAGTCCTCGATTTACAACCGTTTGAGTGACCATTTGATGTTACAACATCACTGAAAAAATGACTTATGATTCATTTCACACTTACAACCATTACAGTATCCCCATGGTCATGTGATCAAAATTCAGATGTTTGGCAACTGACTTGTACTTATGACAGTGGCAGTGTCCTGGGGTCATGTGATCCCCTTTTACAACCTTCCGACATTCAAAGTCAATGGGAAAGCGAGGCTCACGTGACTACCATGTTACTAACTTAACAACTGCAGCGATTCACTTAACAGCAGTGGCAAGAAAGTTCGTAAAATCAGGCAAAACTCACTTAACAAATGTCTCACTTAGCAACAGAAATTTTTGGCTCAATTATGGTCGTAAATTGAAGACTACATGTACTCTTAAGTGCCAGTTGGCCTCAGGCTGTTTGTCTATGTTAGGCTGCTTAATTTAGAAGTTGGAGCAGTATACATTGGGCCACAACACACAGTTGTAGTTGATTGGTTGGAGAGTGCTGGTTCATGCAGAAGGCAATGTATGCTGTGATTGGTGGCTGTGGGTGTAAAAGTGGAGTTTCCTTCCTTTTTCTTCTGTGTATACCGTATGATTTACCTCACAATGTTCCTGTGTTCCTGACTATCGTGTCTGCTCATGCATGAGGCAATCTACGCTGTGATTGGTTGCTGTGGGTATAAAGGGGGAGTTTCCCTTTTTCCCGCCTTTTTCTTCTGTGTATACTTTTTGATTTACCTCACGATGTTCCTGTGTTCCTGACTATCTTGTCTGCTCATGCATGAGGCAATCTATTCTACGACGGGTTGCTGTGGGTGTAAAGGGTGTGTGTCCCCCCCTTTCCCCCCGCCTTTTTGTTCTGTGTGTTCTATATATCATTTAGATTTGCTTCATGCTGTTTCTATGTTCCTGACTATCTAGTCTGCTCATGCATGAGGCAATCTGTGCTGTGATTGGTGGCTGTGGGTGTAAAAGTGGAGTTTTCCTTCCTCCCCCGCCTTTTTCTTCTGTGTATACTTTATGATTTACCTCACGATGTTCCTGACTATCTAGTCTGCTCATGCATGAGGCAATCTATGCTGTGATTGGTTGATGTGGGTGTAAAGGAGGAGTTTCTTTTTTCCCTGCCTTTTTTCTTCTCTGTATACTTTATGATTTACCTCACAATATTCCTGTGTTCCTGACTATCTTGTCTACTCATGCATGAGGCAATCTATGCTATGACTGGTTGCATTTGTTTATATAAAACTACACGTTTGTGTTAGTGTCTCTGACTTTATCTGGACACCTGATGCGCAATTCCCTGATATTCTGGCTTTGTGGGGCTTGTCGTTTGTCTGAACTGGCTTCTGGATCCTGCTAACAACATGGCTGCATACATGAATGTCACTACAAGTAGTCTTCATCTTACAACCATTCCTTTAATGACCGTTCAAAGTTAAAATGGCATTGAAAAAAGTGACTCAGGGTCAGTTATCACACTTATGATCATCGCAGCATCCCTTAGGGTCACGTGTTCAAAATTCGGGTGCTTGACAACCTGCATGTATTTATGATGATTACGGTATCCTGGGGTCACATGACCACCATTTATAACCTTCCCAGCGAAGTCCCTGGGGGAACTTCGCTGAACGATGATATGGTTCATTTAAACAACACTGATCTGCTTAACAATTATGGCCAAAAAGATCTCAAAATGGTGTGCAACTTGCTTAAGAACTGTCTTCATTAGGAATAGAAATTTTCGCCTCCATTGTCGCTGTAAATTGAGGACTGTTTGTAATGTCCCTAAATGCTAGAACATTTCTGACCCTCCTAGATTTTGTCCGTAAAACCTCAAATGCACAATTTTTTTTTTTAAAAAAATATTTTATATGCCGCCCTTCTCCGGAGACTCAGGGCGGCTTACAATGCATTAAGCAATAGCCTTCATACTTTTGTATATACCTGCTTAGTAGGGCTTTCGCCCCCCCCCCAAACGGTGTTCCTTTTTATACAAAGTCAGCTTATTGCCCCCACAATTGGGGTCCTCATTTTACCTACCTCGGAAGGATGGAAGGGAGTCAACCTTGAGCCTGGTGAGATTCGAACTTGCAGTAATTGCAGGCAGCTGGTATCCCTTAACACCACTTTAATCTGCTGCGCCACCAACGTGCACAATTGGCCAAAGGTTTTAAGATCTTTGGCATGCTGAAAAAGTCAAAGTGGTGTATGATTTGCAGCTCCTCATACCAATGCATAAGGACACAGCACCTGTGATCCAGGGGTGAAATCCAGCAGGTTCTGACAGGTTCTGGAGAACCGGTAGCAAAAATTTTGAGCAGTTCAGAGAACCGGCAAATACCACCTCTGGCTGGCTCCAGGAGTGGGGAAGGAATGGGGATTTTGTAGTATCCTTCCCCTGCCATACCCACCAAGCCACACCACTCCCACCAAGCCCCTCCCACAGAATGGTAGTAAAAAAATTTGGATTTCACCACTGCTGTGATCACAATCGATTCACAAGGATTAGCGGTTCCCTGATATTCCAGCTGATTTTTTAAAAGTTCCCTCTTCAAAGTGGACATTGAGAACAGAACAAAAGAGAATAATAAAGTTGGAAGGGACCTTGGAGGTCTTCTAATCCATCCACCACATCCAAACAGGAGAGCCTACATCTCTTCTTCTTCCTAGCGTATATTTGTAGATGCAGGATCTACTTTTCAGATCACTGAATGCAGTGGTGAGTTGCTACTGGTTCGCCCCGGTTCGAGTGAACAGGTAGTGGCGGCGGCAGGAAGCTCAGCCCACCCACCTGGATGCTTCTACGCATGCACAGAAGTGTTGTGTGCGTGGGAGCGTGCACGTCCACGAGTGAACCAGTAGTGACGGGTTTTGAAACCCGCTCCTGATTGAATGCCACTTGGCAGGGTCGGCTGCGTTTCTGGGACGCAGGTCCATGGCTCAGGGGTGAAATGTAAAATTTGTTACTACCGGTTGTGTGGGCGTGCCTTGGTGGTGGTGGGGTAATGTGACTGAGTGGGCGTGGCCAACTTTTTTTTATAAAAAAGCTGAAGAGATTGCAAAAAAAATGCTTTGAAACGCCTCTGCCGATCAAGCAACTCAGTTGGGAACGTCAGAGACTTTTCAAAGTATTTTTTTAACCACCTCTTTGGCCGAAGAAGTTGCAGAAAAAAATGCTTTTAAAAGCCTCTGGTGATCCCAGCTGAGCCGTGTGATCATCAGAGGCTTTTTAAAAAAACCTTTAAAAGCATTTTTTCGTTGGAAGAGGTTGTAGAAAAAACGCTTTTAAAAGTTAAAAAAAAAACCCTCTGATAATCGTGCAGCTCAGCTGGGCATGGTGGGGGGGGGGGGCGCAGGGATTTTTGCTACCCGCTGCCATTGCTACTGGATCGGTTGATCCGGTCCGAACTGGGAACATTTCACCCCTGCCGTGGCTTGTGTGTCTTTGTTGATGGTGTCTCGCCATCTCTGTTTTGGATGTCCGCAAGGTCACCGGCCACTGACTTCTAGTTGGTAGGCTGTCTTGGCAATGGTGAAAGGTGCTGCTCTCTAGAATGTCATACCAGCGGAGCCGGCCTTCTCTCATCTTCTCTATAATTGGTGCCACACAGAAGAGCCTATATCATTTGAGATAAATGACTGCCCAGTCTCTTCTTAAAAACCTCCAATGTTGAAGCACCTACAACTTCTGGTGGCAAGCAGTTCCCCTGGTTAATTGTCCACACAGTTAGGAAGTTTCTCCTTAGTTCTTGCTTCTCTCCTTGATTAGTTTCCATCTATTGTTTCCTGTCCTGCCCTCAGGGGCTTTGGAGAATAGGTTGACCCCCTCTTCTTTGGGGCAGCCCCTCAAATATTGGAAGATGCTATCATGCCCCCCCCTCCGGACTTTCTTTTCATTAAAATAGACAGACCCACTTTTCTGAAAGTGCTTCTCTCCAAAGGAAACAGACGTCTAAAGCTGAGATAATCAGTTAATCACACCAAGATTGCCGCAAGGAAAGACCCAAATCTAGTCCAACCCTTTTTGCAATTAAATCCAGATCCCGCCTCCTGAATCAGTGGGAACAAAGGATCAACTGGAATTGCGGCTGTTTGAGCAGAAAACAAAAGGCTGGGAGACATTTGGCTTTTCCCTGCGATTTGTGGTAGGCTTTTATTTGGATTTAATTGTACGCTTGTGTAGGAATGAGACTCGTAGGAGAAGCAGCCGATTAGGGTGGATCTGTGTAGGTAATTAAACCAAAGTTTGAAGGATTAGGGAGCGCTTTTGAAAGGCTGTAAGTGCAGCAGAACAATTCAATTCAGAATATAGCTGGAAGGGACCCCGGAGGCCTTCTAGTCCAGCCCCCTGCTCAATCAGGAGACCCTATGCTATTTCGGACAAGTGGTTGTCCAATCTCTTCTTGAAAACTTCCAATGACAGAGCACCCACAACTTCTGAAGGCAAGTCATCCCACTGTTAGGAAATTCCTCCTTAATTCCAGGTTGCTTCTCTCCTTGACTACTTTCCACCTGTTGCTTCTTGTCCCACCTTCCGGTGCTTTGGAGAATAGATTGACCCAGTGGTGAGATCTGAACCAGTTTGCTACTGGTTCATTGGCCACGCATGCACACTATGCACCAAAAGGAGGCTTGGGAAGGTAAGTAGAACAGTGTGGGGTGGGGGAATCAGCTGTGCTGCGCGGTTTAGCTTTGCCAGAAAGCAGGATTGCTTTCTAGGAAAGCTAAACCGCGCAGCTCAGCTGATTGTTGGAAATACCGATTAATCATCTTAGTTGCTCTTCTCTGGACTCTTTCCAAAGTCTCAACATCTTTTTTTGTAAAGTGGTGACCCAAACTGGATGCAGTATTCTGGGTGCTCTCTTACTAAGGTTTTATAAAGCGGTACTCATACTTCCAATACTCTAATGGCAGAAAGGGAAGAGGAACTAAAGAGCCTCTTGATGGGGATAAAGGAGGAGAGTTCAAAAGTTGGCTTGAAACTCAACATTAGGAAAACCAAGGTCATGGCATCCGGCCCTCTCAATTCCTAGCAAATATACGGGGAAGAAGTGGAGAGAGTGACAGATTTTATTTTCCTGGGCTCCAAGATCACCGCAGATGGGGACTACAGCCAAGAAATTAAAAGATGCTTGCTCCTGGGGAGGAAAGCTATGTCAAAGCTAGACAGCATACCAAAAAGCAGAGACTTCGCCCTGCCAATAAAAGTGCGTAGAGTCAAGGCGATGGTTTTCCCAGTTGCAATGGATGGCTGGGAAAGTTGGGACCATAAGGAAGGCTGAGCGCCAAAGAATCGAGGCCTTTGAACTCTGGTGCTGGAGAAGACTCCTGCGAGTCCCTTGGACTGCAAGGCCATCCAACCAATCAGTCCTAGAGGAGATCAACCCTGACTGCTCTTTAGAAGGCCAGATCCTGAAGATGAAATTCAAATCCTTTGGCTGCCTAATGAGAAGGAAGGACTCCCTGGAGAAGAGCCGAATGCTGGGAACGATGGAGGGCAAAACAAGAAGGGGACGACAGAGAATGAGGTGGCTGGATGGAGTCACTGAAGCAGTCGGCGTGAGCTTAAATGGACTCCGGCGGTTGATAGAGGACAGGAAGCCCTGGAGGAATGTTTTCCATGGGGGTTGCGATGGGTCGGACACGACTTCGCAATTAACAACAACAACACTCATACTTCCCAAGATTTTGATTGTGTATATAGTAACCCACTGCCGAGACATGTAAGGCTTGGAAACAGAATTCTGGGCTGGATGAGGTGTCCAGCACATTAGTGCGCGAAGCTGGGTAGAAATCTATTACTGCTTGACATTATCTAGATTGACTCATTTCATGGGAATTTGAGTCCGAGGGGATGTCTGCCTTTGAGTAAGCAGTTCCTGGCTTCCTGTCTCAGATTCCAAAATCATAACTGTCTTCACGGCACGAGCTGAGCTGGCCTTTAAAATGGGATTAGTCAAATGTTTATTCATGCTTCTTAGGAATCCTGCAGCAGCTCTCTTGGAGGGGGGGGGGGTAGTTCTTTGCAGAACGTCAGTAGAATTTACCGACTTTGAGGAGCAAAATAACTGCACAGTCTTAAGTCTCAGTCCCTCTTTATAATGCCTTGGTAAGGGCACACTTGGAATATTGCATCCAGTTTTGGCTGCCATGATATTAAAAAAGAGAAGTGCAGAGAAGAGCAACAAAGATGATTAGGGGATTGGAGCAGTGGTAGATTGCTCCTGGTTCATATCGGTTCGTAGTAAAAATTTGTAGTAGTTCGGAGAACCAGTAATAACATTGGCTGGTCACGTCCCCCAACCGGTCCCTGGTCCGGTCACCGCTTGATTACCCCGCCCACCTCATCAGAAGCTTTTTTTTAAAAAAAAACTTTTAAAAGCATTTTTTCTACAACCTCTTCTGATGAAAAAATGCTTTTAAAAGTTAAAAAAAAACCCCACCTCTGATGATCGCGTGGCTCACCTAGGATCGTCAGAGGCTTTTAAAGGCATTTTTTTCTGCAACCTCTTCAGCCTCTTTAAATGCCTTTAAAAGCCTTTAGCGATCCCAGCTGAGTTGCCTGATGGTCAGAGGCTTCTAAAAGCATTTTTTTTCTTGCAACCTCTTAAGGTTGCAGGAAAAAAAAAGAGTTGGCCACGCCCACCCAGTCACATTACCCTGCTACCAAGCCACACCCACAAAATAAGACACGCCCATAGAACTGGTAAAAAAATTTAGAACCCACCCCTGGGCTGGAGGATAAATCCATATGAAGAACGGTTGCAGGAATTGGGTATGTCTAGTTTAATGAACAGTAACAGAGCTGGAAGGGACCTTGGAGATCATCTAGTCCAACCCTCTACTCACGCAGGAGACCTGTACTAGGGATTCGAACCGCTGAACTGCCGAGCTTTCTAATCGACAAGCACAGTGATCCACAGTGTCTGGATGGAAACTAATCAAGGAGAGAAGCAACCTAGAACTGGAGGATAAATTTCCTGACAGGCAGAACGATTCACCTGTGGAATAGTTCACCTTCTGGAGTTGTGGGAAATCTCCACCATTGGAGGTTTTCAAGAAGAGATTGGACAACCATTCGTGGGAAATTGGATAGGGCAGTGATGGCTAACCTTTTTGCCATTGTGTGCCAAAAGCGGGGGGAGAACGGGGGTGGGTGGGTCGTGAGCGCACGTGCCCACACCATAAATCAATGCCCCCTACGCATGTGCGTGCAACCCGCCCGGCTCCCCCTGCTTTTGGCACGTGATGGCCCGGTGGGCCCAGTAGGCTTGTTTTTCGCTCTTCCCAGGCTCTAGAGCCTTTCTAGGAGCCTGGGGAGGGTTAAAACAGCCTTCCCCACCCACCCAGAGGCCCTCCAGAGGCTGGAAATGGCCCATTTGCCAACTTCCGGTGGGCCCGGAAGGCCCGGAAATCAGCTGGCGGAACTGAGCTCGCGTGCCCACTGGTAGCACGTGTGTCATAGGTTCGCCATCATGGGAATAGGGTCTCCTGCTTGAGGTAATCCTCAAAGCAAAGCATGACACGATTCTGACTGACCTGTGACCTCCCTTTCACTGTGGTCTCTAAGCGAACCTACTGCAGTTGAAAAGTGAGACATCACATGACCAGAGGTGGGCTTCATAGAATTTAACAACCGGTTTGCTCACATTCATGCGTGTGGCCTGGATGCATGCACGTGGCTTAGAAAACATGGCTAAATCGGACGGCATAGCACTGGGGCGGGGGGGGGGGTGCGACCTGCAAGTCACTACTACCAGCTGAATCCCACCACTGCACATGACCAAAACTTGTGATTTTACTTGGCGCTTCTCGCTGGAGTCTTGTGGGAAGTCGATCGGGAAATGCACAAATGATTTTCACGTGACCACAGGATGCTGCATTGGTTATAAAAATCTGGTGTTTGCAGAGCCCTATCTCCTTCACCTGACTGTGGTGATGGTTATAATGGTACTTCTTCAGTGCCATCATCATTCTGAATGGTCATTAAACAAGGCGGACAATATGCAAGGACAATCTGTAATGCCTACATGCACATATTTGTTCTGCCCCAGCTATGGACCCCAAAGAAGCTGCCTCCTACTAAAGGCAGCAATTAACACCAGCTGCCTGTAATTTCTCTGAGTTCAATCCTAGCCAGGCTCAAGGTTGACTCAGCCTTCCATCCTTTCTAAGGTGGGTAAATTGAGGGCAATAAGCTGACTTTGTATAAATATACAAAAGTATGAAGGCTATTGCTTAACGCATTGTAAGCCGCCCTGAGTCTCCGGAGAAGGGCGGCATATAAATCAAATTAAAAATAAATAAAAATAAAAATAAAAAAAGAATGCAGCACACACAAAGTCCGTTCAAACCTTAGTTTACTAAATAAACCAGTTTTTTACAACATTGGCTGTTAATTAACTGCATTAAGAGCCGCCAAGAATTCAAAGAATAATAACTGAAAGCTTACTATGGTTAGCAGAATGCCCAGAAGCAATTTGCAGGAAGCTGAGAAGATAAGCAAGACAAGACACAAAGATATGTGAACGAAGTTGTTCCCTGCAAATTGCTTTAGTTGGTGTTCCTCCTTAAATAGGCTAATAGAATGGCCAATTAGCCCCAAGCCTTACTGTCGAGGAGACCTCCTCCTGAGGAGCCACTCCTGCCTTTTGGCAGCTCTGTGTGCTCGTGCATCGAGAAGAGGCTCCTCCTCTTTGTCCTCTTCACATATGGGAGCTTCTGGAGGGTCTGAAGGCCCTGGCTGAATCCCCACCTCTGGCACCACCTCTTCTCCAGCCTCCTCATTGTCCGACTCGAGCGTCAGCTGCACAGGCTGCTGGCGCAGCACCACACCAGCTTCCTCGCTGTCGGAATCAGCTACTAGCTGCACAGGCTGCGTACAGGCCACAACACAGGAATGACTATTTTTAGAGTTAGGTAATAAATAGATTGGGATCTATTTATTCATTTAAAACATTAATACAGCCACCCACCTTAGAAGCAACTGTGAGCAGCTCCCATTGAAAAGTTAAAGCACTGTAAAAGCCACATTACAACTATAAAACTAAGCCCATTAAAATGTTAAAGGCAACAAAACCTTGGCACTAAGTCAAACTTCTGATCTGTAGTCAGCTCACCTTATCCTAGCACTTGGAGGGGAAAAGGCTGGTCAAACTTTCACAGGCTTCATCATGCTTGGGATAAACACATGTCCATCAGCTCGTAATTTTTAATAATAATAATAATAATAATAATAATAATAATAATAATAATAATAACCACCACCCCTTAATTAACAAGGAAAATGGAGCCGTGGTGGCTCAATGGTTAAGATGCGGCATTGCAGGCTAATTCTGCTGACTGCCAACTGCCAGCAGTTTGAGTCTCACCAGGCTCAAGGTTGACTCAGGCCTCTGTCCTTCCGAGGTGGGTAAAAGGAGGAGCCAGATTGTTGGGGGCAAGAGGCTGACTCTGTAAAGGACTTAGAGAGGGCTGTAAAATGCTACGAAGTGGTATATAAGTCTAATATATACCGCGAAAGAAGAAAGGAAGGAAGGGAGGGAGGGAGGGAGGGAGGGAGGAAGGAAGGAAGGAAGGAAGGAGAGGAGAGGAGAGGAGAGGAGAGGAGAGGAGAGGAGGGAAGGAAGGAAGGAAGAAGAGGAGGGAAAGAGGGAAGGAAGAAAGGAAGGAGAGGAGAGGAAAGGAAAGGAGAGGAAGGAGGGAAGGAGGGCTGCCGCTGAGGCTCCATTACTGTGTGCATTGCTGTATTCTGGACCAGTTGAAGTTTCGCATTCCTATTAGCAAACCGGTAGTGAAGAAAATTGAAACCCATTACTGCCTGGTCCCAAGCCATATAGGGTTTTAAATGTGACCACAGCACCTTGAATTGGACCTGGAAGCAAATCGGCAGCCAATGTAGTTCCCACAGAAGCGATGACTCCTGTGCACATGTTTCTCTCCCCTTGCTGACCTCTGTTCCTCTTCTGATTTCAGATAGCACTTTGTTTGAGAGCTACACGGAAGGGGAAATCCACCAACTGATCTCCACCCTGATCGAGCGCTACAGCCAATCCATGAACTCGGGAGGACACGAGCTGCCTCTCTTTGCCAAAGCCGGGAACAGGATGAAGCGCGCCAAGGCCCGCCACAAACCCTGCTCCCTCAAGGAGCTGGAGGTGACCATCAGCGAGCTAGGCCTGGGCTACAATTCGGATGAGACGGTCCTCTTCCGCTACTGCAGCGGGACCTGCGACTCGGCCGTGCGGAACTACGACATCTCCCTAAAACATGTGCGAAGCATGAGGAAGATCCGGAAGGAGAAGGTGCGAGCTCGTCCATGCTGCAGACCGTTGTCGTACGACGATGACGTCTCGTTCTTGGACACAGGGAACCGATACTACACTGTAAATGAGGTGTCGGCCAAGGAATGTGGCTGCGTGTGACCGGGAGGACGAAATGCCAACGAGAAGGAAGAGAGTCTCCATTCTCCCTTGGCTTCACCCATGGGGTACCAGCCATGGTGCACCTCCAAGTAGGAAAGCCAAAGAGAGCAGATGAGAGAGGACCGGATGTGGGCAACCACTTGGAAGGTCTACCTCAAGGATGGTGATGGAGGCACAGGGCCAAAGGACTCACGGCTGAAGAAACAGTATCTTTGGCAGGATACGCCGACAGCTGGGGAGCAGAGATGGCTATATTTGGGACCTCCCCTAATAACTTCCACCTTCTGACCAAAAGGGTGATGAGGCACTGGACAGAAGGCCGTTCTTTTGAGTCTTGGCCAACATGCATTCTCAGCTTCTCAGGACTGACGTTGTGTGGTTGGGGAGGAAAAAACAGGGCGCTTAACTCCTTCCCAGATTTCCGTGCACGAGGAAGGGGTCTCGCCTGTGATTTTCGACAGATTCTGTCTGCTGACATCTTGGAGCAACCGCTGAGAGTCTGCACGGGTGAAGCCTGGGAGGTCCTCCGTTAAGTGATTCCATTTGGGAACCGAAGTGGGGCCTCAATTCCTGTCTGGCAGGCCAAGAGTTCGTTTCTTTAAAAAAAGACTTGCAGGAAAAGAGGCTGACAGGTTGTGGAATTCTTCCCTTCCGTCGTCAGACAAGGATCGTAATGTTATGTTAATGTACAGGCTCCGTGATCAACAGGACTGTGTAAAAATAATATATATATATATATATATAAAAGGAATGTGGACTTAAGTCTAAAATATTGACAGATATGTACAAAAACCTCATTCTTCAGTTGGCATTTCATCAACTTCTTAACGGGATCTAAAGCAGGTTCTATACACTTTGCAGAGTTGAATTTAAGAGGCGAAGATCGGTGCGCCGTTCAGACACAAGACACCTGTTGGGGAATGGCAGAAGGCCCCGGGTTCAAAGAGGCCTGCTGGGAGGGAGATATTCCTGCCAAACATATTGGATTAGACGAGGAGAGTTGAGTGGGCTTAATACAAGGCAGCTGTTCCCAAAATCCCTATGGCGCACAGAGATCCTGAGGACCAGTAACTTACTTTGCTTTTAGGGGACAAATTGTAGACTAAGAAGGACTGGAGTTTCAGTATCCCAGAGGGTCTGGATGATTAGGGGAAGTCTGTTCACTGACTACCCTCGGAGTGGAAACACAATCCTCCAGCCACGGGTGTTTTGGGTTTAAGAGTGGGTCTCACTCCCTGTTCTCAAGAGCTGCTATTAATGTGAGCGACTCCTTCTCCATTGCTAGCTGAAAGTCATAGAGCAAAGGATCATAGAGCCGGATGGACCTCTGAGGTCATCAAATCCACTCACAGAGACTATCCAATCTCTGAATAGCTCCAGGGAATATGCTAAATCTAATCCATACATTCCTAATCTCTAATTAGGTGTTTCTCAACCTTGGGCCCTGGAAGATAAGAGGACGTCTTGGCTGTCTGGGGAATTTTGGGAGTTGAAGTCCACCCATCTTCAAGGGATCCAAGGTTGAGAAATACTGGTTTAATCCCTATTTACATCCTTGAAATTTAATCCCATTCATTCTACTCTCATCTTTGAGAGCCTCTGAGAAATCCGAACTCTTTGCAAACTAGCAGCCCTTCAGAGTTTTGAGGACCCTCTCAAGCCCCCCTCAACCTTCTTCCATGCAAGCTCAAACTCCACCCTCCCATATCTTCCTCTGATCCTCACAAGACTTGGATTCGAGACAAGTCCTCCCAACATTTTAGTAGTTCCCATTTATCAACATAATGAGATTCAGCATTCTCATTGCCATCCCCTCTCCCACCTCTGTCCCAGGGGTGAAATGTAAAATGTGTTACTACCGGTTCTGTGGGCGTGGCTTGGTGGGGTGGGGTAATGTGACTGGGTGGGCGTGGCCAACTTTTTTTTTTAAGTTTTCAAAGCATTTTTTCTAATGCTTTGAAAAGCCCCTGGCAATCAGGCAACTCAGCTGGGATCGTCAGAGAGGCTTTTTAAAAAATGCTTTGAAAAGCCTCTCTGCTGATCAGGCAACTCAGCTGGGATCGTCAGAGACTTTTCAAAGAATTCTTATCCCAGCTCTTCAGCCAAGAGGTTGCAGAAAAAAATGCTTTGAAAAGCCTCTGAGGATCCCAGCTGAGCTGCACAATCATCAGAGGCTTTTTTTTTTTACTTTTAAAAGCATTTTTTCATCAGAAGAGGTTGTAGAAAAAAATTTAAAAGTAAAATTTTTTAAATTAAAAAAAAAGCATTTAAAAAAACTTTTAAAATGCTTTTAAAAGTAAAAAAAAAGCCTCTGATGATCCTGCGACTCAGCTGAGCATGGGGTGGGGGGTGGGGTGCAGGGACTTTTGCTACTGGTTCTCTGAACTGGGAGCATTTCATCTCTGTTCTGTCCCCATCTCCAGACCGCAAGCTTTTCTTTGAGGCAGCAGGTGAGGAAGTCACGCTAATATTTCTCACCTTGGACACTGTCAGGAGTGGCCAAAGAAATTACAGGCTGGATAGAGGAGAGGAAGGAAAGGAATGTAGAGAAGTCTTATTTAACCCAATCCTAATCCCCATCCATATTGTCCTCTCCTTGCTTCCCCTGTCTCCATAGTGCGGGCATGGCAGCCATCTTGACTTTTTTGACTGCCCCCTTTCACAAATAAGGATGAATGAAGCCCCTCCCCGGGGGGGGGGCAAGATGGTGGGGGCACGAAAGAGGAACTCTCAGATTTATGTTCTGCTAGCAGCAAGGAAGGAAGAGTCCTTGTGGTCTCCAGCTATGTCTGTGACTTTCCACCACAGAGAAGATGCCCTTCTGGACATTTGGAGGAACCCAGAACCCATGTTGCTAAAACACACCTCCCTTCCCCTTCCCGAGGGTTTCTGATCTGTTTCTTGGGCAGTCAGGGATGGCAATGCCAATCATCTTCCCCTCTGTGGCAGTTTGGACCTCATCACCAGCCTTGGACCTCAGAGTATTTGTGTCCGGAAGTCCATGAGAACTAGCCGCTTGAAATAGAGTGGGATCAATTTGCCCCACTGTTTCTGCTGAGGTCAGGGTGTTGTGCTCCATCCTTCTTAGCCAAGGAAGGAGAGGGGGGATGTATGGGGGTCTCTTCAGGAGTCCCCAGGCCGGTTTCTTCTGTCTGGATTAACGGGCTGAGAAATGCTTCCCCGGTGCCATTTGGTGCTGCCTAGATGTGTGGAGTAGTGGATACTCCTAATTGTGTCACCATGGGTGTGTTGGCACACCAGGACTGGGCCCAAGGCTCTCACCCTTCCTGACTGTGTTGGCTGTGTTAGTGGTGGGGAGACTCATGGGCCTTGGAGGGGGCTGCAAAGGCTTTCCTCCTTGTGGGGCAGGATCTCGGCGCTGCCCGCCTGGATCCCTCGCCTGGATTCCTCCAGCAGAAGAGATCAACCCAGCCAGCCCTGGGGCTTCCCCTTTGAAACCATGCCAGTCGTCTCTCTCTCTCTCTCTCTCTCTCTCTCTCTCTCTCTCTCTCTCTCTCTCTCTCTCTCTCTCTCTCTCTCTCTCTCTCTCTCTCTCTCTCTCTCTCTCTCTCTCTCTCTCTCTCTCTCTCTCTCTCTCTCTCTCTCTCTCTCCTTCCTTATCTTTGGATGTTAGTCTGCCGAACCCATCCTCCTCAGCCAGGGGAGTGTAGTCCATGCCCACCTGAGGCATGCCAAGCCAGGGTTGATGGGCAGCTGCTGGCACAAACTGGTTTCTTTCCCCTCCAAATGGGAATCCTCCCAAACCTTCCGGGAACTCGCAGTCCTGGAAGGTTGGTTGTTATGCCCCATTTTTTCTGTGCCCGTCCAGCTGACCTCCCTCCCTTTTGGCAGGGCCCCATTCCTAATGCTCCTCCTTGGCAGACCCACCTCAGAGCCCCTTGCCCCACCTCCCCTTCTCAGACTCAAACCCTTCTTTGAACCCTCTCCCCCCCCCCCCGGTCCTCTGCCCATCGTCCCCAGAGAGAGGAGGGGAGTAAAAAATCCCCATCCCCAATTCCATCTTGATCACCTTGGGGCTGACCAGAGTTCTCCTGCCCCCCGCCCCCCTCAGGCTAGCCGGCCTTGTTGCCTGTGAAGGGACCCTCCACACCAGACTTTGAGGGCCCTTCCCCTCCCGCTCAGCTATCTCCTTCGTCTTCTCAGTACGTCCTCTCCCCACCTGTCCAGAGATTTTCCTGGGGTGCAGGAACACTCCCCAATGAAAGCTCCTTCCACCGTCAGTGGTTTCCATTCAGCTCCCTAGCATCCCCCTCACCCCCGTTGACCCCCTTTCTGGGTTCCTGGGGACGGTAGTATGAAGCAGAGGCAGAAGAAGGCGGGAAGCGAGCATCAGCAATGACCCTTCCCTGTGCTTGCCCCTTTTTCCCATTTGACCCACAGAGCGGCCATAGGAACAGAGCTTGGCAAGAGCCCCAGGATGGGTCTTCCATCTCCTATGGGGCATAGGGGTCTGTTTGACCCGCCTCCCAGGAAAAGGAGGGAGGCATCCTGAGCAGTCAGAGGGCGGCTGCTCCCCTTCACCCCACAGTGGGGCTCCCCTTGGAAGAATCTGAGTAGATTCTTCTCAGAGCCTGAGTAGCATAGGGGGGTAATGCCTCCTACAAAGGCAGCATTTAAGATCCAGCTGCCTGCAATTACTTGCGAGTTCAATCCCAGCCAGGCTCACGGTTGACTCAGCCTTCCGTCCTTTATAAGGTGGGTCAATTGAGGACCCAGTTTGTTGGGGGCAATAAACTGACTTTGTATAAATATAAATATACAAAAGTATGAAGGCTATTGCTTAACGCATTGTAAGCCGCCCTGAGTCTCCGGAGAAGGGCGGCATATAAGTCAAATTAAAAAAAAAAAAAATCTATGGGGCAGGTATGGACAGGAATGAATGGAAGAGGCCAGAGCAGCTTCACCCCAGCAAATTCTCTCTGGGGATTTTTGTTCCCCAGCGACTCACTTTCCCGTCCCAGCTCTTCTACGGCTTATGACCAAAACGGGCCCCAGAATTTCTGTTACTAAGCAAGGCCGTTAACTAAGTTGCATCTTGTTTTACAACTGTTTTTGCAACGGCCATTAAGCAGATCACAGCAGCGCTTACCAAGCACCCCTAAATTCTATTAAAGTAACCAAAATATCTTTGCGATCTCCAAGGAATGCCCAAACTTTTGAGCACGCTTAATGTTTGGAAATTAAACGTTGAAAAATGAGGCATGGCTGAAAAGAGGTTGGGAACTGGCTGGGAAGGTCACTCAGGCCAGTGATATTACCTGGGATACTACAACCGCCATAAGTACACGCCAATTGCCACCTAAATTTTGATCATGTGACTGCAGGGATACTGAAATAGTTGTAAGACACTTTTTGAGTGCCGTTATAACTTCAAATGGTTGCTAAATGGACGATTGTAAGTCAAGGACCACCTATAAGGGAGATGTTTTCTCAGCTGGAAGCCCCTGGCATCACTGGCTTGGTGGGGCCCTGGGCCCCTTCTGCCTATGTTAAACTTCTCCCCGCTTTGCAGAATTGACAGCTGTCCCTTCGTTTTATTCCACCAATCCAGAACTCTCGTTTCATCCGTGGGCTGCCCTAAACTTTCTCATCAAATTCAGTTTAAGAACTTGATGCGATAATCTCTGTATTTTATTATAGATGAACTCTATTTATTCAATGTTTAACTTATGATATATTTATTTAGCTATCATCCAAAGTGCATTTGGGGACTGTTCTATCTTAATTTCCAGCTTTTCCTTGTGTTTTTCTTGTTTTTGTTGTTTTGTTTTAATTTATTGCACAAAAATGGTACCAAAGCTCACTTGATTTTCGCTTCATGCTTTTTAATTATTTTTTACCGTTTCCTTCTGAACAACAAAAAAAAAACCCCCATGTGCGTTCAACAAGTAAAAATCGTCATGAGTAAAATGCCTTTAAAACAACAACAAGAAGGAGTAGCGTGGTGAATATCCAAAGCAGGCTGGGAGAAGCAATTAATTAAAAAGAACTGCTTAATGAAAACAGGGGGTCCATTGTGGCAAAACTTATGCAACCTTCCTGCCGGAGGGGTGTTGCAAGCCATCACTTGCTCCAGACCGGAGGACCGGAGGCAGGATTCTTTTGAAGTGCAAGCTAAAATCAATGCTTACCTTTCCACCATAGTAACAAACCAGTTAAAAATACATCCGTAAATCTGCTCGGTCCCGGCACAAAACCGAGGAAGAGAGAGGGAATTTGCCGTTAGA
Organism: Masticophis lateralis; assembly: GCA_030761175.1. Classification (NCBI taxonomy): domain Eukaryota; kingdom Metazoa; phylum Chordata; class Lepidosauria; order Squamata; family Colubridae; genus Masticophis; species Masticophis lateralis. The sequence continues at coordinate 351,438,972 of JAUDYJ010000001.1, read as the reverse complement.
GGGAATTAGAAGTCGAGATCTTGCTTGAGAATCCAAGAGATGGGTTTTGTAGTTTCCACGGTTCGGAGGGCTCTGGGAGGTCAGCTAGTCCAATCCCTTGCCCAGGGCAGAAATCTGGGGTTATGAGACTTCCCACCAGCCATTAAGGACTCATCACCAGGAAAGGAGAGGCCTTGGTTGTGTGAAGCTGCCAATTCCTTTCCTGAACAGCTTTTACAGGGACAATTTATATTTTTCTGATGTTAAAACCAACGTAAGTCTGCCTTGTGATTTAAGTCAGTTGTTCCCTGGATTGTACTCTAAAATAATCCTGCTTTTTATCACCTTGCAGGCTCTGGAAGGTGGATATTCTGCTGTTTTTTTTTCTCTTTCCCCAGAACCATCATGAGTGGGATTCAGCCAGTTCGGACCAATTCGGGTGAACTGGATGCTAATTTTACACCTGGTTTGCCGAACTGGTAATTCCAAGGACTGGCTGGCTCCCCCTACCCCCCTCTCCCCTCCCAGGAGTCTCCATGCAGCCTGCTTTGGATGCCAGGTAAGTGCAGGGCCCACACGGAGGAAGAAAGAAAGAAAGAAAGAAAGAAAGAAAGAAAGAAAGAAAGAAAGAAAGAGGGAGGGAGGGAGGGAGGGAGGGAGGAAGGAAGAAAGAAGAAAGAAAAAAGGAGGGAGGGAGGAAGGGAGGGAGGGAGGAAAGAAGGAAGGAAGAAAGAAAGAAAAAAGGAGGGGGGGAGGAAAGGAGGGAGGGAGGAAGGGAGAGAGTGAGAAAGGAAGGAAGGAAGGAAGAAAGAAAGAAAAGAAAAAAGGAGGGGGGAGGAAGGGAGGGAGGGAGGAAAGAAGGAAGGAAGAAAGGAAGAAAGAAAGAAAGAAAAAAGGAGGGGGGAGGAAGGGAGGGACGGAGGAAAGAAGGAAGGAAGAAAAAGAAAAAAGGAGGGAGGGAGGAAGGGAGAGAGGGAGAAAGGAAGGAAGGAAGGAAGAAAGAAAAGAAAAAAGGAGAGGAAGGGAGGGAGGGAGGAAAGAAGGAAGAAAGAAAGAAAGAAAGAAAAAAGGGGAGGAAGGGAGGGACGGAGGAAAGAAGGAAGGAAGAAAAAGAAAAAAGGAGGGAGGGAGGAAGGGAGAGAGGGAGAAAGGAAGGAAGGAAGAAAGAAAGAAAAGAAAAAAGGAGGGGGGGAGGAAAGGAGGGAGGGAGGAAAGAAGGAAGGAAGAAAGAAAGAAAGAAAAAAGGAGGGAGGGAGGAAGGGAGAGAGGGAGAAAGGAAGGAAGGAAGGAAGAAAGAAAAGAAAAAAGGAGAGGAAGGGAGGGAGGGAGGAAAGAAGGAAGGAAGGAAGAAAGAAAGATAAAAGGAGGGGGGAGGAAGGGAGGGAGGGAGGAAAGAAGGAAGGAAGAAAGAAAAAGAAAAAAGGAGGGAGGGAGGAAGGGAGAGGGGGAGAAAGGAAGGAAGAAAGGAAGAAAGAAAAGAAAAAAGGAGGGGGGGAAGAAGGGAGGGAGGAAAGAAGGAAGGAAGGAAGAAAGAAAAAAGGCAGGGAGGAAGGGAGGGAGGAAGGAAGGAAGAAAAAGAAAAGAAAAGGAAAGGAAAGAAAGAAAGAAAGAGGGCGAGAAACAGCTTTTGAAAGGCCTGAAGATTTATCTCGGTTTTGCGGAATGGAAAAATGCTGGGTTTACATTTGTCCGGCTGCCACCCAGCCTTCCTGACAGCGGCAGGAGCAGGAGGGGAAGCTTGACTGAACTCAACTATTCAAAGCCACACTCTGTAAATATTTTATTAAGCATCTTTTGGAGTCTCATAAATCTCGGTTTCTTGAAAGAGGAACAGACAACTCGGCTTGGCCCTGCGGTGGGGTTCTTGAGGGGGAGGGCTGGGGGGGGGGAGAAGAGGAGAGGAGAGCCAGGAGAGCTCTCCCCTCCTGAGAGTTGGGTGTTTGCAAAAGGTGCAGAGAAGGATGTGAATGCAAGGAGAGGTGCCAAGAAGCATTTGGGGAAGGATGCAAGGTGGGCGGGGGGGGGGGGGGGGAGGCAGAAACACCCCTGGGATGGGAAAAGAACCTCAGGTGCATCCGGTAATCCTCAGACATTGGCAGAGACTTTGGGGGCACACAGAACCACAGATGTGGGTTGCAAAACTCGGCGCTACCAGTTCGCTATCGGTAGTGCGCAGGTGTGCTCTCTCGCTTCATGAATGCATGGCGCTTCTGTACATGCGCAGATCATTTCTGAGGATGTCTGGGCCAGTGGGAGGAGCGTCCCGCTGCCACCACTAGCGGTTCTCCCAAACCGGGACGAACCGGGAGAAACCCACCACTGCCTCAACTGGACCTAAACACTTCAAGCCCGTTTTTTTAGGTTAGTCTTGCACAGCTGCCAGAAGTTGTAAATGCTCCAATACTGAAAGTTTTTAAGAAAAGATTGGACAATCATTTATCTGAAATGGTATGGGGTTTCCCTGCCTGAGCAGGGGGGTTGGACTAGATGACCTCCAAGGTCCCTTCCAACTCCGATATTCTGCATTCAGCCTAGACTAAGGGTGCCCATTCTTGGCAACTTTGAAGACCTGTGTACTGTTCTACCCCAACATAAAGGTTGTTTATTTTTTTTATAATCAAGTCAAATAGAAAACCAAGTCCCAGCCATCATTTCTACACAGAGTTTCTAACATTTTCCTTGATGTTGCCAATTTCCAGATGGCCATGGGCAGAGGAAGAACAAGTTATATAATATTGCAGGGCTACCCAATTTTCAGGTGAGCTGAAGGTCACCTGAGGCTCCTACAGCGTAAAGGGAGAGGGGGGGAAGCACTCATACACTTAACCCACTTTGTGGCTCTTCCTGGATAAACAGAACGACCAAGTTGGATCATATAAATCGTTTATGAAGATGTTGAAGAATACTGGCCTACAATGCTACATGCTTCCCTCCGTGTGGATGTAATACCGTTAAGGACTACTCATTGAGTACAGTTTGTCAGCCAGTTATAAATCCATCTGGTGGTGATACTGTCTATCACACATTTTTCTAGCTTACCAAGAAGTAGGTTGTGGTCTATTTTGTCGAATGCCTTACTGAAGTCCAAGTATATTATCTCCACAGCATTTCACTCGGATGAACGGAAGACTGAATCAACCTTGAGCCAGTCAGGATCGAACTGCTGAACTGCTGGCTATGGGCAGTCAGCAGAAATAGCCTGAGGTACTGCATTCGAAGCACTACACCACCACAGTTCAGTGAAAAATGGCACTGACATTGCAAGCATGAAGCAGAATATATATCAGGGGTGAAATGCTCCCGGTTCGAACCGGATCACCCAATCTGGTAAAGATGGAGACGGGTGGTTCGGAGAACCGGTAGCAAAAATCTCTGCCCCCCCACCCCCCGATGCCCAGCTGAGCCATGCAATCATCAGAGGCTTTTTTTTAATTTTTAAAAGCATTTTTTCTACATCTTCAGCCAAAGAGGTTATAGAAAAAATGCTTTTAAAAGTAAAAACAAAGCCTCTGCCGATCAGGCAAGTCAGCTGGGATCGTCAGAGGCTTTAAAAGCATTTTTTTAACAACCTCTTCAGCTGAAGAGGTTGTAGAAAAATAATTTTAAAAGTAAAAACAAAAAAAATTGGCCATGGCCACTCAGTCATATTACCCCCCCAAGCCACGCCCACAAAACCGGTAGTAACAAAATTTACATTTCACCACTGATACACACACACACACACACACACACACACATGTATGTGTGTATATATATATATATATATATATATATATATATATATATATATATATATATATATATATATATATATATATATATATTCCTGAGGTTTTAGCGGGTGTTGTATGTAGGTCTTTGGTTATTCGGGTCTTCTCCCGCGTAAAATTGGAAGTGTCTTGGTGACGTTTCGACGAAGTCTCATTCGTCATCTTCAGGCTTCAGAAAACACCAGCCTGAAGATGACGAATGATACTTCGTCGAAACGTCGCCAAGACACTTCCAATTTTACACGGGAGAAGACCTGAATAACCAAAGACAGACAGACAGACAGACAGACAGACAGACAGACAGACAGACATATATATATATATATATATATATATATATATATATATACACACACACACACACACACACACACACACACACACACACACACATTTCCAGGACAAATTTGTGTCATTGTTAAGTATTGGTTAAGAGGCCCATCCCAGGATGTCACACCTCCAATTCAGACAAAGTCGGTGAAAAACAACAAAGGAAGGATTGTAACACAGAAGGGCCAGCCTCAATGAATGGTGCATTGTTGTCGCCTTGCAGCTAGGTTAGCACAGCACTAACATATTTCACAACAAGTTGGGCACTTGAAGATGGGTAGACTTCAACACCCAGAATTCCCCAGCCAGCTAAGCAGCAATGTTCCTCTGGCGTTCAGTGGCATCCAGCAACCACCCTCCAAAAATGTCGGTGGAGCAAGAGATTTTATTTATTTATTTATTTATTGGTTTGATTTATATGCCGTCCTTTTACTTTTACTTTTTCGTAACATAAGGCCTGCTGGCTGCCAGAAGAAAAAAAAAAACCCAAAACTAGTGGATGTGACTTCACTGAGCCAGGGCTGCAGAAATATCTTGGTTTACGTAGGGAAAAACCTGGCTAAAGAAAAGCACACACAAATCCTACAAAAAAGTAAGAAAATAAATAATGTACCTTTACAGGGAGGATACATGAGATGTGGGTGTGGCTTACTGATGAAGGCTAACGAGCCAGAAATAGATCTATATAAGTCTCCCAATGGGCAGCATAGGGCCTGCTGGCTGCCAGAAGAGAAAAAAAGCCCAGAATCTAGTGGATGTGACTTCACTGAGCTAGGGCTGCAGAAAAATCTTGGTTTACGTAGGAAAAACTTGGCTAAAGAAAAGCACACATAAATCCTATGAAAAAGTAAGAAAATAAATAATGGACCTTTACAGGGAGGATACATGAGATGTGGGTGTGGCTTACTGATGAAGGCTAACGAGCCAGAAATAGATCTATATAAGTCTCCCAATGGGCAGCATAGAGCCTGCTGGCTGCCAGAAGGAAAAAAAAGCCCAGAATCTAGTGGATGTGACTTCACTGAGGTAGGGCTGCAGAAAAATCTTGGTTTACGTAGGAAAAACCTGGCTAAAGAAAAACACACATAAATCATACGAAAAAGTAAGAAAATAAATAAATAAATAAATAAGTATGTATGTATGTATGTATATAAAATTCATATTTTGCTGATAAGGAAATAAAGGGAGATTAGTATAGATCTATTTCAAGCTATTTAGCTCTCGTCAGCTAAATATATATGTGTATACACACATACACACATATATGTAGAGAATATTATTGTTATTAGAATTACGTATATATAAAATGACCCAGACATTACACGGTTTACTAAATATATATACATTTATAAATTATATAAATTAAAAAGAAAAGAAAAGAAAAAAACGGTATAAGGTCTCCTGCTTGGGTGGGTGGGGGTGGGGTGGGGTTGGACTAGATGACTATGAGGACCCTTCCAGCTCTGTTAATCTGTTAATGTCACCATGAAGACTTTCATAATCTTCCCCTTTAGCTGCTGCTTTTTAAATAAAAGGACCTTTGAGTCAGGAGTCTTTTGGGGCTGTAGGTGGGACACTTCTGTCTCAGAGTGAGACTGTGCATCTGTAGCTTCTCACCTGCGTGTGTGTGGCAGAAGGGCAGGGGCTTTAATCAGACAGTCCCAGCTGCCAATCTGATCTCCTGATGGATGCCCCAACCTACGAAGGACCCAGAATTTAGCTAAAAACTCTGGAAGGGTCTTTATTCATTCACACGTTTTATAAAACGGGTCAGAGATCTTGTCTGAAATGGTATACAGTTTCCTGTTTGAGTCGGGGGTTGGACTAGAAGACCTCCAAGGCCCCTTTCAGCTCTATTCTGATTGATTGATTGATTGATTGATCGACCTTGCCAGTCAGCTTCTAACAAGCAAAGTCATTTGGGGAAGATGTGAATGCTCCAACATGGAAAGTTTTTAAGAAGGGACTGGACAGCCACTTGTCTGATATAGAATTTCCTGCCTGAGCACGGGGTTTATTATTTATTTATTTATTAGTTTGATTTATATGCCTCCCTTCTCTGAAGACTCAGGGCAGCTTACAATGCATTAAGCAATAGCCTTCATACTTTTGTATATCCCTGCTTAGTAGGGCTTTTGTCCCCAACCTCCCCCACAAAGCGGTGTTCTTTTTATACAAAGTCAGTTTATTGCCCCCACAATCCGGGTCCTCATTTTACCTACCTCGAAAGGATGGAAGGCTCAGTCAACCTTGAGCCTGGTGAGATTCGAACTTGCAGTAATGGCAGACAGCTGGCAACTAAGTGCTACTTTAACAGCACTTAATCCACTGCGCCCCCAGGCTCAGTGGACTAAGGTTGGACTAGAGCAGGGGTCACCAACCTTTCGGACTTCAGGGACCACTAAATTCATAATTTTAAATCCCGCGGACCACTAATATGATCTGCCTAATGAATGGCTGGGTGGGCGTGGCAAGATGGTCATGTGACTGGGTGGGCGTGGCCAACTCGATGTCACTCACATCGAGGGGCACCTTGCCAGCCTCTACTTGCCACTCCTCGCCTGCCCGCCCGGGCTCCTTAGGGCCCCAACAAGAAGCAGTTGTTGGCGCTAAGCAGCCGCCACGAGAAAGAGTTGGCAAAACAGCTCAGTTCAAATTGGATCTGACCGAGAAGGAGGCTCAGCAGAAGCACCTCAATGAGGACTAGGAGCATAGGCTTTCCAAGCAGAGGGAAGACCTGTGGGAGTGCAAGGCCAGGTACTGGCGCCTGGAGGCTCAGCGGGCTGAGATGGTCAGCCAGTTCCAGGCCATGAGGCAGTCCCACTGGAACGAGGCCCTCCGGCTCTTCACCTCCAGTGGCACTTCCCTCCAGCCTTCGCCCGAAGCCCCACACCAGGAAGCTGAAGCAGACCCCAAGTTGGAATTTCTGGCCCCCTCTGACCCCCACAAAAAGACCCCAAAGGAGGAGACTCTCTGCAGCAACACAAACGCTCATTGCAAGTATCCGTCCCCGGAGCCTTAGTTTGAGGACCCCTGACTTAGTGCAATATAAAAAATGCAAATAATTTTTCTGCGGACCACCAAAATTTTCTCATGGCCCACCAGTGGTTCACGGACCACCAGTTGGTGACCGCTGGACTAGAGGACCTCCAAGGTCCCTTCCACCTCTATTCCGATTGATTGATCTGGATGCCAGTCTGGGTTCAAAAGGAGAACCACTATTTCATGTTCACCTTCAACTTCAGCTTGTATCCTTCATAGCCACCAGAAGCATCCTTCTGGAGAAAGACCAATGGAGTTTCAACTGAATAGAAAAGAACAGAGCCGGCCCAAGCGGGAGACCTCACACCATTTCAGACTAATGGTTATCCAGTGTCTTCTTAAAAGCCTCCAGTGATGAAGCACCCACAGCTTCTGGTGGCAAGCAGTTCCACTGGTTAATTATTCTCACTGTTAGGAAGTTTCTCCTTAATTCCAGGTTGTTTCTCTCCTTGATGAGTTTCCATCTGTTGCTTCTTGTCCTGCCTTCAGGGGCTTCGGAGAATAGGTGGACCCCCTCTTCTTTGGGGCAGCCCCTCAAATACTGGAAGATGGCTCTCATGTCACCCCTAGTCCTTCTTCTCATTAAAGTAGACATACCCAATTCCTTCAACCAATGATCAAAGGCCTGGAGTCTTCGTATGTTTTAGACTGCCCTGAGTCCTTCGGGAGAAGGGTGGTTTAGAAATTGAATAAAATGTAAATCTAAATCTAAATCTAGACTCCAGGCCTTTGATCATCTTAGTTGCTCTTCTCTGCACTTTTTTCCAAAGTCTCAACATCTTTCTTGTGTCATGTGGTGACCAAAACTTAGTAAGGTGTGGCCTTACTAAGGTTTTATAAAGTGATCCTAAAAGAAATCAGGAACCCATTTTGGAACTCAGCCATGGCCTGTCCTTCAAGGCCTGAAGATCTGAATGTTCATTCCTGAAGGTCCCCAATATAGCCCAGAGCATCCTTCAAGGGCATCCTGCAATGCATTGTGGGAAAATCCTTCAGCTTGGAAGGATCCCGAGCCTTCAGATGGACAGGGTTGGCTTTTCTGAGATGGGGAAAACTCCCCCTTTACTCCCCCTGCCCACTCTCTACATAGTTCCTCCTGCAGCAGCTTTTTCAGCCTCTGTTCCAAATCACTGCAGGCATCTGGAGCTCATTCGGGCCAGATGTTTCCAGAAGGAGAGGAATGGCATTCATGGGTTGTTCCATCCCCTGGGCCTCACCAGGATTCCTCAAGGGGGACCTCCGTCAATTTGGGGTGAGGGTTTTCCCTTTTTCAACACAATCTCACCACCTGTTGATGGGTAGGAGAAGGGAGAGAGGGAGTCCCGCGTCTTTAATGGCTTCTGAGTCTCTCACCAGATGTTCTCAGTTCTCTGCAAACAGGCAAACATACTTTCTTTCCCCCTCTGCTTTTAAACAACAGTGACCGATCTCTTTGTGCCTCCTGTAGGGAATAGAATAGAATAGAATAGAAGAGGAGAGGAGAGGAGAGGAGGAGAGGAGAGGAGAGGAGAGGAGAGGAGAGGAGAGGAGAGGAGAGGAGAATGGAATGAATACAATAGAAGAGAAGAGACGAGAATAGAAGAGAATTAGAATTAGAATTAGAATTAGAATTAGAAAAAATAGAATAGAATAGAATAGAATAGAATAGAATAGAATAGAATAGAATAGAATAGAATAGAATAGAATAGAATAGAATAGAATAGAGAATGGAATGAATAGAATGGAATGGAATGAATAGAAGAGAAAAGTAGAGAATGGAGTAAATACAATAGAAGAGAAGAGAAGGAAATAGAAGAGAGAATTAGAATTAGAATAGAATAGAAGAATGGAATGAATAGAAGAGAAGAGAATGGAATGAATAGAAGAGAAAGGAAGAGAAGAAAATAGAAGAGAAGAGAAGAGAGAATTAGAATTAGAATCAGAAATAGAATAGAATGAAATGAATAGAATAGAATAAAGAATTAGAAATAGAAGAGAATAGAGCATAGAATAGAATAAAATAGAATAGTAGAGAAAAGAAGAAAAGAGAAGAGAAGAGAAGAGAGAATTAGAATAGAATATTCTTTATTGGTCAAGTGTAATTGGACACACTAGTAATTTGTCTTTGGTCCATAAGCTCTCAGTGTGCATAAAAGCCATAAGTGATAAATCATGATGATCATCATCATAAATACATCCATCATAAATCATAAGATACAACACTTAGTGATAGTCATAGGATACTAAATAAGCAATCTACATAAATCATACTAGGAAACTAAATAAAATAATATAAATTGTAAAGATACAAGCAACAAAGTTATAGTCATAAGTAGAAAGGGAGATGGGTAATAGGAAAGATGAGAAGAATAATAGTAATACAGCTTTACTAAATAGTTTGACAGTGTTGTGGGAATGAGTTGTTTAGCAGAGTGATGGCATGGAGGAAAAAACTGTCCTTGTGTCTAGTCGTTCTGGGGTGCAATGCCCGATAGCATCGTTTTTGAGGGTATGATGCAAATGTCAAATGTCTACGGAGATTCTCAGTCATCCAGGTCACCCAAAGGTGATTTTTTCAAGGGCTTTCTTGTTTTTTCCTTGAAGATGTTTTGCTTCTCCTCCAAGAAGCTTCTTCAGAGGTCCTCTGTGTCCAAAATGTGGACTTTGCTGTCTTCAAAAGAGCGACCTTTGTCTTTTAAATGCAGGCGGACGGCTGAAACTTGTCCTGATGAGTTTGTTCTCCTAGGTTGTGCCATGTGTTTGCGAAGTGGCTGTTTTGTTTCCCCAGTGTACAGTTCTGTAGAGGGCTGAAACATGTCCTGATGGGTTCCTTCTCCTATGTTGTGCCATGTGTTTATTGTGCCACATGTCCACTGCCAAATCAACAAGGGAAAAAATACATTTGAAGTCCAGAACATCCATTCAGAAGTGGATGATTCAGACACAGAACAGAAGAATAGAGTTGGACTGTGCCCTGTTTTGGCCAGCTGGGTGCTGCAGAAGGCGTCTGTCCTGTCTCCCCCCACATTTCCCCCCGTCTCCTAGAAGACTAGAAGTCCTCCAAGCTCCCTTCTAACCCTGTATTCCGTATTCTGTGAACGTTTAGAAGTGGAGAACTACGGGTGAGATGAGAGCAGTCTTCCAATATTTGAGGGGCTGTCCCAAAGAGGAGGGGGTCAAACTATTCTCCAAAGCACCTGAAGGCAGGACAAGAAGCAACAGATGGAAACTAATCAAGAAGAGAAGCAACCTGGAACTAAGGAGAAATTTCTTCATAGGGAGAACAATTAACCAGTGGAACGACTTGCCACCAGAAGTTGCGGGTGCTCCAACACTGGAAGTTTTTAAGAAGAGATCGGACAACCATTGTCTGAATTGGGAAAGGGTCTTCTGCCTGAGCAGGTGCTGTGGCCCTCCAGTGGCCTGTGTGAATTGTTCCTGATCCCGTCGACGAGGAGGCTGGTGTGGTGCTGTGCCAGCAGCCTGTGCAGTCGGCGCTTGAGTCGGAGAGCGAGGAGGCTGAAGAAGAGGTGATGCCAGAGGCAGAAATTCAGTCAAGGCCTACAGAACCTCCAAAAGCTCCTTTGAGTGAAGAGGATGATGAGGAAGAGCCTCTTCTCAATGCATGGGCCCGCAGAGCTGTCAAAAGGCAGGAGTGGTTCCTTAGGAGGAGGTCTCCTCGAGAGAAAGGCTTGGGGCTAATTGGCCACGCCCGTAGCCTATTTAAGAAAGAACACAGCTTGTAACAAGCTGTAGGAAACAACTTTAGTTTGCTAATCATTGCATTGGTGATATTTCTGCAACCTTGCTTCTGGGCTTTCTGTGAATTCCAGTAAGAAGACTCTGACTATCTTATCTGTGGAATTCTGGCAGGCTGTTAAGAACGCTTATTAACAGCCGGCATTTGCTAAAACTGTGTTATTTGAGTAAACTAAGTTTTGCTCAGAGTTTGTGTATGCTGTGTTCTTTGGGATCCGTACTGGGGCAGAACTGCAGGGGGTTTATTATTTATTTATTATTTATTTATTAGTTCAATTTATATGCCGCCCTCCTCCGAAGACTCAGGGCAGCTTACAATGCACTTGTAGCAATAGCCTTCATTCTTTTGTATATACCTGCTTATTAAGGCTTTTGCCCCCGCCCCCACCATAAGTGGCATTTCTACAAAGTCAGCTTATTGCCCCCACAATCTGGGTCCTCAGTTTACCTACCTTGGAAGGATGGAAGGCTGAGCCAACCTTGAGCCTGGTGAGATTTGAACTCGCAGTAATTGCAGGCAGCTGGCAGCTAAGTGCTACATAACAGCACTTAGTCTGCTGCACCACCAAGGCTTTTTTTGGACCAGAAGAGTTGGACTAGAGGACCTCCAAGCTCCCTTCCCACACTGTTATTCCATGACCTCCAAAACTCAAGTAGGGAAATACAAGATCCCTTTTTCCTCTCCTGGATTGCTGACAGTTTTAGTTTGCGTTTTTGGCTGCCCTCCAGGATTGCCAGAGCAAAGTCTTGGAGCCAGAAACATGCAGCGTGGCGTAGTGCCCAGGAGGGAGGTCAAGTGAGGTCAGGATTATGGACGTTGGCCTGACAGATGGGCAACATCTGGACTGCTTTCTAAGCAGGGTGTGTCCTGGTCCTGAGTGGTCCTCCTTGGGTTATTCTCTATGAGTTTTTATGAGCAAGTTTCTAGACCTCATGACATGCCAGAATGTGATTCTCCCACATGTGGGGCAGAAGGAAGTCTCAGAAGGGTGCTGAAAAGGGATATAGGAACAAAACTTTATGACTTCCACTGGTCATAAAAATCTAGAAGCTTGGAAGCTTGGAAGGAGATGTGGAGATCATCTAGTCCATCCCCCCTGCCAGGCGAGAATCCATCTGGATAGCCAAGGGCTGTAAGCTCCATGCTGAGCTGCAGCTGTTCTCCTGGGTGTCACACAGGCTCCCTCTGGGAGCTGAACCACAAACCAAGCCCATAAGGCTGTGCAGAGGGGAGACTTTTGACTGTAACTGGCTACACAGAGTGGCCAGTAGAAGAGCTGCGATGAAAAAAAAAGAGGCTCTGTGGTGCAGTGGTTAGAGCAGGTAATTCCATAGCTGAGAGGCCTCTGGAAAAGTAGAAGACATCCATACCCTTTGCCCTGGTGTGATCTTCCCTCCCTCCCTCCTTCCTTCCTTCCCTCCCTCCTTCCAATCTCCTTCCTTCCCCGCCTCCCTCCCTCCCTTCCTTTCATTCCCATTTCCTTCCTTCCTTCCTTCCTTCCTTCCTTCCTTCCTTCCTTCCTTCCTTCCTTCCTTCCTTCCTTCCTTCCTTCCCTCCCTCCCTCCTTCCCTCCTTTCTTCCTTCCCTCCCTCCTTCCAATCTCCTTCCTTCCCCGCCTCCCTCCTTCCTTCCTTCCTTCCCATCTCCTCCCTCCCTCCCTTCCTTTCATTCCCATTTCCTTCCTTCCTTCCTTCCTTCCTTCCTTCCTTCCTTCCTTCCTTCCCTCCCTCCCTCCCTCCCTCCCTCCCTCCTTCCCTCCTTTCTTCCTTCCCTCCCTCCTTCCAATCTCCTTCCTTCCTTCCTTCCTTCCTTCCTTCCTTCCTTCCTTCCTTCCTTCCTTCCTTCCTTCCCATCTTCTTCCTTCCTTCCTTCCTTCCTTCCTTCCTTCCTTCCTTCCTTCCTTCCTTCCCATCTTCTTCCTTCCTTCCTTCCTTCCTTCCTTCTTTCCTTCCTTCCCATCTTCTCCCTCCCTCCCTTCCTCTCATTCCCATTTCCTCCCTCCTCCCTCCTTCCCTCCTTTTTTCCTTCCTTCCCTCCTTCCAATCTCCTTCCTTCCTTCCCTGCCTCCCTCCTTCCCTCCTTTCTTCCTTCCCTCCCTCCTTTCAGTCTCCTTCCTTTCTTCCCTCCCTCCCTCCCTCCTTTTAGCCGTAAGTCAAGACTAGCTGTGTAGGAAATTTAACAACTGTCAGGCATCTTTAGAGAAAGGTGAGCAGTGACCGATCCTCAATACAGATAGTGCTCAAATTACGACTACAATTGAGCCCAAAATTTCTGTTGTTAAGTGAGTTTTGCCCCATTTTTTTTTTAAAAAAATGATTTATATGCCGCCCTTCTCCGGAGACTCAGGGCGGCTTACAATGCGTTAAGCAATAGCCTTCATACTTCTGTATATTTATCCAAAGTCAGCTTATTGCCCCCACAACTGGGTCCTCAATTGACCTACCTTAGAAAGGATGGAAGGCTGAGCCAACCTGGAGCCTGGGGAGATTCGAACTTACTAATTGCAGACAGCTGGAGTTAATCACAATGCTTTTAGTCTGCTGAGCTATCCATTTTACAACTTTCCTTGCCACCATTGTTAAGTGAACCATTGCCGTTGATAAATTAGTAACCTGGCTGTTAAATGAATCCAATCGCGTGACCCCGGGACACTGCGACCGTCATAACTATGAACCCATTGCCTGAATTTGGATCACGCGACAGTGGAGATATCACAATGGTCACCCAGTTGCGTCCCTTTCTGGATCGGGACGCCCTACGCACAATCACTCATGCTCTCGTCACTTCTCGTTTGGACTACTGTAATGCTCTCTACATGGGGCTCCCCTTGAGGAGCACCCGGAGACTCCAGCTGGTCCAGAATGCGGCCATGTGAGTGGTTATGGGAGCGACTCGTTGCTCCCGGGTAACTCCCCTCTTGTGTGAGCTGCACTGGTTCCCGGTGGTCTTCCGGGTGCGTTTCAAGGTGTTAGTCACCATCTCCAAAGCGCTCCATGGCTTAGGACTGGGATATTTACAGGACCACCTTTTGCCAATGAATATCTCCCACCGCCCAATACGCTCTCACAGAGAGGGCCTCCTCAGAGTGCCGTCGGCCAGACAATGCCGATGGGCGGCCCCTAGGGGGAGAGCCTTCTCTGTGGGAGCTCCAGCCCTATGGAATGAACTACCCCCGGATATAAGAAAGATTCCTGACCTCCGTGCCTTCCGACGAGCCCTGAAGACTCTACTGTTTCATCAAGCCGGTCTGACTTAAATCTGTGTTAAATTTTTAAAAGGGTTTTTAGTAGGGGTTTTAAATTTTACGGCCAAATAGTTTAATTATTTTATTAGTTTTAATTTTTATATGTGATTGTTTTAATATGGCTGTAAACCGCCCTGAGTCCCATTCAGGAGAAGGACGGTATATAAATGCAATAAAACCTAAACCTAAACCTAAATGTGAAAAACATTCCCGAGTTCCTTTTTTCAGCTCCGTTGTAGCTTCAAATGGTTGTAAATTGAGGACTAACTGTATCTCAGAAGAAGACTCCTTCTCGGGGGCCTTTAATGACTGACACCCTGGCCATGAGAGGCTCTGCTCCCCCAAACAGCCCGTTCCTTTTGCACTGCTGGTGCTTTCCTCAAATTCCAATGAACAATCTGACTTGGTCTCTCTGCATGTCATCCTTAGTGAAGCGTGCAAACCAGCGTCTGCATTTCCTGTGTCAGACCTGTGTCAGATGAGGAGAGCACATCTTTCTCCTTCTGTCCTGGCCGCTTTTTACAGGGCCACAATGGGGAGCGTTTTAACAAACTGCATCCCTGTTTGTCTTGTTGGCCGCCGTGCCTCAGATAGAAAGTCCTTACAGAGAGTGGTGAGGAGAGTGGAGAAGATTATAGGAAACTCGCTTCCTGTTATTCAAGATGCTGCTTATAAGCGCTGTGGGCTGAGAGCTCCAAGGATTGTTAGAGATCCCACACACCCACTCCAGGGTCTGTTTCTGTTGCTCCCCTCTGGGAGGAGGTTTCAAAGTATTTCTAGCAGGACGCCCTGATTCTGTAACAGCTTTGTTCCCTAGGCCATCCGTCCGGTAAACTCACGTGATTCGTTTTTCATGCTGTGTACATGTATACACCTGAACCCCACTGTGTTGTTTCTCTATGTCATATAACATAGGTGGGTACATGCATAATTTTGTATTTTTTAATTTTGTCATGTTCCTGTAGTGTCTATTGCAGGTGGTGACCCTTGGCGAGCTACAGATGCAACGAAATTTCATTTTAATGTACTGTATGCCGATTAGTCGACATTCAAAGTGACAATAAAGTTATTCTAAGAAGTCCTGCCTGGCTGCTATGGAGGCTGAATGACCCAGACAACAGCCGCGGCCCCCCAAGGCGTAAAACTCCACATTCCCAGCTGACAGCTGCAAAGACCATAATGGGGAGGGGGGGGGAGGTTGAGATGTTCCTTCTGTTGCTGAGTGTGGGGTTTTGCCATTGGGGTGGGGGTGGGGAATGAGTGAATCCAAGAAGGAGCTGGAGGAGAGGGGGTGATGGGAGGGGGGGGCTGAGCTTAGTCTGTGGGTTTGGATGCAGGGTGTGGGATGGGTTGGGGGTCCCTGCACTGTCTTCCCGTAGACCACTGTTTCTCAACCTTGGAAGCTTGAAGATAGGTGGACTTTAACTCCCAGAATCCCCCAGCCAGCTGGCTGGGGGATTCTGGGAGTTGAAGTCCACCCATCTTCAAGCTTCCAAGGTTGAGAAACACTGCCGTAGACTGACATCGGTGGCCTGAAGCCAGATTAGCCGTTGGCTCATTTTTTGGGGGGGCGATTGTGGACAAAAATCCTCCAACAGCAAGTCAGAAGGGTGGGAAGAGAGCCTCTAGTCTGACCCTCACCGTATCGGTGCCGAAAGCAGAAGGAAATAAAATCTAGAGCAGTGTTTCTGAACCTTGGCGACTATACAAGGTGTGGACTTCAATTCCCAGAATTCCCCAGCCAGTCATGCTCGTAAAGTCACCGAGGTTCAGAAACGTTGATCTAGAGTGTCTTGGGCCACCATTAAACTGCCAATGCATTTTCAGTCGCTACCACTGAGCGGGGGAGGCAAGAGTGTCCACCAGCTGGGGTCAAAAAAGTCAAGATGGCGAACGTAAGACACAGGCAGAGCCTGATAGACCTCGGCTTAACGATGAGTCACTTCACGAGTGTTAAACACTACGATGGGCATCAAAAAGCTACCAAGGTCCCATCCTCCAAATTATCTCTCTCACACACCCAAACACACACACACCCAGAGCGGTCACGCAATTGCATTTGGCACCTTTAGATTTGCGTTGTTTTCTGCGGGTTTTCTGGCAAAACAAACCTTCCCACTGGCTGTACTGGACTGGCTCTATGGCTGTGTGATTTTCTTTGCAACCGGGATAAAAATGGTGGTAAAGTTACTCACATGGTGTCTCCACTTATGACCACACGGTATGGCTGGAATCTTAGGCTTCAACATACTCATAAGTCAAAGGCTTACCCAAAAAAGCGAATACAATCCTGGGTTGTATAAACAGACAGAGGCATCAAATCAAAATCACGTGAAGTCTTATTACACTTTCTGTTGTGGCCTGTCAGCGGCCTGTGTAGTTAGTAGCTGATTCCGACAGCGAGGAGGCTGGTGTGTTGCGTCAGCAGCCTGTGCAGCTGGTGCTCAAATCAGACAGTGAGGAGGCTGGAGAAGATGTGGTGCCAGAGGTGAGGATTCAGCCAGGGCCTTCAGAACCTCCAGAAGCTCCTTTAAGTGAAGAGGAGGAAGAGGAGGAGCCTCTTCTCAATGCACGGGCGCGCAGAGCGGCCAAAAGGCAGGACTGGCTCCTCAGGAGGTCTCCTCGAAAGTAAGGCTTGGGGCTAATTGGCCACTCCCCTAGCCTATTTAAAGAAGGATGATGACTGATGCAATTTGCAGGAAACAACTTCGTTCATATTCCTTCGCGTCTTGATTCCAGAAACGTTTGATTCGGCTCTTGTTTATCTCTTGTCAGTTTTCCTGCAAATTGCTTCTGGGCATTCTGCCAACCACAGTACAATTATGGTTATCCGAAATACTGTGCCTCAGAACTGAGTAATTATTCCTTGGACTCTTGTTAATGAAGTTAAATTAGCAGCCCTTGTTCAGAAAAGACTGATTTAAACTGTACTTGTGTTTGAACAACTCTTAAGAAAGCTCATTAGTAGTCTTTAATTAGTAAATGAAGGTTTGTACGGGCTTTGTGGGTGCTGCGTTCTTTGGGGTCCGTAGCTGGGGCAGAACAACTTTATAAAGCCTTAGTGAGACCCCACCTGGAATCCTGCATCCAATTTTGGACACCACGATGTAAAAAAGATGCAGAGACTCTAGAAAGAGTGCAGAGAAGAGCCACAAAGAGGATTAGGAGGCTAAAACACATGAAGAACGGCTGCAGGAACTGGGTAGGTCTAGTTTAATGAAAAGAAGGACCAGGGGAGACATGATAGCATCTTCCAATAACTCAGGGGCTGCCACAAAGAAGAGGGGGTCAAATTATTCTCCAAAGGACTTGAAGGCAGGACAAGAAGCAATGGGTGGAAACTCATCAAGGAGAGAAGCAACTTAGAACTAAGGAGAAATTTCCTGACAGTGAGAACAATGAATCAGTGGAACAACTTGCCTCCAGAAGTTGTGAATCCTCCAACACTGGGAGTTTCTAAGAAGAGATTGGAGAAACATTTGTCCGAATTGGTATAGGGCAGTGATGCCTAACCTTTTCTGGACCGAGTGCCCAAAGTCCCAAAATGCGATGCGTGTGCTGTCCCCTGCTTGCACCCCCGCTGCATGCGTGCATGGCCCCCTGCATGTGCCCCACCCCCTGTGTATGTGCATGCATCCCCCCACATGCACCCCACTCCCTATGCACACTCGGCAGAGACCTGATGACCAGCATGTGCAGTGGAGCCAAACGGGGGCAACAGCCCGTGTGCCCACAGAGAGCACATATGCCATAGGTTCACCATGATAGGTATAGGGTTTTCTGCCTGAGCAGGGGATTGGACGAGAAGGCCCCCAAAGTCTCTTCCAACTCTGTCCTTCCCTTCCCTTCCCTTCCCTTCCCTTCCCTTCCCTTCCCTTCCCTTCCCTTCCCTTCCCTTCCATTCCATTCCATTCCATTCCATTCCATTCTATTCTATTCTATTCTATTCTATTCTATTCTATTCTATTCTTCCCTTCCATTCTATTATTCTCTTCTATTCTTCTCTTCTCTTCTCTTCTCTTCTCTTCTCTTCTCTTCTCTTCTCTTCTCTTCCCTTCCCTTCCCTTCCCTTCCCTTCCCTTCCCTTCCCTTCCCTTCCCTTCCATTCTTCCCTTCCCTTCCCTTCCCTTCCCTTCCCTTCCCTTCCCTTCCCTTCCCTTCCTTCCCTTCCATTCCATTCCATTCCATTCCATTCATTCCATTCTATTCTATTCTATTCTATTCTATTCTATTCTATTCTATTCTATTCTATTCTATTCTTCCCTTCCATTCTATTATTCTATTCTATTCTTCTCTTCTCTTCTCTTCTCTTCCCTTCCCTTCCCTTCCCTTCCCTTCCCTTCCCTTCCCTTCCCTTCCCTTCCCTTCCCTTCCATTCTTCCCTTCCCTTCCCTTCCCTTCCCTTCCCTTCCCTTCCCTTCCCTTCCCTTCCCTTCCCTTCCCTTCCCTTCCCTTCCATTCCATTCCATTCCATTCTATTCTATTCTATTCTTCCCTTCCATTCTATTATTCTATTCTATTCTTCTCTTCTCTTCTCTTCTCTTCTCTTCTCTTCTCTTCTCTTCTCTTCTCTTCTCTTCTCTTCTCTTCTCTTCTCTTCCCTTCCCTTCCTTCCCTTCCCTTCCCTTCCCTTCCCTTCCTTCCCTTCCCTTCCCTTCCCTTCCATTATTCTATTATTCTATTCTATTCTATTCTATTCTATTCTATTCTATTCTATTCTATTCTATTCTATTCTATTCTATTCTATTCTATTCTATTCTATTCTATTCTTCCCTTCCATTCTATTATTCTATTCTATTCTATTCTTCTCTTCTCTTCTCTCTCTTCTCTTCTCTTCTCTTCTCTTCTCTTCTCTTCTCTTCTCTTCTCTTCTCTTCTCCTCTCCTCTCCTCTCCTCTCCTCTCCTCTCCTCTCCTCTCCTCTCCTCTTCTCCTCCCTTCCCTTCCCTTCCCTTCCCTTCCCTTCCCTTCCCTTCCCTTTCCCTTCCCTTCCCTTCCCTTCCCTCCCCTCCCCTCCCCTCCCCTCCCCTCTCCTCTCCTCTCCTCTCCTCTCCTCTCCTCTCCTCTCCCTCCCCTCCCCTCCCCTACTCTTCCATTCCATTCCATTCTATAGAAAATAAGAACTAGGGGTGACAAGATAGCAGTATTCCAGTATTTGGGGGCTGCCCCAAAGAAGAAGGGGAGGAGGTTTCAATCTATTCTCCAAAACATTCTCCAGGACAAGAAGCAACGGATGAAAACTCATCAAGGAGAGAAGCAACCTAGAATAAAGGAGAAACTTCCTAACAGTGAGGAGAATTCACCAGTGGAACTGCTTGCCACCAGAAGTTGTGGGTGCTTCATCTCTGGTGGTCTTTAAAAAGAGACTGGACAGTCACTTGTCTGAAGTGGTATAGGGCTGTGCATGGGTGAAATGTAAAATTTGTTACTCTCGGTTCTGTGGCTTGATGGTGGTGGGGTAATGTGACTGGGTGGGCGTGGCCAACTTCTTTAAAAAAAAACTTTTCAAAGCATTTTTTCTAATGCTTTGAAAAGCCTCTCTGCCGATCAGGCAACTCAGCTGGGATCATTAGAGACTTTTCAAAGCATTTTTTAAACCACCTCTTCAGCCAAGAGGTTGCAGAAAAAAAATGCTTTGAAAAACCTCTGATGATCCCAGCTGAGCCACACAATCATCAGAGGCTTTTTTAAAAAAAAAACTTTTAAAAGCATTTTTTCGGCCGAAGAGGTTGTAGAAAAAATGCTTTTAAAAGTAAAAAAAAAAAAAAAAAGCCTCCGATGATCACGCATCTCAGCTGGGCATGGAGATGGGGTGGGGGGGGAGCAGGGATTTTTGCTACCGGTTCTCCGAACCACCTGCCTCCATCGCTACCGGATCAGGCGATCCGGTCCAAACTGGAAGCATTTCACCCCTGGTCTAGGGTCTGTTGCTTAAGCAGGGGTTGGACTAGATGACCTCCAGCTCTATTCTGATGGATCAACATGTAGCACCATTGTGGCTGCCAGCTTGACTCAACTGTGTAAATACACACAGATGCAGCAACGCTTAATGGAGGGGAGGAGAGGCAGGCCCTTTTAAGAACAGAGAAATATGGAGAAATTCCTTGGCCAGTGCTCTCTGCTCACACACACACACACACACACGTAATTTCTCGAGCCACAGAGATTTAGTGACCGGCTACAATCATTTGCACATGTCTGGATGCAAAGTTCGAAGCAGCTTATGAAATTAAAGCAGTCCAAAACCTCATCAACATGTAAAATTCTTGTCCGGTTAGAAATGTTCCACTCCCCAAAAAGATGGTTTTTATTGTTAGTTTTGCTGTGCTTTGTTTTTTTTTTTTAAAGGAAAATGGGCTGGGTGTTTATTGGCCATTGGGGGTCAAGACTTGCCATGGGGAGGGGTCCCTCTCAGTCTGGACAGCCATTGATTAGTTCTCTTCCAAGAGCAGGGAGTTGGACTAGATCAGGGGTCGGCAACCTTGGACACTCAAAGAGCCACAAAGGTCCTAACCGGAAGCCCCCCATTCAGTTCTGGAGCTGACCGGAAGTCCAGTTCCCCCACCATAGAGTCTCCTCCTAGCGTGGCATCCTTTTTCCTCTACCTGTTTTAATCGAAAGCCCTATAATTGTGGAGACAACCGGTCACAAGGAGTTGCAGCCGTGGGATGAAAGAGCCACATGTGGCTCTAGAGCCGTGGGTTGCTGACCCATGGACTAGATCACTCACGCCCTCGTCACTTCCCGCCTGGACTACTGTAACGCTCTCTACATGGGGCTCCCCTTGAGGAGCACCCGGAGGCTCCAACTGGCGCAGAGTGTGGCCGCGCGGGTGGTGATGGGAGCGACATGGCGTTCCCATGTGACTCCCCTCCTGCGCGAGCTGCACTGGCTCCCAGTGGTCTTCCGGGTGTGCTTCAAGGTTTTGGTCACCACCTTTAAAGTGCTCCATGGCTTAGGACCTGGTTATTTACGGGACCGCCTACTACCACCAATAGCCTCCCACCGGCCGGTGTGCTCTCATAGAGAGGGGCTCCTCCGGGTGCCGTCAGCCAAACAGTGTCGACTGGCGGCCCCCAGGGGGAGAGCTTTCTCTGTGGGAGCACCTACTATCTGGAACGAGCTCTCCCCGGAGATACGGAGGATCCCGGATCTGCGCACCTTCCTCTGCGCTCTTAAGACCTTTTTATTTCACCAGGCAGGCCTGGCCTAACCTCTCTTCTTTTTTAGCGCTAAATTTTAATCTGTTTTAAATTGTGTGGGGTGTTTTAATTCCGTCTGGGCCAAATTTATTTAATCTGATTTAATTTGGGTTTTTAAATTTTGTATATATGTATTTTTATTGTTGGCTGTTCACCGCCCTGAGTCCTCCGGGAGTAGGGCGGTATATAAATCTAATCTAATCTAATCTAATCTAATCTAATCTAATCTAATCTAATCTAATCTAATCTAATCTAATCTAATCTAATCTAAAGGTGGTATTCAGCCAGTTCGGACTGGTTCACTTGGATCGGTAGCAGAAATCGCAGGTGGGCCTACCCACCTGCCCAGCTCTATGCCATCTTATTTAGGGACATTTTTGAGGCTGGGTGCATGCATAGAAGGCCAGGCCCATGCGTGGATGGGCGTGCACGCTGACATTTGCAAACCGGTAGAGAAAGTAAATGAATACCATCCCTGGACTAGATGACCTCCAAGGTCCCTTCCAACTTGTTACTGTTAAAGTTACGGTCCTCCTTAAGCACTGATTTCTTAGGGGAAGTCACCCCCAGTGCCCCCCACTCCCCGCTCCCTGTGAGACTGTGTGAGTCATGCTTTTTCCTGCAGAAACAAATTACATTTGCTATAAAGGGCTTGGCAAGCAGTTTAATGAAAAGAAGGAGTCGGGGTTAACATGATAGCCGTCTTCCAATATTTGAGGGGCTGCCCCAAAGAAGGGGGGAGGGTCAGCTTATTTATCTTCCAAAGCACCAGGAAGCAGGACAAGGAGAGAAGCAACCTGGAACTCAGGAGAAATTTCCTGACAGTGAGGACTAGTGGTTGGATTCAGCCGGTTCTATCTGGGTCGCACGAACTGGTAGCGGCGACTGCGGGAGGCTCCTTCCAACCGCCTGGATGGAAGGCGTGACTATTGTGCGTGCGCGCACTCAAATTTGCGAACCGGTAGGGAAGGTAAGTGAATCCCACCTCTGGTGAGGACAATTAACCAGTGGAACAGCTTGCCACCAGAAGTTGTAAGGTGCTTCATCACTGGAGGTTTTTAAGAAGAGATGGAACAGCCATTTGTCAGAAATGGTATAGGATCTTCTGCTCAAGAAGGGGGTTGGACTAGATGACCTCTGAGGTCCCTCCAACTCAGTTATTCTGTCATTTTTCCAGCTGAAAACCAGCTGGCCCTCCCAGCT
The DNA here is from genome assembly GCA_030761175.1 of Masticophis lateralis. Classification (NCBI taxonomy): domain Eukaryota; kingdom Metazoa; phylum Chordata; class Lepidosauria; order Squamata; family Colubridae; genus Masticophis; species Masticophis lateralis. Next base: position 351,416,464 of record JAUDYJ010000001.1, on the reverse strand, counting down.
AAGCCGAAAGGAATTGGCCCAGCTGCAAAAGGCAATATTTATACTTTAAAAAAAATCTTTATTAAGATGATTTTAGAAGGCCGCCTGGGGATTTTACAGTGAGTTGCCTGGAGTTGCATGAGAAGATGAAGTACGCATACAAATATAGGTAATAAATAAATGCATGTGTATGCTTTATATATAGCTATTCGGAGCAAGGGGATAAATCACCAGCTGTTTCTTTTTTTCTACAGAATTTTGGGAATCCTCTTGGCAGGATGGGGAAGGACTTTCATCACTTTAAAGACGCTGGTTGTTGTTGTTGTTTTTTTTCCTTGCAGAAGGATGAAGATTGTAGCCCTGCTGTCATTGGGCCTCGTTCTCTGCTCAAAAACAGAGCCAAAAGGTCATCCAATCTGACCCTCCGGACTCCTAAAACGGAATGGCAGAAGACCGGGGGGGGGGGGCAGGCAGCTGGAGGCTTGCAAGCATGACTGATGGTAATAAATTCTGGTGTTTACAGATAGATTGCCTCAGGTACTGGAAGTTTCATCGGCTAGCTACATTTATTTATTTATTTATTTGACCTTCGATCCTGCCTTTATTACTCTGTAAAGTAACTCAAGGGGGCAAGCATACACAACAATCCTTCCTCCTTCTGTTTTCCCCAAAACAACAACAATCCTGTGAGGTGGGTTGGACTGAGAGAGAAGGACTGGCCCAAAGTCACCCAGTCGGCTTTCACGCCTAAGGCGGGACTAGAACTCACCGTCTCCTTGTGATTGTCTCAAAGTCACCCAGCTGGCTTTCATTTTTCAGCAGGGGGCTGGTCTAGATGACCTCCAAGGCCCCCTCCAACACTTGGCTTCTCCTTTGAGCCTGCTGAAAATGTCAGTGAGAGCTCTGTGTTGACCTTCCGTTGGGCCGAGAACTTTCCTTCTTTTAAATCCTGGCCAAGACAGACGGCTGAGACTTTGACAGACAGGAGAAGCATCCGGACGCTGCACGTAAATGTCCCTTTGATGTGTCAATCTCCCCGTCTTCTGTGATTTGTGACTTTGCAGAGAGGGCTGTGGGGAATTAAGACATCTGGCCCGAAGTTTTGCACCGAGACAGCAAAGACACTATAAATTAGAATATTTAAAGACAGAGGCAGTTTTTCCACTGCATCGTTGTTGGTTTTTTTTTTTTTTTTTTTGGGTAGAGTCCTTCCAATCTTTGCTGGAAACGACAAGTGTATCACTTTGGCAGCATCTGATGCACGTCTAAATGAAGCAAGAAAGTTGTGAATCCCTCTGAGCCTTCAGCTCCCATTCCTTCTTTATTTCAGAGGCGGCCAAGGAAGAAAATAGGGTTTTTTTTAAAAAACAGCGGGTGGATTTTCTTCTTTTCTCTTTCAGTTATTGTAACGAGGAACCAAAGCAGGCACCAAAGTTTCCAAAAACCAATTAAAAAACGTCTTTTTTCTAAATTGGATACTTGTTTGTATTAAGAACCTATTCTGGACTTTTTGCATGAAAGGTGGGGGAAGGGTTTGACATTTAAGTGGGTTTATTGTTGCAGAAATGGCTAAGGTTTATTATTTGGCACAACTAAAAAGCTGATCATATAATTTTTTTTTTTTTTAATTTGATTTATATGCCGCCCTTCTCCGGAGACTCAGGGCGGCTTACAATGCGTTAAGCAATAGCCTTCATACTTTTGTATATATTTATACAAAGTCAGCTTATTGCCCCCACAAACTGGGTCCTCAATTTACCCACCTTAGAAAGGATGGAAGGCTGAGTCGACCTTGAGCCTGGCTAGGATTGAACTCAGAGAAATTACAGGCAGCTGGTGTTAATTGCTGCCTTTAGTAGGAGGCATTAGCCCTCTACGCTACACAGGCTCCTTTTACGATGCATCTTACAACACTTTTCGAAGTCACTGCTTTTTGTTTCTTTTTTACTCATTTCTTTTTAGGGCAAGGTGGCTCAGTGGTTAAGATGCCGAGCTTGTCGGCTGGAAAGCCAGCACCCCAGGTTTGAAACCTGAGTGCCGCGTGACAGGGTGAGCTCCTGTCTTCACCTCAGCCCCTGCTCATCTACCAGTTTGAAACCATGCACACGCGAGTAGATAAATAGGTACCACTTTGATAAAAAGGTAAGAGAGAGAGAAGAGAGAGCCAGAGGGAGAGAAAATGAGAAAGAGAGAAAGAGACGGGGGGAAGAGAGAAAAGGAGAGTCAAAGGGGGATGAGAGAGAGAATGAGAGAGAGGGAATGAGAGAGAGAAAGAGAGAAAAAGAGAGAATTAGAGAGAAAATGAGAGGGGAGAGAGAATGAGAGAGAATGAGAGAGAAAGAAAGAGAGAGAGACAGAATGAGAAAGAGAGAGAAAAAAGAGAATTAGAGAGCGAGAGGGGGAGGGGGGAGGGGGAGGGAGAGAAAGAAAGAGAATTAGAGAGAGAGAATGAGAGAGAGAAAGAGAAAGAGAGAGAGAATTTGAGAGAGAGAGAGAGAAAGAAAGAGAGGAGAGAGAATGAGAGGGGAAAGAGAATGAGAGAAAGAGAGAAGAGAAAGAATGAGAAGAGAAGAGAGAGAGAGAGAATGAGAGAAAAAGAATTAGAGAGCGAGAGGGAGAGGGAGAGGGAGAGAAAGAGAGAATTAGAGAGAGAAAGAGAGAGAGAGAATTAGAGAGAGAGAGAAAGAGATAGAGAAAAGGGGAGAGAGAATGAGAGGGGAGAGAAAGAATGAGAGAAAGAAAGAAAGAGAGGGGGGAGGGGGAGAAAGAGAGAATTAGAGAGAATGAGAGAGGGAAAGAGGAAAGAGAGAATTTGAGAGAGAGAGAGAAAGAAAGAAAGGGGAGAGAGAATGTGAGGGGAAAGAGAATGAGAGAGAAAGAGAGAGGAGAAAGAAAGAGAGAGAAAGAAAGAGAGAGAGAACGAGAGAAAGAGAAAAAGAATTAGAGAGTGAGAGGGGGAGAAAGAGAGAATTAGAGGGAGAGAAAGAGAGAGAGAGAATTAGAGAGAGAGAAAGAGAAAGAGAGAGAGAAAAAGGGGAGAGAGAGAATGAGAGGGGAGAGAAAGAAAGAGAGAGAGAGAGAGAGAGGGAGGGAGGGAGAGGGAGATTCTTTTAGGATATGCCTTGGTACAATGCCATACCCAGTACAACCAAGCAGGGAGGTCAAAAAAGTCAAGATGGTGGCTCCCAACCAGGGCATCAATACCCCACCTCTTTTGATCCGTATGTTGCACGATGGGGGCTTCCTCCATTTTTAAGAAAACCTCCCTCCCCTCCCCTAAGCAATCACAGTTGCTCTTTCCAAACCGATCCCAGCATGCATCCCATTCATCAAACGCCAAGACGGCTTGGGGTTTTCGATTTTTGTAGTGCTTTTGGCAAATTTGCTGGTGCGGTGGTGGGGTTTTTTTTTGGGGGGGGGGTGGTTTTGTGAAAAACCGAATGGAAAATTGTGCGAGAGCACACACTCACCCTTCGCAAAACAACAACAAAAAATAAAACTCACGGCAAAACTTTTAGCCAGGCAGATAATCCTGCGTGAAATATTAGAAATAATAGGGAGAATATTGAGAAGGGAAGGGAGGGAGGATGGGCTGGAGACGGCCTGGGTGCAGAAGTTGCTGTGACAAATTGCACAAGGCCGGAATCCAGTGTGCGCTACGATAATATATGTGCCAGCGTCCCACATCTTAAGTTAGATCCAGTTCCTTCTTCGGGATAATATTAATTTCCTAACTGTGAAGGATCTTTGGGTT